>CM076575.1:794272210-794872210 GCA_034641835.2 Pinus albicaulis | reverse complement strand
ATTCATCTATGTCATACCCATAACCCACCTGCCTGTCGTCCGATCAAATTATGAAATCAACAGTCCGCAGTCTATCTATCCTTGGTGGTCCTCGTGCTCCAAACACTGCCCCAAAACCAGCGGTTTATATCGCACCGCCTTTCAGCGGTAGGCGGTAATTCTCCACGGGCCAGTGATTCCATTCAACACTTGCCACGTGTCCCTGCGTATGGCCCTAATATCGCTCTCCATCGCGCATTATCATTCGGACAAAGACGCGCAGCGATATTCATCATCGCCGTCCGATCTGGGAGCCTTCATCCGACGGTCATCGCGCTCCGGAGCTGCACGATGTTTAGTCCAAGCCCATCGTACTCCTGGCCCACCGTCTCATTTACCTCCGATGCAGTTTTAACCGTTGATCTTGTTTGAGATTGTATGGTCTAGATCATTTGCATGACCAGCGGTTGACCAGGTCTTTCTCCACGTCACCCTTACCACGTGTGCTTCGCATTTCTACCTCCTCCCCTTATATGTCTCGTCCACAAGCTAAGTTTAATGTTTCTGGTCAAAATTCTCCGCCCGACTATTCACCATTGTTCCACTGTAGCTTTCGTCGCCACCTTGCATGTTCTGCCATTTCATCATGTCGCTATGCTACACAGTCATCTCCACTGCATCCACCCTCCCGTGCCTTTTTTTCCTAAACAAAGTTTGTGGATTTTGCAGGGTTACAGCCGAGAAGAACTATTACGATTCATAGTCTCAATCGTTGTGATAAAGGCCACGTCAAAGGACAATTTTTCAGAGGCAAAATTTATGGAAAAAGGATTTGGGAAGCTGTTACGACACGGCTTTCATTAAAAGAGGCAGGGCTAAAATCTATCAAACCCTCTGGAGTTATTCAAAGCACAGATTTTTGTAGGTGAAGACATTAATGTTGCGGCAAAGAGTATCAGTGGTAGATCCAGGAATTCAGTGTCCAATATTGAAGATCTTCATTCCTAATTCAAGGTCTAGCCGGCAAAGGGTACGATGCACAAACAAAAATACCCTCCAAGTCTTATTTCAACCGAATTTTCCTTCAGGAAAGGACAGAATGTTGGTATGGTTATTCCTATATTGTGCTCCTGAAGAAATTTTCACCCAATGCATTTACTTCAGAAGTCAGGCAGCATAGTACAAACAGCACAGCGCCGTCAAGCAGTATGGGCGGGCACTTCTCCACCATTTTGTTTTAATGATACAATTAAATTTTCATCACCTACCTCTTTTACTAAGTTTTTGTTTCTTTTATAAAAACCATGAAGAAACACATTGCAAGGGTTCCAGATTTTTATCAGAAAATTATGCAGTGAAAGGCATTTTGTATACATTTTGTAGAATTTTTGTATGAAGGCTCAGAGCCCATAGGGTCTCAGTGAGGAGGAGTTCTATCTGTCAAAGAGGATTCTGGTCTTTGGTATTTCACAGTCTGTAACTCTTTTATGTGTAATTTAACATATCATTCCATCTCATCCATCTTTCCTGTATCATGTTTTGGAATGCGAGTGGCTCACTGATTGCTGGTAAGGACTCATCCTAGTTGATGCCCATACTTAGATCAATCAAGCGCTTTAAATATGGCTCATGCATGATATTCTGTTCCATTATTCAGCTAACCATACTTCTGTTGTATTAGTTGCTTTGGGAGGGTGCTTTTAAAATGCTATTATCATGTATGGATTCTTATATTGGTAAGCCCATGCATGGTGGTATTGTATATATGGGTATCAACTCAATGTTAACTAATATCCTCTCATTATTTCTTTCACTACATACACCTTCTGATAATTTATGTTTTTGAGGTATCTCTGAATCGGCCCACTTTACAGTAAACTGTCTCTGAATTGTCTGTTGTTTTTGTATTTAGAGTTCTACATTTTGCCTCTGCAGTATCCTTTTCCTGTGTCAGTTTCTGAGAGTTTGGTCCCATTCTATTTCATTTACCTGTTTACAGGAGATAGCATGCAAGCTGAAGCTGACAACTTCACACATTACATTATATGCTCCATGCTATGCTAAGATGTCCTAGGCACTGGTTTATCACAACTCTAGGCTGTCTCTAGGAGCGACAACAATTAGTAACATGTTTATAATCAGAATGAACTCCGGAATAATGAGACTTGTTATACCTTCTCTAGTGGTCTCTGGTGCGATCATTGTGATGAGAGCTTGCCTCAACTCTTTCACTGCAACATGCACTTCTATGGGAAGATGGTGAAGTGGTCTCATCAATCCACTTCCTTGGTGAGTTCAACAATTTTTTTTTTCCTTTGATGTCCTTCGAACATCCTCCTTCAGCGTATCCCAAACCTACGTAGCGAGGTCTCTGCACAACCTCCAATGGTTGAGCTATGCCTTGGCCATGAATGCTAATTCCTCCTCCTTTGTACCCCATCTTGGTAAGGAGTATCATGTCAGTTCCTGTAAGGGGTATCTCCACACTTCCAACAGAAATGATATCATGTGAATAAGCTGAAGAGAAATCAGCATTGTTTACCTCAACTGTCGATTTTGAAACATGTGAAGAGGGCTTCCCCGAGCCTTCGTTGTGCTTCACTTCCTCCAAGGCGTTTGTCGTGGCTTGTAGTTGAAGTTGCAATCGTTGCTTCTCCTCCTTCTCTTCCTGTAGGAGTGTCTTCAATGCATCATGATCTGCTTGACGAATTTCTTTTTTGCACTTCAATTATTCTAATGCCTTTGTCATGGCTTGCAACTGAAGCTGCAATCGATGTTTTTCCTCCTTCTCCTCCTGTAGGAGTGTTTTCAACTCAGCGCTGTCTGCTGCTTGTTTCTCATAAGCTTCGTACAACATTTCCTCTTTCTCGCACACCCTGAGCATGGTCTCATACATTTCTTTGACATCCTCCATTTTTCAACACAGTGAACATTCAATAGTTCATGGCTGCAATCCAAATCAACAAGAAGACCACTTTGATACCACTTGATCCGGGTAAATTCCTGATACCCTTTTAACCAAGACCTTTTACTTTGGCTGATGTGTTATAATTTCATCAAAGCATTAATGAACATAAAATAACATATCTACATGTTGGAAAGAAGAGGAACATAAAAATAATTATCAACATAAGAGATTGATAACGAAGTTTGTCTAGGAGGGACTATGACTTTGGGCCTCGGTGTCAAGATGGTGAAGGTCGCTGCATTAAGTGCTAAAAAGAGTGAATATGTACATGGATGGTGTTTTCTCTATCATAAAAGGAAAATTCCCTCACGCAAGTGTGGTTGGACCTCTCCACGAGATGTTCCACTACAGGAACTCTCTTTCACAAAAAGGACTCCTATCAATATGACATTAACTCACACATAATGACTATGAGTATCCCGCCAGCATGGAAACAAAGGGATTTCAATCAAACATACATGTGACAATGAGTATCCTACCAATGTGGCAACAAAGGGACCTAAAACAACATAAAACAAATCCATGATAGAAGATACATCTCACATCAAGAACAAAACAAGATCCCACATCAAACATCAACAAGGAGCTATACAACACAATGCATCTCATAGCAAAGAGATAAAGAAGTGCATGATCACATTGCATATACCTCACATCCTAGAGCTATCTGAAGAAAAGGATGATAAATTGCTAGATCTAGTTGTACCATCAATCTCGTGGCGTCGAATATCCTGAAAACCATTGCTCATACATTGAATGTTGGCACCTGGAACTCCACTTTGAAAAGTGGTTGAAAAACATAAGGCTCGGATGGAAAATATGACTGCACCGCTGAACTCGTGTCACCGAGAGGTGTAGGATCGAATGCCAATTTGCTGAATTCTGACAAAGTGAAATCTGTGCCTTAGGGAATCTTTTAGATTCCCCCTAAATTCCTCAAAGATGCTGCTCCACAAGGAATCTAGAAATCGGCAACTCAAAACAGGAATCCGATCTCACCATTGAGATCCTTACGAAATTTCAATAAAAATGAGTATGAAGTTGACCTCATTCTAACACTAGCTAATTTCTGCCTCTCAGGAATCTAAAAGATTCCCTCAAGATTCATGAAGACTCTCCTCCACAAGGAATCTGCAAAATCGCTACTCAAAAGGAGAATTTGGGGGCACCATTGCTCTCCTTGCAAAATTCTAGTTAAAATGCATATAAATTTTAATACATTCTGAAAATTTTACCTCCTTGGGATCAAAAGATTCCCTTGGCATCAAACATGAATCAGTCTCGAAATATGTGCCTGCTCCTGTCTCAAACTGTGTGTTCCAACCTCTGCTCCCTTGGCCTGGGTGCACTGTGAAAGGTTTATTTTATATAAAAATGTGGGTAGACTTATCAATGAGTCCGTTGTGGTGTGGTTATAAATTGAAGTTGGTTAGGGGAGGTCGGGGGATCAAATCCTGTCTACCCAAATCTGCATATAATAGTATTTTTTAAACTAGCGCATTTTTTAAGTTGGGAGCGGTTGGGCCCACCTCGGGCAGCCTGCCCAACAACCGATGACATATTATATATATTGGGTTGGTGTGGTTGGTATATTATTTAAAATAAAACATATGCGTTGATTTTATGGGTTGGAACATTTCAATTCACCCATATATAATCATATCCACATGGCCATTCGTTTGGATTTAATTCAACCATATGATTTTGATCAGGTTTGGTTTAAAATTTGTTTAATATAACCATAATTTTATATATGATTTTCTTATTTTATTTAATGATTTTGTTTTATATGTATTTTTAAATGATTTGTTTTTATATGGTTATATTTTTTTTTCCTTTTATGCAGGTTGAGGACCAATGGAGGGGCACCATGTGTCAACACCTGAGGGGCTGCCATGCGGTTCCCACGTGCTTACTAGGACACCATGTGGCATGTTGTGGGCCCGACTTCCCTTTCCTTAACAAAACTTCAAACTTCTCTAACTTTCTTATACGAGCTCGGATTAACACGTCGTTTACACCGTTGCGATTAGGGTGACAAGCTCTTCAATCTGAAGCTAATTTTTTCACCTTCCTGTTACTTGGAGTTTCGAGCCTTTTTCCAAGCCACTGATGTCTGAAGATCCACCTGCATCATCCCCACCCCCAGCATTTTAATGGTTCTTTGACTCTTAATACTTCTCTTTTTCTGTTTGTTTTCATTGGCTTGGAAGCAGTATGGGAATGTGTTGTCTAATTTTCCCCACTCTTATTAAAAAATTTCTGCTGGTAGTTCTTTCCAAAATTCTTCAGATAGGCTATTTTTGATCTTTTTGTGCTTGCTTCCACATTCCCTTTTTCTTTATTTTTCCAGTTTTTCAGGTGATCATTTATGCCTTTAAATTGCTAGTAGCACATTCGTGCTTTACAAACAGCTCCATCCATTGTTTTAAGATTATCAATTTCAATTTTTTCTTTGTAGATGGTAGGTTGGAAATTTATGAATCATTGTACTTTGGCCTTTTCTTCCCTGATGTAAGGCACATAGCAAAGTAAATTTTTAAATTTAGCACAAATTCATCAATAGTGAGTTTTCCAAAACTTATCTCATGAAATTCCTTCGCTCTATCATCATAATACCTCTCACTAAGGTATCTAGATTTGAATTTCCCCTGAAATTGTTCCCATGAAATAGTTTTTTCATCAAGAAATTTTATAATTTTTGTCTCTTCCCACCAAAGAGTGGCTTTGCCTTGTAGCTAGTAAAATTCCAATATTGCTTTCAGATTACTTCCCTATTCATATACCTGGAATTATTTGACCATTTTCAGGAGCCAAGCTTCTGCATCCTCTTTCTTTTCCCCATCAAAGGTTGGAGGCTTAATTTTGCATAATTCCCCTTGCAACTCCTTTTTTTTTATCCAGATTCTTCCCCACTCTCAAAACCCTATGAGTTGGGTTCAATTTCTTTTCTCTTTATTTATTGGTCTTCACTATGATGGCTAGACCTGGAGGTTAATTCCCTTATCAACCTCTCTTGCTTATTAGTAGCCTGCAACAACCGTTCATTACTAATCCTTAGCTAAACCATTTCATGTTGCATATTCCTTATCATTTCCAGCATTTGAGCATTTGGATCAAGTGGGGATCCTCCACCCCCAGTTCTACGTACAACTCTTCTCTTTCGTTCATGAACGTAGCTGTAACTATTTCTGTACTTCAATATGACACACATAATCAAATTAGTATTCACATATAAATATTTAAATAAAATTTTAACAGCAGAATTTTTTTTTCCTGTGTTGGGACCCATAAGCCCAGAGTTTTTTACATGGGTTATGATACAATTTGTAACAACTCTCATTACCCATTTTTTTTCTTTAATATTATTTATGTACATAATAATTGTCCTATTTCGGTACAACTAACCATTTCCAATTTAGAATGACAGTTCAACACCACGAGCTGTCGTTATTTTTATTTCTATCCATACTAATATATGTCCTTGATCTGAACTCTCCTCTATTATGTATTAATTCCTCTATATAGGTTATATACTTATTCCTTATAACCTATTCATTTGAACTATAATTAATTCTCCCTTAAGGTTATTATTCCTTTATGTTATTATGCATGTCTCCCACATGTATAATATCCCATTTTCAATTCCCCTTTACCCTTATCTTTACTTCATTAATTATCTACTCTTTGTATATATTTAGTGTATTCCTTTTTTCAAACTACTATACTTAATATTATAATGTATTGATCTATAATTATCCATCTACTATACCTAAAAATAGAATAATAGTAATCCTACCATTCATTCATTTCTTGCATAATAGTATTTTATATGTTAATACATGAAACATATAATGTCTATACCTTAAATACATATCAACCAACGTATTTTCCATAACCCACATACCTCAATGTATAATTAGCTATGTTACAACCTCATCATACCATTGCGGATTGATTTATCATAGAGTAATGTTTGTATTTATTTAATTGAATGACAATGACATTTAGTTTTATTTTTGATGCTATCCTATCCACCTATTATTGTTCCCATGTCGTATTAAATCTCCATCTACAACCTTATTCTTTATTTTATTAAGACAATAAATTGAGGTACTTCATCACATGAATTTCACATGGTCTCGATACCTCTAAAGGACACCTCTAGGATGGATATTTTTCGTCATGAATGGTGGAGACTTATTGATAACCCTAATGTCAGTGAATGAACTGTGTATGTTCTTTCACCATTTCATTTGGTCGGTCATTTGGCCAGAATTCCACCTTGGGAAGTCAGTGCACAGAGAGTGAACTCATTCTGTATTTTTGTGAGGAATTACTATGAGTTTGGGGGACGTCTCTCTGTAAGGAAGGTTACCCTCATGTTCTCATATTGTGCATAATTATTTTGGGTCCTATTTAAAATTTTCTCTTTTGAACCAACGCTTTACGTATCACTTACAGGTAATATATTCTTCATAAGCCATCTTTTTCTCATTTCAATGTTTTAATTTGTCTTACCATATTTATTTTGGCTCCTTTATTCTCTATATGATTCACTCTTGTTCATTTATTTTTCTGAAATGAATTTATTTAGACAGGGTATTTTCTGGTTTATGAATCCTTCCCAATCCCTTCCATCCTCAGCGTGCCAATTATGGACTGAATTGACGAGGTAAGAAATTTACATCCTCTGTACTTTTTCATGGTTTTTCTATTCCAACTTTTTCCAGAAGTGGTTAACCCTAAGGTTATTTTTCTGGGTTTTCATTTTCCTCTACTATTTTCATTATCATGAATTCGACAATTCATTGTGTTCCCTTGTCATACTGTAATACCTTTGTTTCATATTAAATTGAGAATTTATCGTTTTGCACATGAGGGATTTCTTAATTTCGATTTCTGAGAATAGGGTTTGTCCACAGTGAATTTTCACTTAATTTCATAAACTCCTTCATCTCTAACTTCCTTTCTCTATAGTAAATAAATTTCCCCAATTCTAAGGTTCTAGGTTTTTCGCAATAATATTTGTTAAGGTTATATTGGAATATTTTAATTGTCAACTATGCTCATAAATTCGATTTCTTTATTCTAGTTACGTAGGAAAGCTTTGTTATGTAATTTCCACACTATTGATTGAATTCATACCCTTCTGGTGTACATATAAATGTTAAGAAATTTATTAGTTTCCTTTTTTAATATGTGGTCTACCTCTGTTTCACATTACAGTGAGGCTCATTCTTATATCAAGAATATTCTCTCATACTCCACAGCCAGATTATTAAATTTCGCTATTCTTCATGGGTAATTTTTTCTACCCTTACTGCTCATACCATCGAATTTAGAATTTTGTTAAGTAATTTCTTCAATACACCTTGTGTATATTTGTAATAATTCAGCTTCATTATAGATTTTAAACCTCAGAGACTTTTGGACAATTTATTTTTGATAGAGATATTCAAGTATAATTTTCAGTGAAATATAATTACAATTATCCATGCAATTGAATTTATCTTAGTATGTCATAGACTTTGTAATTGCTTTACTTGTTTTCGATTTCCCCACCTAGAAATATTAATTGGTAATTTTGTATTTATAATTCTCTGTAGGTGATAGTTTCACAGTTCACTTCACAATAATACAGAAGTTTATATTTACAGTTAATTTTACTTTTATAATTAACATACTTATTGTTAACTCATCCACTGGTTAACTCGTCTATTACCTCTATGTATACGAGGAATAGTACATTTCTATATTTTATTGTCTATATAACAGCTTCTATGTTTGTTTTTCTGATATGCATATTGAATTTCAGTAATATATTTTTTTACTATATTAATATATTCCTACTTCTGATTTTATTTTGTGTCCAATTACATTTCAGGCTTTTAATTATATAATAATACTCTATACATCTAGAGTAACTGAAATTGTAATTCGTACTTCCAAAATTTAATTGTGTAAACTTAATATATTCTAATTTTTGTTCTGGAACTAATATGGGAATTATCTTCCCATATTGTCATACTCTTTCGCAATTCTGTGCAATACTGTTTCACTTCGGGATACCTCTTCTCCCATGTCAGTATTGGAATTTTCTCATTTTTATATTAGTTACTGTGATATACTTAACTATTTCTTTTTATTCAAATTTTTCTTACAGTTTATCTTACTGTAGGTACAAGAAGAAATCTTCGGATCTCAAGATAATTTCACAGGTATTATTCTTACTTTGCATATTCTTAAATTTTTCCTTTTCATTTTCGTCATTGAAAATTCTAACTTTGATCTTTTTGTTTCTTTCAGGTTTGTCCGATTATCTTCATTCCCCGATCACATTCTTTGTGATCAATAGTTAGAGTACCTAACTATCAATATCATCACCTTTCAGGTCAGTCATCAGAGAAATGGAGGCGCTTCCACCATCCATTCCACTCTACATATTTTATTGAAATTAATTGTATATATAATTAGATGATGATCTTGATCTAGTTGTAACATCATTCTGTATAGAGCGCTTATTATTAAATTTGATTGTATCGTTTCTTCCTCAACTCCACTAAAGGATTTTGACCGGACTGATATATGTACAGAAGTTGGATAATATAGATCTCTAGTTTTTTTCTATATTATATTTTCACATATATAGCTGAGTTCTGTATGGTTTATGATGTATGAGAATTTCTATCTTGTAGCATATCGATTTCTATATTATTTTTAATATGAATATTATATTCACATAGAATAATTCAGATGTGTATGAAATTTCATGTTATCTACCTATAATTTATTATGTTTAAAAATTCTACTGGAGGGTATATACATAGAGAAATTTTTTATGACTCTTGCTGTACAATATATATATATTTACTGTACCTGTACTATAAATTTTTCAGTGAAATTCCATATGTTTAGTTTGAAATCAAACTAGAAATTTAGACCGTGAAAAAAGGTTTAGAGATTCGGGTTGTTTGTCCCTTAATTCTAATAAGTCTATGTAAGAGCACAAAAGGATTAACTATATTCATTTATAGTTAATGTTTGTCAAATACATATGGCAATTAAATTTTCTGAAACCATACAATGTATAATACACATAAATTCTATAATTTAGTCTACATAAATTCTATCGAGAATATAGAAAAAACACTAATTTTCCTACATTCCACTCCAAATTTAATATAACTAATAACAGTAGGATAAGACATTAAATTTCCACAAAATTTACATATCATTGTACAAATACTAATTCCATCCCAACCTTGAGCTTATTCCACAGCTCTCCCCCGAGCAGAGACCAATTCTTCCTTAGTGTAGAAAACCCCTTTTTCATAATAGCAATAGCTTATTTAAGCTTGCTTTCCCTCAGCTTCTTTCCATAATTGTGTTCAGCTATTTTGGGATGTTTTTTCCCCTTAGCCTAGGATTTTCTTTTGTTTTTTCCACAAAATTTTCTTTTAAAACTAGCTTTTCCTCATTCTAGTTTTATTCTTACCCCTTCTCAGTAACTTTCCACTTTATTGTGGCTTTTATTCGATCTTTTTCTCCCATCTAATAATTTTATTTTATTTTATTTTTCTCCAAGGATTTCTAGAGAATTTTGGGAAATTTTTAGGACTTTGAATGGTTTGTTGAGTGTGCAAGCAGTTTTGATTATTTGTAGCATTTTTTTACCAATGCTCCAGTTTTGAGGATTGAAAATCTTGATAAGTATTTTGTTGTTTATGCAGATTCATTAAGGAAGGACTTGGTGGAGTCCTAATGCAAGAAGGAAGGGTGGTTTTCTATGAATCACAAAAGTTTAATTAGCATGAGGGGAATTATGTGACTCATGACCTTGAGTTGGTAGCTATTGTTCATGCATTGAAGAAGTGGAGACATTATCTCCTTGGCATGAAGTTCACTTTGATGAGAGATCATAATGGACTGAGGTCCTTGTTTGACCAACTAATTTGAATGTAATGCAATAAATATGGTTGGCTACTCTCAGTGAGTTTAACTTTGAAATCATGCATATCAAAGGCAAAGAGAACTGGGTTATGGATGCACTTAGTAAGAGACAGTAAGTGAATCATATTTAAGCCTTGAGTTCTTGTGGGACAGATTTAAAGGAGTGGATCTTACATGCAGGGCAGCCAGATGATAGGTACCAATAACGGAATAAAATATTGTAGCAAAAATGTGAGGGTGATAAGGATCAGGAGCATCACCTCACAATGGAAGGCTTGGTTAGATTTAGGATCAGGATCTATGTGCCTAATATTAATGAGTTGAAGAAACTCATTTTGAGACAATTTCATTGCAATCCATATTCAAGCCATCCAAGATACCAGAATACTTTGACAACTGTTAATAAGCTCTAATATTGGACTAATTTTAAGGAACAGGTGGTTGAGTTCATTGCTAAGTGTTTGGACTGCCAATAAGTGAAATTTAAATGCAAGCATCCAGTTATTCTACTGCAACATATTCCAATTCTAAAATGGAAATGGGAGGTTGAGAAAGTTAGCTCACTTCATTACAGTGAAGTCTCTAATTCATCTAGTGAATTGGCTCCAATATTCATTAAGGATATAGTGGGATTGCATGGATTTCCCAAGAGTATTATATCAAATAGATATGCCAAGTTCACTTCCAAGTTTTGGAAGGAGTTGTTTTCAAACTTGGAGATAGATATAGCCTTCAATAAAACTTATCATACACAGACATATGGGTAGATAGAGAGGATTAATAGGATCCTTGAGGATATTTTGAGGATGTATGTCATGCATCAATAAAAGAAGTGGGAGGAATATCTTCCATTGGTGGAGTTTGATTATAATAATGGGTATTAGGAATCCTCAAATATGAGTCCATTTGAGTCTCTATATGGGAGGAGCTTTAATACTCCTATCAGCTAGAGTGATCTAGTGAACAGTGTGTTGGTTGGACCTGATATGTTACAAGAGATGCAATTTATCAAAAAAAATAAAGGTAGCACAAGGCGGGATGAAGATCTATGCAAATAAAAATAGAGCATTCAAGGAATTTTAGGTTGGAGAGCATGTGTACTTGTGTATCAAGCCAAATAAGAGATCCTTGAGGATTAGACCATCTGCCATGTTTTCACTTCAATATTGTGATCTTTTTGAGATCCTTGAGAGGATTGGACCACTTGCCTTTTGACTTGCATTTCCATAATCAGTGAAAATCCATGATTTTCTCCATGTTTCATTTCTTAAAAAATATGTGTATGATACCGATCATGTGATTTATTGGTCTATATTACAAGTGGAACTAGAGGGAAAGTTCTAGGTATATCGTCAATGCATCTTACAGCAGAAGAAGCTCATGCTTTGGAACCGAACAATAACACAAATTAAATTGTAATGGAAGCACTTTGGGCCTGATGAAGCTAAATGGGAGATGGTTGATCAGATGTGGGAATTATATCCCTATTTATTTGTTGGTTGAAGCAAATGTTTCTATATATTTATATATGTCTCATTGTAAATATTGCATCGAGTTGTGTTTTAAAATCTCCACAAGTAGTATTTGTGTCATGGTTTCAGCAATCTTTTCTTGTCATAAGAATCATAGAACACTGAGGATAGTGTTTCCCTAAGGGAGAGGGGTTTGTAACAACCCCTGTTTAAAGTTTCATGTAAATAAAAGGACATTATAAAGGAAAAAATAAAACTAAGGTCATGGGGACAAGTATTCCAAGCTAAATGAGGGGAAAAACATTACATTTAGCATCAATTGTGGTTAATTATTTATTGGCTATGGAAATGGGTATTGGAATTGGAATTGGAAAAAGTAAAATGGAAATAAATGGAAATCCATTCAAGAAATAAAGAAAAATAAGAGAAAATTGAGATGAAGAAACAAGAATATGCATACAAGGGAAATTGAAGGGAAAAAAATGAAAAGAAATGAAAAATAAAAGATGGAGAGAATATTCTAACACGCTCTTAGAAATTCTAGGATTGTTCACTTGGGGAAAACAAGACAGATTACGTACAGCAAGAGAGAGAGAAACATTGAACATAAGGAAGACACAAGAAATAAATCAAGGAACAAGCAAGGAAAATCAAGGGAGCATAAGAGTAATTGGACAACATTTGGAAAGGGAAAAAACCAAGATAAGAAAGAAAAGCCAACAGGAGGATTTTTCAGGTAACAAGTTGCATGTGTGATTATCTTGCTAGGATTTGATTGCATGGTTCATGCATTTGTTTTATTAGTTATTGTGTTTTCATTTTCATCTGATTACTTGGATTGACAATGGTGTACATCCTTTCCTATGCCATTTCTTAGATAGTCATGATGTAGTGGGTTGTCTATTTGTTTGAGCTTTGGATTTCTAATATATTTTGGATCTTGGTTGATTTGGTCTCAGTAAAATCATAAGGGTTTGGTTGGACATGTTTTTCTCTGGTAATCCCTTAACAAGTGAGTGGAGACAAGAAAATCCCTCTGGGTATGGTGGATAGATTATTAGGTATCCAAGCTTTTGTTGGTAGTGATCTTTGAACTAGTTTAGATGAGACCATTGTGGCTTGAGGGGGGAGGTGATTTAACCTTTGTATTCCCTATTTGGTTATGTTTTAGTTTAACCTTTGTAATCTTGCATTCAAGCTTGGATCATGGCATGGGGGTGATTGGCTAAAAGAGATATTTGGTTCAACCCAATCAATGGTCAGGTGGCACATGGAAGTCCCTAACTTGGTTGGTACTACACATATGTTAATATGTGTTATTATTTATTGATGATAAATTAGAATAAGTGATGATTTAATATTATTTATATGACTACTTTGTCATGGCTTTACTCTGATTAAATTTTGGTTACATTCATGGTATATTTCTTATTATGTGATGTGCTCTGGATCTAGATCTAATTCATGGTTTGATGGATCATGGTTTATTTATATGAATGCATGTGTTAATTTGTGTTTTTTTACAGCTAATTTGAGAGGGTATCTAGCCTTATTGATGAATATCTGATGAAATAATGAAACAATGAAAAAATTATCCATTCATGACCTACAAGTACCATACTCACAAAGTTTTTGTATAAATGAATAATTTGGATTGCCAACTCTCTTGGGTCATAAATTTGGCATACAATCTCCATTTAACTATCATAATAACTCATTTCAAATATCTCCATGATAAGGCCAAAAAAAAAAAATGTGGAACGCATTTTCGTACTTTTCAGGTCTCTCTGTTTTCCCTAAAAATGTCGTTTAGGCCCTCGAAATGACCTCAGAATTTTAGGACCCAAAAAATACCAAAAATAGTAAATTGTGTCAAATTTAAGGAAAGAAACTAAAAGGAAATAATGTTGGGTCAATTTATTCTGATAAAGGTGTGATCATGTGTCAGTCGGTGTTAAAAGTCAGTTCTAGAATTGTGGACCCCATTTTCCATATGTTCACCTTGGAAATTAGCTCATGCATAGTAACTCTCATCTCATGTTTACCCTGGTGAGTAGGTTAAAGTGGGTAAAAGTGGGGAGGGATTTTATAGATTTATACTGCATTAAAAGATTCCTTTTCAAACTAAAGGCATATTGAGTCAAATTCATATGATGATGAGGGTCCCAAATTCTTTGAATAGCAACTAGCGGGTGGTCTGAATTATACTAAAAACATGTTTCATCAAAAGCCCTTTGGAAGTCAGGTTATCAAGATAACCCTGGAATTGTCTCTCATGGAAGTAGTTCTTGGATGTATTTTTGTACCATCAAATTTTGATATGAATTGGTGATTATATTATTTTTCATCCATATCGATGCATTTGGATGGAAAATGTGGAGGAATCATCTCATGGGATCGTTTTTACTGGCGGGACCCAGTTTGGCAAAACAGGGTTCGAAACCTTTCGAGAGAATTTTGAGGCTTCAAATGACATATTTTGGGGTTAGAAATTTTCCCCTTGTAGGTGCAGGTTTTCATGCTATTCTACACACAGGGAAATAATTGCGTCAATCGGAGTTTGTATGCAAAAGTTATGCCACTCAAAAGTTGGCATTCTTGTTTTCACACCAATAATTCGAGAGGATGCCATGTCAACCCCATTATTCATATAAAAGGGGATAGCCACGTGTTTGTAAGTTAAATACTCTATAAGAGTCTATTTTGTAACTCTATTTAACATTTAATATAGTCAAAATTAACCACTAGTAGGCTATCGGGTTGTGTTATAACTGGGCCACTAGGAGGAAGAGGCAGTCCATTCTTTCGAGAGAATTTTGTTCCATAGTTGAGCAAAACTATCACGGAGAGATAGGAGGTAGAGCACACAGAGATGATCTATGCATTTAAGCATCCCACGAGCCACATTCATTACTTCTTCATACCTACAACCATATTTCTAGACAGAGAAAGAGAGCGAAGCAGCCTCACCTTTCAACTGTGCTTTCTCCCAAAATGGTTTCCCAGAGAGAATATATTGTGTCTTATGTGTGCGTGAGCTTATCTTTTCGTTCTCTACTTTTATGCATAATTTATATTCACATGCATGCACTAATTAGATTTAAATCTACATATCTTAAAGTTTAATGAAAGTGTATTAGTGTAGAATCTCGTATTTTTAATATAATATTATCAGATCTATTATGAAAAATTGTCCAGTGGAGTATCTACGATAGTTTACAAATAAAATGTGCAATTAGATTATACATGAGGCTTATATTATAGTGAAGAGAATGAAACAATCAGTTTCTATGATTTAGCGGAAGATCGGGTAATGAAATAGATGATGCTATAGAGAGGCGAGAAATAGATGAACCAAAAGTAACTTTATCTTGTTTGTATGAGGTCATGAAAAAGTGTAGATATGGGGGGTATGTCTAGTCACATAAATTGTCATCCTTTGTCACCATTCAAAACACTCATTATACCTCACTGCATCAACCATTTGTTTTCTTCATGAAGATGCTACAACAAGCCTACATAGTTAAAGTAGTTAATAACCATAATTTTCCTTTATTTTTAACTAGTAAGGGAGGGATTTTCTTGGTTTTACTATTGAAGGTGTTGCTCAGTTATATTCTTGTAACTATTGTATAGTCCTATAGAATACCTGCAATGTTAACATATCCACTTAGCTCTAGGTGTAATTTTGGGACATGGCTTTTTTTCCTAGAGTCAATGACATGGTTTCCTACTAACAAGTTTATACCCAAGGAAATTCCACATGCCTCTAGCTCATGATAAATATTCTAGCCAACTTGTGCTAGGTAGAATCAATTCACTAACTTTGGAAGCTATTTCTTGAGAAATGAGAAATAATATGGAAAATACCCGACATGGGTTTGTTTCATAACAACCCTGATTAGGATACTCGTGAGCATATTCTATAAAACATGTCTGTATTAATATATATGCATGGTTCTTTCAAGGGTATCTTTCTAGTCATGGTATTTATCGATGTGTGTTCCAAACTGAGCAACCAAACAAAAAAAATAAAATTAAGCTATCCTCAAATGTGTCAAAAAGTGTTACTATGTCGGTCTTCATGTTGACTATGTAATTATGTATTTATATAAAGAAGATCTCAAAGATAATAAAATGTATTTTTGGTGTACTTGCTTCATGGGTTTCATGAGCAATATTTTTATGTAGATAGACTTCTTCTTGATGTCTATTAGGTTGAATTAAGTGTCGCATACATGAAGGATCTAGTCTGGGTATTTATGCTACAAGGCCTTGTGGAAGACGCTCACAAACATCCCTCAATGAATTGATAAAAGACAAGCTTTAAAGGCAGAAAAGAAACACATTATCAACATTGGAATAAACCATATGTAGTCGGCCTAATTCACCATGAAGTAGTCGGCCTAACTCTCAGCTGTATAGTCGGCTTGTTTAAAGGAAGGTGCCCTATATATATACACACATGTAATGTGGTCATCATTCAAGCAAGTAATGCAGGCATTTCCTAAAAGATAGTGCAGATAAATAACAATAGATAGTTCGGATAAGGGACAGCATATCATACAGATATGGGACAACATATAATGTGAATAGTGGACAAAATAAATTGTGGATATACATATGAAACAAATGTACAGGAAGGAGATTGCAGAAAAAGACAGCAAGGTACAGATTGTGAAGGTACCAGTTCGGATAGGCACAACAAGGTACAGGAGTGCAGATAGGTGCAGCAAGATTGCGGAGTGGTACAAGAAGAATATAGTGCATATATTTTCTGAGTTTAAAGAGAAGAATTAAATAGATTGGTTCAGGGTTAATAGTGCAGATTTATCTAGGTTATCTAAGCTCCTATACAGCTGAAATAAGTTGCAGATATATCATTGTTAAGGGCAGCTAATTTGAAAATATAATGTGTTGAAGTTGAGACAATGATTATAAGGACAAAGGCAGTAATAGTAAGGAAGATAAATCTATGATTTACCTTCAAGCAATTCAACTACAATCATATGTAAGGAGAAGATCAAGATCTCTAGTACCAATGTATAACTGAGCAAATTGGTGAAGAGAAGAATCAAGGTTGAAGAAGCTATAACAAGGTCTTGAAAGCATATCTAGGTCAGGGGTCTGAGTCTAGGTCATGGTACTTGTCATCTGAAGATCTATAAGAATAATTCTTTTGGGTTTTCCTCTCCAAGAAGGATAGGTTTTTCCTTGGCTCTAGGAGCCTAACTTTTGTGTCTTGTGCATTTTGATAATTGACTTGATGAAAGATTAACTAAGCTAAAAGAAAAGAAGACATACGTAACACAAGTAAGCTCATAATTAATTATCAAGAAGATAATATGTATTAATCACGAGTCCTCCAAATTCTCAACATGGTTTCAGAGCTAAGGTGCTAGAAAGGGCATAGAGACACTCAAGGATCAGATTTCATGGAGGGTGTCAAAGAAAGGATTTGATTAGAAGAAATTTTAGTCTTCCACAGTGACAGAAATAAGGCAGTATTATGAAACCATCTTAAATGTGCCAGCAAATCATTGTTATCTCAAAGTATTTCCATCAAAATCATCAAGGAAAGTTACATATCATCCTTTATCTTTCAAGGAAGCAGCAGAATATCCTCATCAATCACCATTAAAAGGAAGCTTCAACCATCTTCAAGGTAATCAAGCTGATAGAATAAGAAAAGCATCTACTCAAGTAAGAATATCTATGACTTTATATGAATCTATTAAAATGTCTCCTTTAAAAAGAAAGAAACAATTTTTTTGGGGTTTCAAAATTTCCATAGAAGACAAGGGAAATCAAGTCATGCCAAATTCATGAATGGAGATATAAGAGCCCAAAGGATTCTTATAGAATCTACAAAAGACTCTATCATCTCCTATGTACCAAATCTAAAATCATCAAAAGGAGTATATAAGAATTTAGGGGAGATATTCTTTGTGAGTACTGCAAGAGAAGCAATCTCTCTGGTCAACTACAAGAACTAGGAGAAGACTACAGTGGTGCTAAAATCTCTATGAGAAGAATGGGGAAATCTCACTTCACAATTATACAAGAAGATAGAAGTCACACCATTCCACAATTTAGAGTCTCTATGTAAATAGAGGAAACAAGATTGAAAGCCAAAGTTGTTAGAGGATCAAGTAAAGGAATCAAACCTTTGGAGCCGTGTCTAGGAAGAAAAGAAGATTCGTTAAGTATTGATCCTCAAAGTAAAAGAAGAAATGTGGACGAAGCATGATGTCTTGAATATGATGAAATTGGGCATTAAAATAGAATTTGTCCTTAATCTAAAAAAGGACAAGAGAAATAGGGAAGAATCCCATGAGGAAAGAGCCTAATGAGAAAGAAGAAAGGATCTCCATCACGATTGAGATCATCTTCTCCTTTAAGTGATTTATGTTCGGTATATGATAGAAAGCAGTGTAGCATCTTGATGAAAGCAT
The DNA here is from genome assembly GCA_034641835.2 of Pinus albicaulis. Lineage (NCBI taxonomy): Eukaryota > Viridiplantae > Streptophyta > Pinopsida > Pinales > Pinaceae > Pinus > Pinus albicaulis. The sequence goes on along the minus strand of CM076575.1, from coordinate 794,853,383 downwards.
GGTAGGAGCTCCTAGTGAATCAGCTCTAGGAAAACCTCTCTGATAACATTACTAATGGAAAGAAGTCATCAAGAGAAAGGGTCATCATGGAAGCAAATTTATGGGATGTGATGACATATTGATGGAGCAGAGCAAGAGAATGAAGCTCTTCATTCTTGAGAAATTTCTACAGGGTGACTCAAGGGAAAAAGGGTATGAGGTATGTATATATTTATATGCTAACATTGAATGCTGTGAAGTCATGTCATATGGTTGCAGGTAATGAACTTCCGTATTTAGAAGTATGATCTATGGAGGAGTATCTCTTAGTGCACAGACAGATGAAATCAACATAATATGTCCTCATGAAATATGAGGTGGTTTTATATGAACGAGAAACTAGAAAGGTTGTAAGTTCTTGGGAATGGAGAACGTGAAAAAAGGGAGAAATCATGAAATGAAACCATCTCAAGAGGAAGTTACCATTCGGAAGCCAAGAAGATGTGACTAGGAGATCTCCTGGAAAGATATGTAGACTCTGACGAAAGTCTGGTAAAGAAGAAGACCTTGGGAAAAATCATATCATTTGGAGATGTGTCAATCTGTATGAAGGATGCCTATGCCTATAGGAAGATGTCATGGTGAAAGATCGTCACTAAGGTAACTTTTGTTCCAAAAGTTTCATATGAATATGTTTATCTGGATGAAATTTGTGCAGGGCTGCTAATCATGAGAAAGGATGTATGATCCTTAGAGATGATTCAAAGGAAAGCAGCATGGCATAACAATGGACTAGATAAAGGAAGTCTGATGAATCACTTTCTGATAGCTAACATGACTCAGATGGAAGTGATGGAATACATGTGCCCTATGAAGCTAAAAGTTGAAGATTCCTCAATATCAAAATCCATGACATCAAGGAAAGGAATTCTTCATGAGCAGTTGGGTGTCTCACCATTTCTACTGGAGGTCCCTAATTAAGAGGGAGCCTGATGATAAGTTTCTTACTTGGAAGAAACTTGGCAATTCCTAAGAATGAGCTAGGTACATTCCTTGTATAGGAATGAGTACATTCCCTTGTGGAATAGGTCCTCCCTGGTTGAGAGGGAGAGATAGATACATCATTTTTGTCTTCAATTGGGAAGACAGAATGGAGGATTGGGTAATCATATGGAATTCGATACTCTTTCAGAATGTATTAGGGCATTCAAGATAAGAGTAGTCGGGACCGATATTCTTTGAGGGCTAGCTACCCAAGAGAATAATAGTCCAAGAAGATCATACTTTGGGAACACCTGGGTGGATTATGTACCTTGGAGAGACAAAGACGATGGTGTCTATAAGTCATGTGTCTCGCCAACATTGTAGCCCATTGTCTCGTTGAGAGATGGGGCTGTTATTCAAGGCCTTGCACTAGGACAATTTTTTTTGATATGATGCTATACAAATGCGATTACCAATCCGATTCTTCTTATGAGATTCTTCAGTTTGAAAGTAACCATGTACCTATATGAATACCTCCCTAGTTAAGAGGGAGTGTTGAAAAGTGTAACTAGGTCAGTCTTCATGTTGACTATGTAATTATGTATTTATATAAAGAAGATGTCAAAGATAATAAAATGTATTTTTTATGTACTTGCTTCATGGGTTTCATGAGCAAGATTTTTATGTAGATATACTTCTTCTTGATTTCTATTAGGTTGAATTAAGTGTCTCATACATGAAGGATATAGTATAGGTATTTATGCTACAAGGCCTTGTGGAAGATGCTCACAAACATCCCTCAATGAATTGATAAAATACAAGCTTTAAAGGAAAAAAAGAAACACCATATCAACGTTGGAATAAACCTTATGTATTTGGCCTAATTCACCATGAAGTAGTCAGCCTAACTCTTAGCTATATAGTCTACTTGTTTAAAGGAAGGTGCCTTATATATATACACATGTAATGTGGTCATCATTCAAGCAAGTAATGCGGGCATTTCCTAAAAGACAGTGTGGATAAAGAACAACAGATAGTGCGGATAATGGAAACCATATCATGTGGATATGGGACAACATATAATGCGAATAAGGGACAACATAAACTACGGATATACATCTGAAACAGATGTATAGGAAGGAGATTGTGGAAAAAGACATCAAGGTACATATTGTGAAGGTACCCATTACGGATAGGCACAAAAATGTATAGGAGTGTAGATAGGTGCAGCGAGATTGCAGAGTGGTACAAGAAGAATATAGTGAAGATATTTTTTGAGTTTAAAGAGTAGACTTCAGTAGATTGGTTCAGGGTTAAGAGTACAGATTTATCTATGTTATCTAAGCTCCTATATAGATGAAATAAGTTGCAGATATATCATTGTTAAGGGCAGCTGATTTGAAAAGAGAATGTGTTGAAGTTGAGACAATGATCATAAGGAGAAAGGCAGTAATAGTAAGGAAGGTAAATCTATGATTTACCATCAAGAAATTCAACTATAATCGTATGTAAGGAGAAGATCATGATCTCTAGTACCGATGTAGAACTGAGCAAATTGGTGAAGAGAATAATGAAGGTTAAAGAAGCTATAACAAGGTCCTAAAAGCATATCTAGGTTAAGGGTTTGAATCTAGGTCATGGTACTTGTCATCTGAAGATCTACAAGAAGAATTATTTTAGGTTTTCCTCTCCAAGAAGGAGAGGTTTTTCCCTGGCTCTAGGAGCCTAAATTTTGTGTCTTGTGCACTTTGATAAATGACATGATGAAAGATTAACGAAGCTAAAAGAAGAGAAGACATAAGTAACACAAGTAAGCTCACAAGTAATTATCAAGAAGAGAATTTGTATTAATCACCAGTACTCCAAATCCTCAACAAGATGATTTTAGGTTAGATGAATCAAATATAATTTGATGTTGAGTTATTCCCAATAAAGATCTCATGAAAATACATAAAGACAATATTTTCTAGACTAATAATAGCTTGATAATCTAGGATTTAGGGGAATTAGTTTCAATTCGCCTCCCTACTCTTTTGTATAAATGTATTGGCTGAGGGAAATATGTGTGGGTAGCTTGGTTGAAAAATCACCATTCATATTTGTAATAAAATTCTATTAATTAATTGATCATGGGATCTATTAAATACATGATGTATTTATGAATATTTATAACTAATGACAAGTAGCTTATACTGAACCAAGTCCATTGAAGATGAGGATTTATTGATTTATTTTGAGTGAGACATGAACACTCACCTTGAATGGAGTAAAATAATATTTCCCAGGGCTTTTAAAAAGACCTTTATAAAGCTTTCTTTCCAATGGAAGTGTTATCAAGAGCCTTTATTTTCTTAGAGTTAGTCTTCTTTCTTTTTTTGCAGTGATAGGGTAAGAATTCCCTTGATGGTTTAATATTGCACATACAATGTGTTATCTCAAATATTATGAATTCCCAACTGATAATTTATTTTGGAATTATTGAGTAATTAATTTTACCAACGCTTATCTACAAATTCTCTATGAAGACCCAAGCCTTTTGAGACCTCCTATAAAAAATCAGTGCATCACCTATGAAGTTTGACATCAATAAAGGTGTCCAAGTTTCCATTAATATGGTCAAAAAAAAATTTCAATAACCTAGTATATTCAACAATGATATGACAATCATAATTCCATAAAACTACCTAGTAGTTATGTTCATTCAAATGAGTAATAACAAATAAATTACAATTTCTACACATCATTTCAAGCATGTGAAATGACTTGTACGGAATCAATTGTTAAAAACTAAATAAGGGTGTGGTATTTTATACCAACCATAGGCTTAATTATGCCCCTCTTTTCTACATGTGACCTCCTCCTATCCAAGTCGTGATACCTCTAGGAAAACATAGTTTCTCAAGGAAATTTTTGGGTGTGAAGGCCATTCTCTTTACAAGTAATCCAATAGCAAGGAAAACCTTCCTCCCAGTAGGGCTTCCAGAAATTTCTTATATTCTTTCGTAGTTGGTTTGAATTACACAATTTAGTCTCCTCACTTTTTGTGCAATCCCTTAGTTCCGTCCCCTCTTAATGCATTCTTTCTTACCCAACCAACATCGAAATTCACATTCCTGTGTGCCCAAGTAATTTGTAATATTTCCTACTGGTGTTCAGTATTCAAATTTAATTTGAACAATTGTAATTACTTATTAATTTACCAATTTTGTGTTTGGTAGTCATCAACATGAATTTTGATAGCCCTAATGAGTTATATTTTCCTGTATAATTTCATTCATAATTTCGCTCGTGATTCATCTATTATTCATCTTATGAGTGCTCCCATAAATCAATAGAACTCCTCGTCTACATATGTTGTGTCTTCTGAGCAATCTACCCGCATTTAATAATGATCCCCTCAACCCATTTTCCATCCCCTTTCCCTTTTCTAGTAAGCCTCATCATTTTCTAGCTTATGGAAAAGGAATTCATGGGTCAACTAAGAAAAATGAGCTAGGTACTAGCTATACCATTTGATGATAGTTTTTATCTATCCCAACCACTTCCATAACCTCGTAAATTTGGGTCGTTTTCTACCCTACTACCCAACTATTTTTTAACAACTGACTTTGAAGAAGTGGGAAAATGGAAACTTTTCAAATTTCAAATTCAAAAATTTGGTAACATGGGTTTTTGGAGAACATGTTTTTATGGGAAGTAAAATTGATCCAAAAACCCCCTCATTGGTTCGTTCTCCTCATATCATAGCTATGACAATAATAGATATGCCTTGCATTCGGTTGTTTGGTGAATTTTCTTCATTAATTATAAAAATACAATTACATTGTTTCTAATTATCCATCACATTTCAAAAATTGTTAAAACATCATCATCGTGTCTCACAATGGCACTGGGTAATAATTATAAGTATATATAGGAGAAAACAATGTCTTCCAAATTATTCATTCGATATTAAATTTTAAACCTAGTACATTAAAATTTTGCAAAATACACTATTTTTCCTCTATTAATGGAGAATAATATCTATGAAATTTCTTTTTGAAATATACTTTCTATGATTATTTAAAAATATGCATTGATAATTGTATGTTCATATGAATAAATGCATCATAAACTATGATTTTTATACCATGAAAACATGTTATTAGCTTGAGAAACATGGCCCATTAATGTGTTGGATTAAATATGTCTCATAACAACACACACAAAACAATACATAATCACTAAATTACTATTGCATATAATAAATTGAAAAAACCATAAACCCATTGGCATGTCCAAAATCACTCTATGTGTAGTCATGGAGTTTAATATGCATGGAATAATTCAAATTATTGTGACATAGTGCTACTTGTCCTCTCTAGTGCGATATAAAGTGTATTCATATAAAAAATGTGATATAGTGGGACGAACTGATAGAGTGGCACAATAGATAAAGAATCGAGTCTCTAACACATGCACCTTCTCCATGAGGCATAGTTGTCTTGCATTTAGTGTTGTGAATCAAATAGTAAATACCATTAAATAGTAGTGATACTATTCCATGCCAACACAACACAAATAATAGGGAAATTCAAATTTAGTGAGTCAATGATCCAATGTGAGCAACTAGCAATAGTGCCCTATGCCATCCATCCACACAAGTTTATCACCACAATCTGTATATACCTAGTTTTTGTGGTGTGCATATGAATATGAGTCACCTCAATGATGGTTTTCCATATCATTAATTAGCATAAATGAATCCCACAATAAAAAAATATACCTTGACCTTTTTCAAATCATAAAATTTCTTATAATGCTATGGAGTAATACAAGCAGTGTGGATTGTAAACACAATGTCAAATAGTCTGCAAAGTTACAATGTGATACATTAATGGAGAGTTTTTTCAAAAAAATGGAAAAAATGAAAACTTACAAAATAAATTGAAAAATCACAACTATGGAATATAAATTAAGACGTAGCAAAGAAATTCCATCTTTCATATCCATTGCGAAAGCATGGTTTCCATGAAAATATCAAATTAATTTACATGGTTTTGGTTTTGGCTTAAAAATATCAAAAATAAAATGGAATTCATTGTGGACAAAGGTTGCTAGTAAAATCCAACAATTTGGAAACATGTGATAATGGGGCACTTGTAGAGAAATAAATATCACTAGTGCATAGAATGTGCTATGCAACCAACTCACAAAAATAGAAGAAAAGATAGATCAATGACTTAGAAATCAACCTCTTTGAGGGGGAAACCTCCTTTACATTACATAAATGAACAATTCTTAGATGATTCAAATGAAAAAACCTACTTTCTATATATAGGGGTCTAAGGGGTCACAATATAATCATAGCTAACATTAGAATAATAATGTAAGGGCACAATAATAACAATAGTGGGATTCTATGGGGCACAATAATAAAAACATGGGGAATACATGGGTAAAAATATAATAATAAGGGGGCTACAATGACAATAATAATAAGGGGATACACTAGTCATATAGGGACATATCATGCCCCTCTCCTTCAAAAAAATGTTTTACTCAACGCTTGAGTAGTTTTGGATGCTTCTGTATAAAATTATCATTATCCCATGAGGAATATTCAGCCAGTAAGTTCTTCCACTTAATGAGATACTCTAAAATTGATTAATTTCGTAGCTATTGAGTTCTTATTTCCATGATTTCTTAAGGTTCCAATATGATTTTTCCTTCCTCGTCAATTTTTGGCAATATTGTTTGAACTAGGAGCTTGTCACCTATAACCTTCTTTAAGCATGAAACATGGAAAATTGGGTGCACTCGAGAAGATGTCGGAAGCTCCAATTTGTATGCCATAGTACCAATCTTTTGAAACACCTTCGAAGGACCATAATACTTTGGTAATAATTTATTATCCTTGGATTTCTTGAGGGACATTTTTTTGTATGGCTGTAACCGTAAAAATACCCAGCCTCCTACATAAAAACTTATTTTGTTGTTGTTATCACTATTAACATTATCTAAATTCATTCAGTTCATAATTGTTCTTAAGTCATGGTATTAGATAGGTTTTGAGTCATTTTTATGTTTTATAGGGTCTAAGTCATAGTTTTAGAGTCTCATTTTATCACCAAACCAAGTTCACAAACTTTGTTTTACACTTTAGTAGTCTCATACTATGTTTTGAAAGCCATATTTTAAGTCTTGTTCAAAAAAAAATCGAATAAGCCATGAAACTATGTTTTCGTAGCGCGCTCAGTGTAAAAAACTGCTTCTGCGCTACGAAAACGTTGGTCTTTTCATAGCGCAAAATCCCGAAATAACACTACCAGCGCTACGAAATCGAGGTTTCAGAATTTTCGATTTAGCTGTCACATCCATCAACTTGGGGTTAAATTTTCATTATTATAATGTCAATCCACGATCATGGTGTCTGTCCACGAATCATCCCTCACGCATGCAACCGTCCAAAGTAGTTATGAAATCATTATTAGATTCATTAGCGGTCATTTGTCAATGGTCCTTTGCAAATTTGAAAAAGGAATTGGTTATCATTGTTTTATTTCATGCAAAGAATGCACTGCATGCATATCTATTGTGGAAAGAGAAAGCTTATGATAAAATACCAGAACTCTCATTAATATATCAAGTGAGGCAGAGTTTTCAATCAAGCGAGGTAGATTTCAATTTGGTGATTATTTCAGCAGTTTCGATTGCAAATCCAGTAAGTTTGAAAATAGTTGTTGACTGAAACAAGGTTTTAAATCAAGCAAGGCAGATTTTTCTATCAAGCGAGGCTGAAACAAATTCTCAAGCGAGCCAGTTTATCCAACAAGTATTTTATTACAGTTCTGCTGAAGACACAGGGTTTGCAGGAAGAAGATGGCAGAAGAAAAAAGAAATCACCGGTTGGGACACTACCTAAGGACAGAACCTGAAAGTTTAGAAAATCTCACCAGGGATAAATTTGTTGAAGAAGCATTCAAGAAAGTAGGTTGTTGGAGGTTCTTTGAAAAGCTTTAAGGAGGGCATAATCAGGTCACCAAAGAATTTGCTACGAACTTCATAGGGTCAAACACAAAGGTTGGTTTCCTAAATTTACCAATTTCTCTTGAAGTTATATCATTAGTCACAGAAATCCCAAGAGGGGTGGAAAGATGGTTTAAAAATTTTAGGTTTGAAATGCAACCCTGCAAAATATTTTTGAAACCAGAGTTTATGGACACTGATTTGAATAAAGTTGTGCCAAGAAATTATGTCAAGGATGCATTTTCCAACCTGCTCTACAATATCCAAAGATACTTCACCTACAAAGGGAGATATCACAAGGTGTACGCTTATCACTTTAAACTCTTACTACATTTCACAGGAATAATCTCTCTAGATTTACCTTTCTTTATATTTCGAAGTCTGGCCAAGATGGCAGACAAAGTTAAGATGAAAACTTAGGCATGTGAAACCTCTTTATTTCATCATGGTCTAGTCAAGTTAATAGTTTTTCATGAGCTTCAGAAGGTGAAAAGAGAATGGTCTGCATTTCTCTTTTTGAGTGGAATAGGGGTTGAAGAAACAGGTGCTAGCACTCAAGTCAAAGAAACATCTTCATCAAAGACTACTGAACCTGCAGAAACAAAATCAAGGAGGTTTGTCAAGCTTAAGCCCAGGAAAAAGGTTAAGGAACCTATGATAAAGACATCATTGAATATCCAAAAGACTCCTCAATCCACATAGAAGAAGAGAACTGAGGTCAAAAAGACAATCCAGGAAAAGTCAATTAGTAAAACAACTCAGAAGAAGTTGATTAGGAGTCAAAGGTCAAAGGAGAAGGGTAAGGCTGTGGTCACAAATGAAAATTTACAATTAAGAGGTGACTTGAATGATATATTACAAGATATTGACATTGAGGAGTCTCCCCCGGTTCAAGCAGAGTTCATAAAGTTTGATACAGGTGGAAAATCAAAGAAATTGAAAACATCCAAAAAATTAGACTTTGAGGATGAGGTGTCAAAATTTGTTTTTAAGCCTAGAAAACCATAGACTAGGTAGTATAATAAAATGCAGCAGCCAAACATGGAGGTAGACCAAACTGGAAGTGAGGATGCAAGTGTTTTTGAAGAACCCATTAATACATCATCTCAAATATTTGAAGAAGACAGAAACAGAGTATTTAATTCTCAGAGAGAAAGGAGTAGTTATGAGGAGCTTAAAGACAAACTCAGACTTGCAAATATTGAGATTGATAAATTGAGGAAGAAAGTGAGAATGCATGTTGTGGAAAGGTCAAACTTTGAGAGGTTGAAAGGTCTGTGGGAGCTGGAAAAGGTTTCAAACAATGAATCAATCAGCAGTCAGGATCAATTTTTCATATGGACTGTCCCTGCAATCAAGGAAGAAAAATTCATAAGAATGGTTAACACCAAACTAAGGGCTAGTAACAGAAAGCTTAAAAGGCAGGTCGAAGACCTTAAAATACAACTAGCAAAGCCTGAAGATCAACCACAGCAAAAAATTTGTGTAAACAGTAAGTGACATCTCCTAACACATTTTTGGAATTTTGTGGAAGGTTTCATTTTTTAAAACAGTTCAAAGTTGATTATTGAAAGCTTATACATAACTTCAAGGATATTAGTAAAGGTGGGAAACTCAAATTTTTGGAAACAAGTTGTGAAAAGAAAAGACACAGCAGTTTCGTAGCACGCTACGAAACTACTGTAGGATGCAGTTTTATCAATTTTGCAAGTTTTCAAAGGGGAAACAGGTATGTTTATTAAACCATGATGCTACTGGAGGATGTATAAAGTCCACAAGTGAAGATCCAATGGCAAAAAATAGAAAATTGAAGGTTTCAAATGAGGTTTTTAGAGATTAAGTTCTGCGCTACGAAAATAGCAGACAGTTTCGTAGCACAGTAATGTTAACAGTTTTTGGCATTTCTTCAAAGGTTGGGTTTGGAAATAGCTGGAAGGAAAAAGTCGCAAGAGCTTAATAAGACTTTGCCACATGTTTTGAGCACAATTTGGTCAGAAGATGTTGTGAAGAAACATAAATGAAGCAGTTTACCTATTTTGCAGGGAGCATGTTCCTATTTTTCAGGGCAGGTAAGAAGCAGATCATTACAGTTCAACAGCAAGGAGATGGACATCATCAAGGTTGAATTTTAGGAGGAGAAACTGTCAGATAGAAGATTTATTATTTGTATAAGGTTGTTAAGGTATAATAGAGAGTTTTAATCGTAGTTGTATTAAGACTCTGGAACAGACAGTTTAAACTGTCAGATGTAATTAAAGTTTGTTTTAGCAGTTAATAGGTGTCAAGCTAGCAAATTCGAATTCTCTCAAGTGTTTGGAGAGAATCCAAGAAATGTAATGATGAATTTATAAAGGACAGGAAGTCGAATTGCATAGGGTTGGAAATTTTCATAAGCAAGCATACTGTTGTTGTAACAGAGAACTGTGTTTTTATGTTAATACAGAGATATTGGTTTCATCACTCAAGATTTAGAAAGGGTTATGGTTGTGTGATATTATCATAGTTTTTCCTCTTTAAATTACTTGTAGTGGCATGAATTTATGTTACTTAGAATTCACTGAAGGTGCTCTAACTTCCTTCATATATTCATGAATTGTGTTATTTTCTATCCTAGTGTTCTTTTGATGCATCTAAACCCTGAAATTCCCTCACTTCCAATTGAAGTTGATACTCATGTTTTGTGAAAATACAATTGACTCCACAAGCCCAATAGATGTGTGTTGATTATTAGTACAACCAATTATCTATTTTATCCATTTTACTCATGGATTTAGCCATCTAATCCTTATTTGAAAATCATAAACCTATTGAGAGAGCCCTCTCAGGTTGAGGAGGCTAAGCCTCAACTAAAAGTATGGTTTGAAATAGTTACTCAAGGTCTTCTTGATCAGCAGCCTATCAGGGTCTGATTTTGAGATAACAGTTGTGATGTTGATATGCTTGTTGTTTCATTCAATTTTGCACCAAAGTGAGGTTATCCTTTAAGAATTGTAGAACTTGTTGTTGATGCTCAATTTACTCTTCAACTGCTTGAACCTTATAATTTTCTCTTAAATGTGATTTAATGGACGGTGGATGATATCCATGAAGTGCCATAAATGGGGGCATTTTTGTTGCAATATGGAAGGAATTTTTATACCACCATTCAGCCAGAGGTAACCACTTGACCCATTGTGTATGTTTATCAGATACAAAGCAAAAAATATATCCTTCCAAACATGTGTTCACTATCTCATTTTTCCCATCAAATTGAGGATGATAAGATGAGCTATGATCTAATTGAGTACCCAGACAAGAAAATAATTATGTCCAAAATTTTCCAGTGAAAATGGGATCTCTATAGCTTACAATAATATTTGGGTTTCCATGTATCTTTTGAATAGTTTCCATAAATGCAGTGGCAACTGCACTGCCTTTAAATGGATGTGATAATGCACAAAAGTGTGCATACTTCGTAATTCTATCAACTACCACCATGATGACACTCTTTCCTTCAGACTTGGGTTAACCTGCGATAAAATCCATTGAAACCTCCTCCCAACATTGAGTTGGAATGGATAAAATTTGTAACAACCCTGGGGTATTAATTGTCTCAACTTTATTTTGTTGGAAAACTAAACATTCCACCAGATACTTTTGAATATCATATTTAATACCATCCCAAAAAAAAGTCCTTATTAACCCTATGGTAATTTTTTTTTTAAATCTTGAGTGCCCTCCTAAGGGAGAGGTGTGCAATTCCAAAAGAAACTTTTGTTTGATTTGGGAATTATTACAAATATATAAGCGATCTTTGTACCATAATGAATCAGTTTTCCAAGTAAATGTATCATATATATCGAGATCTTGTTGTAACTTTTGAATGAGTGCCCACACTTCTTCATTCTTCCATTCATCCCTCGCTTCAGTTATCCAATTTGGTTGGATAATAGAAATGGCACAAAGCAATGCTTCCACATCCTTGTCCTTTCTTGAGAGTGCATCTGCAAAAAAAAATTTCTTCCTTTTTTGTAGATGATTTCAAAGTCATAACCCAACATCTTTGTGACCCATTTTTGTTTCACTTCTGATGATAATATTTGTACTAAAAATTATTTAAGGCTATCATGACCATTTTTAACTTTAAGTTTCTTCTCATTAGGTAAAGTCTCTATTTCTTAAGTGCATGTATTATTGCCAACATTTCCTTCTGATAAATAGGTTTTTGTAAATAATTTCCTTTGATTGGACAACTTTCAAAAGCAATGGGTCTTCCTTCTTGCATTAAAATATCACCAATTCCACTTCCTGAGGCATCACATTCCACAATAAAGGCTTTTATGAAGTCTAGTGTAGCTAAGACTAGTTCCTGGCACATTGCCTCTTTAAGATGTTCAAATGTCTTTAGTTGCTTCTAAAGTCCAAGAAAATTCATCTTTATTTAGTAATATTGTTAGAGTTGTTTTTATTCCCCCATAATTCTTAACAAACTTGTGATAATACCTTATCAACCCTAGAACTCCTCGTATATGCTTTATAGTTGTGGGGATTTTCCATTCCTTAATGGCTTTAATTTTGTTAGGGTCTACCTTAACACCTTCATGAGATACAATATGGACTAGATATTCCACCTCCTGTACTCCAAAGAAACATTTTGGGGTTTTTGCATAGAATTGTTTCTCCTCCAATAATTTGAGCACCCTGTCAACATGTTGAACATGATCCTTCCAAGACTTTTTGTAGATTAGTATATCATCAAAAAATACTAACACAAAATTTTCCCAGGGTTTAAAAATGGAATTCATTAAACCTTGAAATGTAGAAGGTGCATTGGTAAGGCCAAAAGGCATGACCAAAAATTCATAATGACCCTCATGAGTTCTAAAGATGTTTTCAGAATGTCTTCAGTCTTCATTCATATTTTATGATATCTTGAACAAATATCCAACTTGGTTAAGTAAATTGATCCATGTAATTCATCCAATAATTCATCAATGACATGAATGGGAAATTTATCTTTAATATTGAGCTTGTTGAGCTCCTTATAATCCAGAAACATTCACCATGATCCATTTTTCTTGTGCACCAATACTACTAGAGTAGAGAAAGAACTTTGGCTAGGTTGAATTATATCGACCTCTAGAATTTCTTCAACCATATGTTCAATCTCACTCTTTTGGGAATAAGGATATATATAAGGCCTAATGTTTGGAGGAACACTTCCTAAAATAAAACGAATAGCGTGATCTTGATAACGAATAGGTGGGAGGCCCTTGGGAGTCTTAAACACCTTGGAATAATTGTACAAGACTTTTTGGAGATCTGGAGAAATAGATGATTTCGATGTGTGAACCTATAGTGAGCATAATTGTGCTATTATGCCTCATTGTTCTTTTTTCAGAATATTTTTTCATGAAATTAGAGTTTATTATCTTTCTTGGTTTCCCTGTGATACCCTGTAATTCAAATCCCTTTCCTTCCTTAAAAAATTCAAGAAAAGTTCTTGAAAATTAAAGGTTATAGTCCCCAAATATTCTAACCATTGGACTCCTAGTATAACATCATCACCACCCATTGGAATAGAAAGCATTGGACTATTCAATACATATTCCCCCATGGTTATTTTGATATTATGGCACTTTCTAGAGTAATTTACAGTTCCTCCATTTGCAACCATCAGTTGACACTTTGGTGTTGGATATAGGAAGCAATTCAATTTATTGGCTATCTTACAATGAATAAAATTATGGGTACTACCCGACTCAATCAACACTATTACCTTTTTTTTATACCCTTCTACCTTGAGAGTTTGAGTGGTAATTCCTACAATTACATTACACGATATGGTTGGAATCATTTATTCCTTCTATGGGGTTGCTTCCTAGTGTATATCCTCCCATTTTTATGTTACTTGTTCCTTTTCTTCCTCCTTTTCACAATCTATGTAAAATAATTTCTTCTCGGTGCACTTATGACCTCTATTGTATTTTATATCACAACTATAAGAAATCCCTTTTGCTCTTTTTTCCTCCAATTGTTGTGGTGTCAACCTTATAGGTTTTGAAAGGCTAGAAGAAGCAAAATTTCCATCTTTAATTGTGATTGGTAGACTTCCTTGATGCCATAATTTTTCTTTCAACTTTTCTTGCCACCCTAAATGCCTTCTCCAATGAATTAAGTTCCCAAAGAAGGACCTCACGTTAGATTTTATCCTTTAAATTCCCTATGAAGACATCAATCATATGCTCCTATGGAATATTTTCTACCCTAATATTCAATTTTTGGAAGTCCTCAAGGTGCTCTACCATTAAACCCTTTTGTTTGAGATTTATCAATTGGCTAAAGAAGGTATTGCTCTTTGTATCCTCATAATGTGCTATCATTTCCTCCGTAAAAATTAACCAAGTAACAAGTTTTTTATGAGAACAAATTCATCAATACCATACAAATTGATTTGGTTCTAAATATAAAATTGCAATGTGTACCTTTCGTGGCTGTTGCACATCATGGAGATCAAAATATTGCTCAATTTGTAGTATCCATGTTACCATATCCTTTCCATCAGACTTCCTCATATCAATATTTGGAATGTGGTGGCTCTTAAACCAAACATTGGAGTTTCTAAAATCACAATTCATATTCCTTTTTTCCTCATCATGATTTTCATGGATTACCTTGTCACCACCGAGAAGCCTTTCTTGCAACAACTTTGTCAAAACATCCATCTTAGATTCCATGTCATCCACCTTAGCTTCCATACCTGATTTTAACCCATACATGTTGCCTTTTAAACCATCCATGTCACCTTTTAGTTCATCTTTGGTTACTCTTTGTGACAGTGAAATTTGTTGCACTTGGTCTCATAATTTTGATATATCATGTTGTAATTCTTCCTCTTCATGTGTCATATTAGAGATTTATTGGGGCTTAATATGTATGTAATTATTTTTATGAGACATTTTAGAACCCAATATTGATAGCTAGGTTTCAATATGCCCTTGGAATCACTTCAAACGGATTTTTCAAACAGGAGTTATGCAATTTATAAAAAAAAATACACATTTTTTCTTGCTTTTGAGGAGCTCAATATTGAACCTGATGTATCTCTATGATTTCGGATCCCTGATATTTGAAATTCAATCCTGTAGTAGCCTTATGTGTCTTCTTTCCAATGCCACAGTTCAAACCTAATTTTGATTCTTAAAGATAAAGTTATGCTCGATCTCCCATGATGACCTGATTATAGACTCGTTCATTAGAGATAACTTGTACGAAGTGCCATGTATCACTGTTTTGACTTCAGGATGAAATTGCTACAAGTAAAACTATAGTTCATGCAATTTTTGCCACTTTATAGAATTCAAATCTGGTGCCTGAAACGAAATTTATGACGATTTTCCCTAGGTCACCTATTTGAGACTGAATTTTGGAGCCTGCAAAAACCATAACTTCCTCGGATTATATCTCTGAATATATAGCAAAACAAGATCTGAAATTTGTACACGAATTTCACCAAGATTATGTCTCCCCGTGGTAAAATTTTCAACTTCTGAAGCCTTGTAGAAGAAACATTATATTGAAAATTCCAAGGTGACATGTTTATAGAAGAAAAACCCTAGAATCCCAAGCTCTATTTCCAAATGTTATGCAACCATCTCAAAAAAATAGAAGAAAAAATAGATCAATGACTTCGAAATCAGTCTCTTCGAGGGGGAAACCTCCTTTACATTACATAAATAAACAATTCCTGGATGATTCAAATGACAAAACCTACTTTATATATATATATATATATATATATATATATATATATATATGGGTCTAAGGGGTCACAATATAATCAGACTCTGACATAAAAATAATAATGTAAGGGCACAATAATAAAAATAGTGGGATTCTATGGGGCACAATAAAAACAATATGGAGAATACATGGGTAGAACAATAACAATAAGAGAGATACACTAACAATAACAATAAGGGGATACACTAGTCGTATAAGGACCTATCAGAATGAATACAAACACTATGGATGGTAAAAATGATAAATACATTTGGTATTTTTATCTAACCCTAATAACTTTCCTTGTATCCCAATATATCAATATAATTCATATCTAAGTTACATGAATAATAATTTTAAAAATAAAAAATAAACCTCGTCATGGTGTACCATGTAAGGTTACGTACTAATGTGTTTATAGTTTAGTAAGCACAATAAAATAATTATTTAAAATATTGCTCTTGAAAAAATTCAAGTTTCTTTATTTAAACCTAAAGTGAAACCTTGTATTGCAATGCATCGTTTTTGTTGTATATTGAATGCAAATATCACTTCACGGTATTTTTAAAAATATTATGTTTTACAAAATTTGATCATGGTTTGGTATTTTTTTATTCAACCTTCATATTATGTGCCTTATATAATGATACATTAATTCATCAATATTTTTAGTAAGAATTAGTGAGTCATTTTTAAAATAGACATATTTACAAGGTTTGGCTCTTTTAATTTAAGCTTAAATTTGTGCACCTTGTTTAGGGTGCAACGCATGGAAGTTCTTTTCAGTTTAGTGTTTTACAAAATCAAGTATTGGATGCCATCCTTTAAATTTTCAATTGTAGTATGTTTAGATATATAAGCACATCAATATATGTGTTATCAAATAACACTAGTGCAGCTAAGTTTTTTAGGTGTACCAACTGGAAAACCTTCACTAAAACCTCCCATATGTGTTCCCAAAAATATCCACTAAAATTAGAAGATGGAGAAGTGCATCCACAATAATTTATTAAAAACTAAGTTTTCCTTGTAGTGTGTGTCAGATTAGTGCTATCTATTACCAAATTGTCATATACACCAATCATGAGGAAGTTACCTAATGGCATGTGCTGCACAATACTAACCATTAGGAAGGTATTAAATGGTACATGTCACACAATCAATTAACCACTATATGGCATCAGTGTATTGATGTCATATCAATGCCTTGATTATGATGTCAACACATTAAACTTCCACTTCCAACTCTTTGAAATTGTTTCTTTTTACATCAGGTTTATGTTATAAACATTGGTTTGATATCAAAATTTACACTCGCATCCAATGGCGTAATATTTCTATATGAAAATTAAAAATTAAAAAATAAGAGTGAGTTCAAGTGGGGCATGATGGAAGCTTAAAAATCAAAGCTCGAGGAAATAGGCAGTGGATGGTGAAGTGTTTGGGATGGTGGAAGTAATCATATAATAATAAATCAAGTGTTTGAGGAAAAATAATCTCAAATCTCAAGGAAATAAGCAGTGGATAGTGAAGTGTTTCGGATGGTGGAAGTATTCATATAAAAATAAAGTATTCATATAAAAATAATCAAGTGTTTGAGGAAAAATAATATCAAATAATAGATGGTGATTTATTATGGGGATAAACCTAAAGGAAGTCAACAAATACCAAATATGAGATTGTAGAAGTTGATGTTTATAAAAGGAAATGGAAGTGGACATAGTGTTAGAGGACTAAAGGTAATGAAATGGTGTTGGGGCCACAGGACACATGCTCGTTACAAATTGGGTATGAAATTTTTTGGAGTTGGGAGGAAAAGTCCCAAAAGCTCCAAGGAAATGAGTGAATTATTTAAGCATAGTTATTTTTCACATTTTAAATATTTGTGAACATTGGAAGCAAGAAATAACCCAAACTGTTATCTCAATTGGTTGTCACCAATAACGGTGGAAATTTATCTAGTTCCATGCTAATGGGTTCCCAATTTAAATGAGGAACAGTAGTGTATTTCAAAGGGTTTTCTAGGGATACCAAGGACAAGGGCAGGTCCAAGTATCCATTGAGATTCCCCACAGGGGTTTCCTTCGAAAAAAGTAATATATGATATTTTGCATAGAAAAATTCATAACATGACCATGGATTTTTAAAAGAACAATAATCTACAAGTTTTCATTTTTTTCGGTGTGTCTATTTGGAGCATAAAATTTTTGGAAAAAAATATTCCACAAAGAATTACCCAATTACAAAGTTGAGAGATAAAAAAGGAGGGCTAAAGTGTTGAAATTTCAACCAATGACTCTTCAACATGAACAAAAATCTCTAAAAGAAAATTGTAACAAATATATGACCAATAATACTTAGTACGAATAAAGTTAAAAAAATGTTTATTTCCTCAATATATGCACATCATTTTGTAAACCTATTTGATGATATTAAATTGAGGTCTACAAATATTAAAATGAAATAAAACAGAAATATCACTTAAATACAATGCAATACAGTATTTGAAAATTTAAAAATGAAATATTAAAAGAATAATACAATAAATTAATTAAAAATTTACAAATGGTTTAAACTATTTATGCAAGCTAAAACATTTCATAATTTTTTACATCCTAGATTTTCCCAAATTGCAACATAATTTATGAAACATATAGAAATTTATGGGGAGTAGAGGGCTCGATGATTGGTTAACCCTATCCTCCTCTACCCTTTGTTTCACGTTAACCCTCTCTTCTTCCATGGTCGAGTTTTCGAGGTCTTCACCATTGCAGTCAACTAGTTGCCTTGCTCATAAGATCTAATACACCTTCACCTCTATCGCCTCTTGCTACTATAGGTTGTGTTTTCTTTGTTTGCCAAGGGTTTTGATTCCCTTTCCATTTCCCTTATTGGCATATCTAGCGCTTGGGGTTTGTTGTACCACGGTCTTCCCTTTGTTAATTCCCCTTCTTGTTTCCATCACCACATTTTCATGTGTTGTTACAATTTTCCACAGGTCAGGTTCTACAACTATCTTATCTATTGTGGAGCTTCTTTGGGATTTTTTCACTTCACCATTGTTGGTGCACCTTAATATTTGGTGTTTCTCACTTGGGTAGCTTGCCGATGTTTTCTACTCTGATAAGGTCTTGTTGCCTCGTATTTGTCGAGGTTTTCTCTAGAAGGCTTACTTTTTTCGTTCTCAATTTTTTTCTTGGTGTTGCGCTCATCCATGAGGGTTTCTCCAATGACATTTAGGTTTTTTTGTGGTTATCAAGCCATTTTTGGATGTTGAGCTTTTGCCTCACATTGTATTCCCATTTGGAGCTGGTATAGGCTCTGTTTTCTTTTTTTTGTAAGGTTTTCTTATGTGGACCCTTGGGATCTATATTGTGATGATGTAGTTTCTCTATTGGGGGAGCTAGCTTTTATTGTTCCCTTTGCTTGTTTCAAGGTATCCCTTGCTTGAATACACATTTCTTTTGGGTATATAAAAAATATAATTTTGTTTATATATATATATATATATATATATATATATATATATATATATATATATATATATATATATGGTTTTTTTTTAGGAAAAAAACATATAGAAATTTATGATACAAACAAACATAATGTGTTATAAAATCATTAAATTACAAGATTTCACATAAATAAATATCTTAAATCCCTTGGAAAAATAACCAAACAATATTTTATGGTTAGCTTAAATTAATTTTAATGCTTAAACTCATTTATAAAATCCACATCCTGAATTCAAAGAATTGTAATTTGATACACACTACATATGAAAAATTCACTACTACAAAGAAGCATATGTTTAATTGTGTCTTTTGACATTCTTTCAAGGAGGTATCAAGGGTTCCAAATACTACTCAATAGTATTAAAAAATGCATCAATATATGTTAGAAACTGAATTTTTGTTATAAATAAGTATATCGTCAATTCAAGCTAAGTGGAGAAAAAAAATAGAAAAAGATGCAACAAGAAACCAATTGAATAAATAACCTTAGTGTGATAAAAAGACAATGCAACCAATGGAAACATATATTTTAATGTGAAAATTATAATTTTTCAAAATTGCAAGTGATCCACAAAATATTTGAAAATTTACTATTAAACGCAATGAACAAAATTGAAATCAATTTTCAACAAAGTTGTCAACTACCCTTAAATGGGGACCCAAACCTCAGCATGCAATAATATAAAAAACTAACAACCATGGAAAGTTTTAACTTTCTTGCAATTACAAAGATACTTGGAAACAATACTAGTAAACCAACAAAGTTATTCCAACAATATACAATATATGACTTTAGATAAAATCGCAATCAATGAATAAGAAATGAAAACCAATAAAAAAATGAGCATATTGTAGAACACTTACTGAAGTTACACTCATCGAAGTGGCCTTTTAGAAGAACAGCCTACGCTCATATTCCTAGTTCAATTGGCAGTTTATTGGTAGGAGAGAAAAATGTTGGGAATCACGATTGTCGTTAGACCAAAACCCGCAGGTGTTAGTCAACGATCGCATCGCCAGAGATAAGGATCCACGAGAGGCAGTTAGTCCATGTCACAAAACACATAGGGAGTGTTGGTTTATCCAATGTCCAACAATATCCCCCCCAACGTGAGCCGAGTGTGTATCGAACTCGTGACCTATGCTCTGATACCACTTGTTGGGAATCACGATTATCGTTAGACCAAAACCTGCAGGTGTTAGTCAACAATCGCATCGCCAGAGATAAGGATCCATGATTGGCGGTTAGTCCATATCACGAAACACATAAAGAGTGTTGGTTTATCCAATTTCCAACACAAAATGGGTGTAAAATTTCATGGAAATATCCTTTATTCAAAGAAAAAGGATATGTTCCCTTGTAATTTTGATGCATGGTAGACTATACTAGAGAAGGAAAATAAGTATGGTATCCTATAATTAGAGCCACTTGAACAAAAAATGTTTATTTAACTAAGCAAAGATCTAAGAAAATCAAACTCAAAACATCTTACTTTGCATTACAGGCAAAATGTTCAAAAAAATATCAAGACAAAAGGTGTCAAATGTGAAAAAGTTCTAATGAATACCATCAAAGATAAGCATGCATCCCCCGATTATAAGTATAATAGTATGCATCAAGAAATCCACCTATGGTGTTATAATAGAATGGATGATATTAATAATTGCATTTGTTACAACAACATCAACCACCAAAGATATAAATAATGATGGTGGGAAACTCTGAATTGTATGCATTCATATAACAATGGATTTCATTAAAAGCATGCAATTATTCATAACATTTAACCATGTATTAGAAGCTTGCTAAGACAAAAATGAAAATTTTGCAAGGCAAGGCTCTTGATGCTAAGAGAGGGGGAAGAGGGCGAGACTTCTTTGTGAACAAGAGTGTATGATCCCTCGCAATTCTAGTATATAGTAATTCAAGGTATGGAAAGAAAGCATTCCATAAATTTTTGGTTTGTGTTATATCCTTTCCACGACTAGTCACGCGTGGAGGGGTAACAGGGGGGTCACAGGGGGGGCTACTGCTCCCCCTGTCAGGGTTCGGGGAAGTGCCCCGGGAAAAAAATGTTGGTCCTTAATTTCCGGTGGGCAGACCCGCCCATTGTTTTGTGCATGGGTTTACACATGGTTTTGGGGCATGATGGTTTTCGGCCCCTGGTATTTTGTAGATCCGGTCAAGGGAACTGTGGTTATGTTCTAGTCCAGGGTTAATGGATTGGGGTTTATGTATGCTTTGGCATGTATATATATGTGTTGTAACACTAAAAGGAATACAATGAAAAATCAAGATGGTTGTCCCGATTTGGGATCTAGGGGAAAATCTATGTGTTTATCTGTTTTATGTTTTATGCTCTCGCTATTTTTTATTTTCTATTTTAAAGATTTTTTGGTAGATAATTTCTGTACAGGGTTAAAACCTACATTTGGTATCAGAGCAGTTTCGGCTTCAAGGGGACGCCTTTGCTGCTAAGGGGTTTTTTGCTGGGGCCTGAGGTAGACCCCGTTCAGTAGGAGATTTGTGGGATCGATTCTTGCAGTGAAAGAAGATGGCGAGCGAAGGGAAGATAGATATCGAGAAAATTAATGGTCAGATTTTTGAGTTGTGGAAGCTCAAGATGGAGGATCTGCTAGTGGATAAGGACTAGTGGATCGCGATAGATCCGGGTACTAAACCAACGGCAATGTCAGATGAAGACTGAAAGAAACTGGATCAGAAATAAAAGAGCACAATATAGTTGTGTGTCTCAGATTCAGTATTGTTGAATGTATCTAGGGAAGCTACGGCGAAGACCTTGTGAGACAAACTTGGTACTTTGTACAAATCTAAGTCTCTGGTGAATAAATTGTTCCTGCGGAAAAAGCTGTATAACCTGAGGATGAAGGACGGAGACTTGGTGACAGAGCATCTGAACGCCTTCAATACTGTGGTAAGTCAACTGTCATCTGTTGATATTAAAATCTCAAATGAATATAAGTGCACCAGTTTGTTGTGTTCTCTACCAGACTTGTGGGATAGTCTAGTTATTGCAATAGGTAGCAATACAACTACCTTGAATTTTGATGATATTGTCTCAGCCTTGATGTCGGAGGAAATGAGACGAAGAAATATGGAGGGTCAGAATGGAGATGCCTTATCTGTACGAGGAAGGTCCCATAACAGAAACAAGAATAAGGTTTCGAGTGGGAGATCTAAATCTAGAGGGAGATCTAAATCTCCTAGAAAGTCAGGTGTGTTGGAAATGCGGAAAGGAAGGGCACTACAAAAGGAAGGGATCGATGATGCTCCTTGCGAGAGGAAAAAACCACCTTGGATGAAGGTGGGGATGTGTATTTGGCTTCTTCTTCAAATACACATGTAGATCATGATTCATGGTTGATTGACTCGGGTGCATCCTTTCACTTCACTCCCCATAGGGAGTGTTCTATAATTATGAGAAATATGATGGCGGTGATGTCTTCTTAGGCGTTGATAGCATGAGCGGAATCATCGAACGTGGAAAAGTCAAGATGAAGGCTGGGTGGAAGTATTCGACTGGCCTGGTGTTACGCATTCACTGCTACACCCAGAAATCTGATTTCTATAAGCAAGATGGATGATGCAGGTGTAAAAATAGTGTTCGAGAAAGATACCTATAAGATGGTTCGGGGAGCACTAGTATTAATGCGGGGAGTTCGCATTGGAACTCTGTACAAGCTTTAGGGAAGCACTATTATTGATGGGTGCAATAGTTTTGTGGTTCCCGAAAGTGGAGTGGAAATCCTAGCGGTCTCTGAAGAAAAGACGATGCTATGGCATCAAAGGCTTGGACATATTGGAGAGAAGGGCCTTCGGATACTGCATGGAAATGGTATGGTAGAAGGTATGTCCAATAGCTCTCTGGATTTTGATTTCTGTGAACATTGTGTGTATGGGAAGCAAAATCGGGTGAGTTTTCCTTCTGGTGCTAAAAGGGCGAACAAGATATTAGAGCTTGTGCACAGTGATGTGTTTGGACCTGTATCGATTCCATCACTGGGTAAGTCTGTGTACTATATTTCATTCATATATGACTTCTCAAGGAATACATGGATATATTTCTTGAGGAAGAAATCTGAATTCTTTGACAGATTTAAATAATTTAAGGCTCTGGTGGAAAACCAGACAGAGAAGAAGATAAAGGTGTTAAAGATAGATAATGGTGGGGAGTTCTGCAAGAAGGAATTTGAAGAGTTCTGTAAGAAGTGTGGTATAGCACAGCAGAATACTACTCCATACATACCTCAGCAAAATGGAGTTGCAGAAAGAATGAACAAAACGCTGATGGAAAAGGCAAGAAGCATGCTCAGTGGTACCGGGTTAGGACAAGAATTCTAGGCATTGGCAGTGGAGACTGCATGTTACTTGTTTAACAGATCACCTTCATCAGCGTTGGTGGATAAGACTCCACATGAGGTATGGACTGGTAAGAAACCCTCTCTTTCACATCTGAGGGTATTTGGATGTGATGCATATGTACATGTTCCAAAGGAGAAAAGGAGAAATTTGGATAATAAATCTGAAAGGTGCATCTTTATTGGGTATAAGGATGGTTTAAAGGGTTACAAGATTTGGAACCCGAAAACAAGGAAGGTTGTGTACAGCCGAAATGTGGTGTTTAGAGAGGTGAAAGATATTGTTAAACATGAAGTCCTACCAAAGGAACCTGAGAAGGTAGAGTTTGAGCTAAAGGAGGATGAATCAGACTCCACAACAGAAAAGACTCAGAAGAGGAAGAGCCACAAACTCCAGCTGTGAGAAGATCAGTTCAGGAAAGAAGACAACCAGAAGGGTATAGTCCATCTCCTTTTTGTTCAAATTTTTCTTTAACTATAACTGATGATGATCCCAGAACCGTTAGGGAGCCAGTAGATTCAGAGGATGAAAAACTCTGGAAGGAGGCCATGGTTGATGAAATGGCATCCTTACATAAAAATGAGGCATGGGATCTGGTGGAGTTGTCGGCTGGAAGGAAGCCCATTGGGAGAAAATGGGTGTTTAAGAAGAAGATGAATGTAGAAGGCAAGGTGGAGAAATACAAAGCTCGATTGGTAGCAAAAGGTTATTCCCAGGTGCCGGGAATTGATTTTGGTGATATTTTTTCCCCTGTTGCCAAAGTTACTTCTATTAGATTACTTTATCTCGTTGTTGTTGCATTTGATTTCTTGAGGTAGAATGATGATGTGAAGACATCATTTAACATTGGGGACTCATAGGAGATCTACATGAAACAACCCGAAGGCTTTATGGTGAAGGGGAAGAAAGAGTCGGTATGGCAAAGTTAAAGAAGTTCGTATATAAACAGTCTACCAAGGATATGGTATCAGAAATTTGATACCTATATACGAGGACTTGGCTTCACCAGAAGCAAGGAGGATCACTGTGTTTATTTTAAATTAATTGGTGACCGTGTTATTTATTTGGTCTTGTATGTGGATGATATGTTGTTGATTGGCAATGACAAAGAAATTATCCAAGATTTGAAGACCCGACTGTTCTCCAAATTCGACATGAAGGATCTTGGTGCTACAAACTATATTTTGGCATGGAAATTAAGAGAGATCGGCCAAAGAGGAAGCTCTGGTTAAACCAGAGGAAGTATGTCGAGACTATATTGCAGAGGTTCAATATGCAGGATAGTAAACCGGTGAATGTTTCAATTCCTGTAGGTACAAAGTTGTCTACTGAACAGTGTCCCAAGGCACAAGAAGAAGAGGAGGATATGTCCCGTGTTCCATATGCAAGTGCAGTGGGTAGCCTGATGTATTCAATGGTCTGTACTAGACCATACATTGCACATGTAGTGGGAGTATTGAGCAAGTTTATGTCAAACCCAGGGAAGGAGCATTGGACAGCAGTGAAGCGGGTTTTCCGATATTTGTGTGGCACTAGTGATTATGGCTTGTGCTACCAAGGAAGACCAATATTGGAAAGAGTGTTGGACATTCATGGTTTTGTTGATGCAGACTGGGCTGGAGATCTGGACCAAAGAAGATCTACAAGTGGGTATGTGTTTAGCCTATTTGGAGGTGCAGTCAATTGGATGAGTAAAAGACAGTCTGTAGTGGCTCTTTCAACTACAGAGGCAGAATACATGGTTGCCACTCATGCAAGCAAGGAAGCAGTTTGGTTGCAAAGATTGTGTTCAAGTATGGGGTTGGTGCAGCAAGCTATAAGGATAGACTGTGATAGCCAAAGTGCAATTTTCTTGTCTAAGAACCCTGCTTATCATTCAAAGACAAAGCACATTGATGTTCAATATCACTTTGTGAAATATATGGTTGAGGCTAAAAGGGTGTTGTTGGTAAAGGTGGACACTTTGAAGAATGTTGCAAATGCATTGACAAAGTCTGTGAGCACTCAGAATTTCTCTTGGTGTAGAGAAACAATGGGTGTTGCAAAGTTGGGCTAATGACTCAGCTCTCATGTGGCCTCCTGCGAAAAGAAAACAATAAGTGGGAGAATGTTGAGTTTGTGTTATATTCTTTCCACGACTAGTCACGTGCAGGGGGGTAACAGGGGGGGCTATAGCCCCCCTTGTACATTGTGTTGGGTGCAATGTATGGGTGGGTCACAGAGGAGGCAGTAGCCCCCCTGTCGAGGTCCGGGGCAGCACCTTGGGAAAAAAAATTGGTCCTTATTTTCTGGTGGGCGGACCCGCCCATGGTTTTTTGCATGGGTTTGCACATGGTTTTGGGGCATGATGGTTTTCGGCCCCTGGTATTTTTTAGATCCGGTCAAGGGAACTACTGTTATGTTCTAATCCAGGGTTAATGGGTTGGGGTTTATGTATGCTTCGGAATGTATATATATGTGTTGTAACACTAAAAGGAATATAATGAAAAATCAAGCTGGTTGTCCCGATTTGGGATCTAGGGGAAAATCTCTGTGTTTATCTATTTTATGTTTTATGCTCTCGCTATTGTTTATTTTATGTTTTAAAGATTCGTTCGTAGATAATTTCTGTACAGGGTTAAAACCTACAATAAAGACATAAAAGAAAAGTTAATCCAATACCCTTGAATTATGATGAAAAGAACAAAGATTCTTTATTTATCTAGGAAAAAAGTTGAGGAAAGAAAACTACAAACATCCATTTGATTATAAAAAAAATTATATGCGGTGATTAAAGAAATTCTTGGAAAAAAACTTTAAATGTCTTAAAAATACTTGCATTAAGCATAATTGCTTTGTCAAAAAAACTATTCAATAACACTCCTAGTATCTTTGGTTATATATAATTAAAACAAACCTATAAAAAAATACATTAGCAACCAAAATAGACTAATCAAACTCCAATGTGAAATTTAAAATCCATTAAAAAAATAATGCAACACCCACCCATTTTTAAAACAACATATTCAAATTAAAACCAACATGGACATATAGTAATTAGCAAGAAATAATTATCCTTATAACAAAAACCAATGCCATAATTTTGATAATAAATATCAATAATTACAAAATGCTACACCCTAATGCACCGTTACGCTACAAAATGAGACAAAACAATAATTTGACTTCAAAACTTGCATCTAATTTCTCGTGGAACAATGAGCAAAACCCAAACCACCAATTTTTAAATAACATTAATATATCAAAAATCTAAACCAAAATTATAAAATTATAAAATTCCAACCCATATATCAAAAATCTAAACCAAAATTATAAAATTATAAAATTCCAACCCAAAAAAAATCGCAACATAGATAAAGCAATAACTAGATATAAACAAAATCTCATTATAGCAATTCAAATAACGAATTACAATACATAAAAAAACAACACACTAGGATAAGAAAGAAAACTAATGATCCCATTCAAAAAACTCTAAAAAGGTAAAAACAAATTTACCAAAAAGCTAGCTAAACACACCTTGCAAGGTCTTGCAAGGTCTCATTAGAAACACTATGAAGCAAAAATGAAAAATTGCTTAAAAAGGCTAAATACTACCTCAATAAGATTGGAAGCAAATTTGCGCAATGGTTAAACACTCGTTATATGGTCCCATTACAAAACACAAATAAGGTAAGAAACAAATTCACTAAAAAGCTAAACACTCTCTCCAAGGTCCCATTAGAAAACACTATGAAGTTAAAAGCAAATTTTCTCAAAGGCTAAATAATACCTAAATAATGAAGAAATGCAAATTTGCTCAATGGTTAAACACCCACTATATGGTCCCATTCTCCATTTTGGGGAAATGATTCTCGGAAATGACCACAATTAAAAACTAATTTTCAGTACTCTCATTCAAGTAATTTTCATTATTTTAACCGACAAGATCAAAATTAGAGCTTAGGAAAAATTCCTACCCAGGTTGAAGAAAATGGGCCATTTAGTTAAATAATGAAACAACTATTTCCCCGTTATAAGGAATGACTTCACTTGAAGCGATTAATAACGTAAAATACCATGTCGAAAAGTCGCCACCCTTCACCCCCTTTGGTTCATATCCTGATAAATAAATAATATCGTTCGATTGATTTGTTTTTCAGTTTGTGGATTCTTATGAAATGGGTTTTCGCGAGATCAAATATTTTGGTATATAACCAGTTTTCACTGGGATTTTTATTCGACTTTCTTCGTGGATGTAGTTTCTTTTATCTTTTTCTCTGTAACAGTCTGCAGGACTACTAAAAGACAAAGTGCTAGGGATTTCAGGTGTATATTTTATTGTTTGGTGTTCTACTGTTAAAACAAGATGGACCCTGGTGTTTCATCAGTGCCACAGAAATATATGGACGTCATTACGTATGAGTTTGCTTACGATCCCGTTAGGTTACCGCTGGACCAAGATCCCACTCAAAGTCTGTATGATAGAAAAACTTTAGAGACCATCTGGGAAACCAAAAGTCATGCACAGAACCCAATGACTAAACAATGGTTCAATGCCAAAACTGCTATTTCCCAAAAAGAATTGAGGCAAGAAATGGAAGACTACATCAAACTTCAGAAATTTTCTGGTGGCCAAGGTGCAAAGCTAGATGTAATTGAAGACTATACAAAAATTTTGGAAGAGAGAGAAATGAAGCAATTGGTTGGTATATTAGCTAAAGCTCTTTCAAACAGGGAGACAACCCCAAACGAGTGTTTGACTATAGGGAAAAAAATTAACCTACTGCGCTTGTATTGTCAGTTTGATTATAAGAACATAGAAACGTTCAGATCCTTGAATGGCATCAAATATTTAAACAGAGCCATTATTCAAATGACTCTGCTTTTGCGTAGGGATACAACAGAACAGGAAACTAAAGAAATTGCATGGGATGTGTCTAAGGAAATCATTAGGACGGTTGATGTTGTAGGTCTGAAACCTTTGGACATCCATAATGTAGAAAGCGATTCTAATCAAAAATTTAATGAATATGTTGTGCTTGCATCCTATATGAGAATCCTAGGAGACATTTATATGAATAACGAAGGTTATGCGAAAATCGATTCCCTTATGTTGCGAATGTTTTTTAAAGTATTTTATGAGATGAGTGCCCAGGCTGAGCAAATCTTTGAAAAAAAATTAAGCGAAGATGTTGTTTTAGTTCTGGGTCCTTACATTGCTACAGATATGTTTTCTAGAACGATTGCCAGGGATATCAGCAGTGAAAACTTGTATTACACCATTTCTATTCTGCAGACAATCTGGAACAGAACATCGTCCATGGATCATCCACATCGCCCAAACGTGTTGGTTACTGCTATAATTATCTGCATTGCTAGAGAAATTGATAGATCAGAAGAGACCACAGGTCTTAGCGAGGGACAACTCCTTGAAGCCAAAGCAGAGAGGCGCTATAATTCTGAAGCCCTTGAAAAGGGTCTCAGTCTTGTGAAAGATATAATGATGACAGAAGGCCGATCAGCTGATATTATTCTGGAAGGAAGTTTGTATATAGTAGACGAGATTGTTCGCATGTTTAAACATTTTTCTCTCGAAGATGAAGAAGCTAATGAGGATGAAAGTAATGGTATCTTCGAAGCTAATGAGGATGAAAGTAATGGTCCATTGTTTTGTGTGAAGAAAGGATGTAAAATATTTGAATGCATTCACTCTAGAATTGCACAACTTGGATTGAATATCAACTCAGCCATCTTGAGGAGAGTGCAACGACCTCCTCCTGATGATATTGAAGTTCTTTTTAAATTTTTAAAATTTAGAAGCACCCCTTCAATTTGAAATTGAAGTTATTTAATGTGTATGCATATGCTAGCCTGTATGGAAAAATAAATCACCTACCAAGATAATTACCTCCCTATATTAAGTAGTTTATGTGAATGCTCCGCTAAGTATAATCATATCTCATTACATGTCTTTAAATGTATTTTAAAAGATGGATTTAAATGGTTATATTTACTATTACAATGTCATCTACATAAATAAAATGCAGTTAATAAAGAACATTATAACCTATTTTAATAATAATTGATTTAGTACATTAAATTTCACAATTCATCAAAGTGACTTAGTGGATTATGAAATTTTAATTAACAAAGACAAATTTGGGAAATGTAAACAAAACAAAAACAAAACTAGTGTCCTATGGTGCACAAATTAGTTACCTATGATCAAAACATTTCTCAAAATAGAAATTTAGTAGGATACAATTAATGATATCTCAAAATAGAAATTTGGTAGGATACAATTAATGATAGGAAAAGTTGTAGAGTCAAGGATGACATCCACATATAGACATTCATACTTACATTTTAATGAAGCAAGAAAAATTGTATGGACATTAAGAAAATATTGTCTCTTTATTCAAACTGGTTTTGCCTAACTTATGCCAAAAAGTTTATTAATCGATCTCTATATAAAAACAAAATCAATGTCAATAGATGTGTCATCACATTTCTAAGGAATAGTGTAAAAGATGTGTGCTAACCATGAATATGGCACTCTGTTAATTTGTAATATGCTACACAATTTAAAAGTTAAGATTTTTCTTAACGTTTGCTTGAATTTATTATGAATTTGGTCTTGTTGGTTTTGTTTGAGGTTGTTTACTCCTTGTTTACATATTGAATTTTTCTAGATTTAACTTGTAGGTGTGTTTTTCACATTTTGAGTTTGTGTAAAAATATCCATTTTTGTCACGTTGATTTTGTTATTTTGGTGTTTGTTGATTGAAAAACTTGTAATCAAATATCTATTTTTTTTAGTGTTTTCTGAAAAGAGTAGTTATATTTATTTCCATAAAATATTTGATTTGACAAAAAAAATAGTACTTGAATTTATTTTTCTTTTAAGTTTTAGTTTGTTATATTTTCATTTATGTTTGATTCTTTCTTTAAAAGCAAAAGATTGTTAAATTCTTGCAATTAGGAGGGCATATTTATTTGTTTTGGAGAAAAGGAAAATTTAAAAAATTATTGACAATAAAAGGATTTTGATTAAGAGTGAGAAATTTTGTGTATTTTTCAAAAAATGAAAAATATCCTCTTCATTAAAATGAAAAATTTGCATCTGGTGCATTAATATTTTGGGTCAGGCCATTACATCCTTTGTTTCATCTCCATTTACCTATTGAGGAACCTTTGAGGGTCCTTTTAGGTTTATTACCTTTCCCTTGCATGTATTCCCAACTGTCGATTGTCCCTCGATCTCGGGTTGTTGTAGGTGGTGACCTTAGTGACCACAATCTTGGGGTTATTACACAAGGTGATGATGATGGGAATGTACTTATTGTACTTGGGATAGACGTTGGCTAGACTTACTCAGAGCTTTCTAGAGGGTATCCAATATATGTGAGGGTTAATTTCATCGGGATTAAACTATTAAGCATATCATTAGTGTAAATAGTTCCACCCACTCTATCTCCAGCCACTTTTCATATTGATCTTTGTAATGCTAGATTTCATCACCAACTAGTGTGGTAATTATGAAAAGGTTTTTTGTGTGGTTTTCTTCCTTCGATTTACTAGTGTGTGTTTTTATTTTTCTGTGTATCAGACCTTAGGTTAAGTCTCGTGGAAATAGTTTTGGAGGTTTTCAACCAAGGATCCCCTTTTAACGAGGATCCTGGTTATTTTCCTCCTTATATATCTTGAACCTCAAATTTACCCTCTCTTTAACAATTTTTCTAACCTCTTTCCATCACTTTTCCATAATATCATAGACCCCAATCAATGAAAAATGTTATGTTTTGTCTCAAGGATACATTTAAATGATTGTCATATTGTATTTTCATGATTTTTCTATTTTGATAAGTTTTTTCAAATTAGCTACAGAATGCGGTCTGTTCTGCAGCTGACTGTGCATTCCGTAGCTACTCTTGTGGTTGAATAGGTTCCAGGTGTCAGTTGGAGGATTGGACCATATGGATGTTTCTAGAATGATGCCTACATGGATTCTATCCTACTCACTCGATCCAGATCGACAGAAAAGCGTGCCTAAATTCATGGTCAAAGGTGGAGTCAAACTATGTTATCCAAATGCAGTAGGACTCTTGATTTGAGTCCAGCAGTCCTATTACAAGTTTAAATTCGAATTAGCAAGAGTCTAACAATCCTATTGCAAGTCTAATTCGAATTAGCCACCTGTAGCAAGTATATCTCATAATCAGTTATGTAATTTTCCTTTAAATATTGGTTGTACAAGACCAAAAAGACAGTTCAGAAAAAGTACAGATGTTGAAGAGGTAAATCCCCTCTGCGAACAAAGGCGATCCCTACTAGCCCAGCAGGGGTCTAGCAACAATCACGAAATGTTACGACGCAAGTTCCTAGTTACAAATGAAAAGACCAAAGATGGAGGCCTAATGAATCCAATGCTACGATCTCAAGAAGAGAGCGTTCTCGCTCCTCAGCCGGAACCGATCCTCCACGATCTCCGCAGAAGGACACCGCACATGCAAGAAACAAATGTGATACAAGCATAAAATCCAAAGATACGCAACTAAATATCATCAGAAGGATACTACTCCATATTAACATAATCGAAACAGAGTGGAAAGAGTGAACCATAATCGTAATCATCTGTCATTAAATAACAATCGAAAGAGATTACAACCAATGTTCGACGTGTCGTGGTCTTCCTTCGATGGGTCTCCAGCTGCTCAGTCTCGCGCAGCTCGCCAGGGAAAGGGCAAACCTCTCCTGAGTCTCTCGACGATAGTCTCCTTACTTGAGTCGGCCTTAAGGGAAGAAAGAGGGCTCTTACAGCACAAAGGCTCTTGGGAATTTAGAGATTCAAAGCTTAGGCACTTCAAGACTAGCTTGCCATGGAATTGAGCAGGCTTTTATAGATGGGGAAGGAGGGAGTTGGGATCCCTATTATTGTGGGATTGGCCCTATCAACAAGGAAGGTTCCATGGGAGGTGGCAAAACACTTCCCTTCCATAGAGCTCCCGCAGCCAAACCTCCCAACTCAAGATAGGCAATGGTTTCTGAGTTTGTTGAAACACAACTTCTGCCATCTTTATTTAAAAAAACACTCCTTAAATTAATGTGCTGACCATCGCTTTCCGGGACAGCCTCAGCTTGGGGCCTCTTTGTAGGATTTCCCCCATTGGCACGAGTGATGAACTGTCTGCCCGTGCCAATGCAAAAGGAGATGTTTTCATGATTTTTTGCAAGGAGATGTCTTTAGGGCAATTGAAGCTCATGCTTAGAGGAATGCATTGATGATGATTTCAAGGCATGACAATGTTCACAGGTCACTAAATGGGTCCTCCATTGTGCGGGACGGGGAATGGTAGGGACGGTGACAAATTACTGTGTAACAACAATATAGTTCAGATTTGTAGTGAATACTCTGTTTTCCAGACTCTATTTTAATGAAGAAGTTTAGCTACCAGATGCTGGTTTGATTGCACTTTTGAAAAGCTAAGGATTTCACCAACTTGGTAGCAGAGGGCCCCTGTTGCCTAAGGAGGTTTTTTATGCTTTCTAGATTAAATTTGCTTCAATTCTGATTAAGTATTTTTTTTCTATTCATGCTTAATTTCCAATTTTCAATAGTTTAGATGCAACTGTGTAGATTGGCCTTCCAAAACGTTTTCAAGGAGATTGGTAACTCTGTCTTCAATATTGGAATAAAATTTGAAGTGTCGAGAAGCATGGTTGCCTAGTTTATTTCTTTCATTTTTCAAAATAGTTGTCAATTACTGTGTTTAATTAAGCATTGATGAAGTCCATTTTTCTTATTTACCAAATCTTATATTGAATGGCTAAATGCTTTATGAGTACAGTGGTTGAATAGATTTCATTTCCTGTTATTTGCTTGCTAAGAATTAAGGGTGTAATTGGTTTATCCAAAATCCATGCCAAGGGGTCACAAGCTTCAAAATTGGATGAGTCTTGATAGGTCAATTATTCACTTAATTAGTTGTAGATAGAAGATCCTCACTTCATTGCAACAAAACAATCTTTCAAAGGTCATCCTGACAGAGACTAATTTGAATATACTTTGGAAGGATGATTACATGATTAGATTCCATGCAGTGTTTGATTTATTGTAATTCTTTAGTTTAGACAAATGTAACGATTGCTTAGATACATTACCTCAAGGGGGTCACTCTCCACATATTGGGTAGATGGAGTAATTAAAGCATCTTAGATAAATTTCAATTGCATTTTTCTGTTTTGGATTTCAGCAACTAAAGTACAAACAATTCATTTCATCTCATAGGGCTTTGACCCAATCATTGAATGTTGAAACAATCTGAAGTACAATAGTTGCCATATTTCCCTGCTTTCATTTTCCTAATCTTAATTGAGTCATAGATCCATGGATTAGGCTTACTCACTAATTGAAAGTACTTGCTTTATCTTTTGTCAAGAACTAGGTCTTAGAATTTGCTTATAAAACTTTGGCTTCTTTCATAGAAGATTAACTTAGTTCCATAACACTTCCTTTTCTTCCTTTTTAATTAGATTCATTCTCACTTTTCTAAAGTAGCCTAGAATAGCATACTAAGTACTAAAAAGAAAAACCCCCAAAAAAAATAGGAAAAACAAGTACAACGAAGTAAGAAAAAGGTCACTTAGGCACATATAGTGCACCACACTTCATCAAAGTTATAAACCCTGGTTGATAATTAATGGAAGAAATTTAGGAACACTAAATTGACTAAACATTTTGGCGCCGTTGCCGGGGAAGTGTAACTAGGTAACCTTATTTCTTACATAAAAAAAAAAAAATTTAAAAATTATAAAAAATAAAAAATAAAAAATAAAAAAAACCACACCCACTATATCATGTGGTGCAATAAGAGCCACACATCCACATCATGAATTCATATTTTTGTAGGTAGAAGAATAGGTGACAAAGAAGGTTGAAGAAATGGATGGAGATGATGACAATGAGGAAGATCCTTTTGCATTTCCCATTCAAGAAACTGATATATATATATATATCAACGTTCAAATGAAGAACATCCATCCCTCTGTACTTCCTAACTTCAAAGGTATGAGATCAGAAGACCCGGAAACCTTTCTTTTGAATTTGAAATAATTAGTAGATCTTATGGCTACTCATTACACATTCAAAAATTGAATTTGTTTCCGGAAAAATTGAAGGATGGAGCTCTTAGATGGTTCATGAATTTAGGAACAAATTCTATAAGGACATGGGATGATATGATCCAAGACTTAGATAAGATCCAAGAATCATGGATGTCTGTTGATAAAGAGAAGTTATTGGAACCAGATATTGAAAATTTTCATGCCTGCTTATCACCAGATTCTATAAATGAAGATCACATCTCTGAAGACTTGCATGACATGATAGCAGGAAGCCAAGGAATACAAGATTACATTGAATCTTGGTTCAGGAGAGTCATCAGATCCCAATGCTCAATTCTTCAGTATCTTCTGATATCATCTCAATCAAGGCAATTGGTCTCTCATATACGGGTACATATCAAAGAGTATATTTCAAACCTGCATATGAGTTTATCTATCATCTTATTACAGACATGGTTCCATTGGAAGTATTCATATACTTGAATAAGATTTCTTTGTCAAGTAGAGTAGGACATATATAAAAAAAAAAAAGTAAAGAGAAAAATAAGTCCTATTGTGAAAACCAGCTCGCTGGCACAATTGGACATGAGTTTTGCTCGAAAACCAGGAAACTGGCGAGCAAAGTTCACAATAAGTTTTGCAATTTCATGATGGTTTCATTATTTTATGGTTCTTCAAATCATTTTTGGTTCTATGCTCAAGTTGGTTGATGTGGAATTCCTTAAGGTCCACCTTCCAACAAATATTGTCCCATCGACCTCAAAACTTTATCTGGGATCAAGATTAGAGATTATTTGGAGTGCCTTGGAACTTTCATACATCAATGGCAAGCCTCCTCGTTGATAACAATGGGAATACAACAATGTCTCTTGATTTTCAAACCTTGTAGGCGACTCGACTTCGACACATTCATTCGTCCCTGTCAAGATGCACTCAGGTACCTTGACACCCATTTACATTATCAGTGAGTTGTCTCGCATTGGTTAATGATTTTCATCATTGATCGGTAATCCAATGATTTCTTCTCATGCTCGACTTCGACACATTCATTCGCATGGTAAGAATTATACTATGAATTTTGGCTTCGATGAAGACTAATGGTTTTATGGAATCAAAAAAAACTTGCAACAATACATTTTATTAGTTTCTTGTAGTAGCATGTTCATATTTTTTTCAATTCAACAACGGCTGTGGAAAGTGGCAGTTTCTACAGCTATTGCTGTAGCAGCTTGTTTTTGTTTTTGCAACTTTTCCAGAGGCAGTTTTGGCGCAAATATTGCAAGATATTGGAGCGAAAATAAAAAATTATGAGCTTCTGGGTTTTCTCATAATATGATAAATTGAGTAAGACATAGAAAAAATTAAAAAATAAGCAATTTTGAAGGACATTTTAGATGGGTTTCTAAGGCAAATTTTCATTTTTCAGCATTATGGACAGATTAGG
Source organism: Pinus albicaulis (assembly GCA_034641835.2). NCBI lineage: Eukaryota > Viridiplantae > Streptophyta > Pinopsida > Pinales > Pinaceae > Pinus > Pinus albicaulis. The sequence goes on along the minus strand of CM076575.1, from coordinate 794,817,205 downwards.
ATAGATTTTGGTATTTTTGCACAGCAGCGCCTTTTCTTCATCAAAATGAAATTATGAAGGAATGTGGTAGTAGAAAAGGTAAAAATACATAGTTTCCCTTTTGAATCACTCAATTCGGCGTTAAATTGAGTTCGTGGCATATTTTTTTTATTGCAACATTGGGCAGCATGAAGGGCGAAATAGGGCAGAAATTGATTTGATCATAACTTTCAAACCATGCATCCGTTGGTCCTGAAATTTTTATGTTAAATGCATTGAGGTAGGGTAAATAAACACGGAAAATTTTAGAAAATTTAAGTGTGTATTCTTCAAGAAATTGACCACTTTCACCTACAACCATTTCTCATTTTTCGGGAGATATGTTCAACCAATGGCTGAGATTTTTTGTCGGAAGATGTATAATATGAATGGTAACAACCTCCAAAAATTTCAGGGAATTCTGATGTACCATTTGAGAGAAATTGAAAAAATTCATTTCATTTTACAATTTCACTCCATCTCACTCCACTTTTATTCCATCTCCACTCACTTTCATTCCATTCCACAAGTCATATTCCACTTTCACTCCATTACATTTCACATCCATATTCCATAGCCATACTTCATTTCTTTTTACAGATTGCATGTTGCAGCCACATCTTATTCAGCGGTTCTGACACAATTGTACAGCCTACAAACAGATGATGGTTACAGGAAATTGAAGGATTCTGTTTTGAAGACCAACATGTTAAAATAGTACCTAAGGATCAACATCAAACAAACAACAAACAAAAAGGTTAAGTTCTAAGGTAAAGTGTAAAAATTTATTTTTAATAGAAAGGTTAAAAACATGAAACATGTATAATATGATATTTCATATGTTCCTTGACACCTCATCATTTGATTTGATTGCAATCTCTATCATACCACATATCAGCCATATCATCCACATCCCCAATACCATCACCTATTGACAAATCTCCTGAGTACAATCCTCAAAACTCTCCTGTGTATCATTTTGAAGAAGGCCCTAGTAGAAGATCTCCTGGTATAGACCTATTTCAGCAGCAAATATATGATTATGTAGAATCATTGGAGAGAAGAAGTTCCTTAATGAGCCAAGAAATACCTGTCAATCCACAAGAACCTCTTATTGAAACTCTTAAGCAAGATAAGTATGAATTAGAGATATTGAACATGCACATTAAGAATGAAAATGAGATTTTGAAAGAGCAAGTCAAGTTGAAAAATACAATGAATGATAACTCTACTTTACAGCTAGGGATATTACACAACGAAAACAGGAAACTGAAGAAGAAGAACAAGAGGTTAAATAGAGCACTCATAAACCTCAGATTAAAACTTCTTATGAAAAGGCCTAGAATGACAGTCACTTCAAAGAAGAAAAAAAGAAGAAAGTTAGATGTGCTAGTAGAGGGATCAGAGAAAATGTAGTAGGGGAGAAAAACTCACATTTTTGGCAGATTGCATGAGGACATGCAATGATTTTGTAGTGGGGGTATGTTGAACCTCAGACTTACCCTCTCTTTGACAATTTTTCTCACCTCTTTCCATCACTTTCCCATAAGATCATAGACCCCAATCAATGAAAAATGTTATTTTTTGTCTCAAGGATACATTTAAATGATTATCATATTGTATTTTCATGATTTCTCTATTTTGGTAAGTTTTTGCAAATTAGCTACAGAATACAGCCTGTTCTGCAGCTGACTGTGTGTTCCATAGCTACTCTTGTGGTTGAATAGGTTCCAGGTGTCAGTTGGAGGATTGGGCCACATGGGTGTTTCTATAATGATGCCTACATGGATTCTATCCTACTCACTCGATCCAGATCGACAGAAAAGTGTGCCTAAACTCATGGTCAAAGGTGGAGTCAAACTATGTTATCCAAATGCAGTAGGACTCTTGATTTGAGTCCAGCAGTCCTATTACAATTCTAAATTCGAATTAGCAAGAGTCCAACAGTCCTATTGCAAGTCTAATTTGAATTAGCCACCTATAGCAAGTATATCTCATAATCAATTATGTAATTTCCCTTTAAATATTGGTTGTACAAGACCAAAAAGACAGTTCAGAAAAAGTACAGTACAGCTCAGATTTGTAGTGAATACTCTGTTTTCCAGACTTTGTTTTAATGAAGAAGTTCAGCTACCAGATGCTGGTTTGATTGCACTTTTGAAAAGCTAAGGAGTTCACCAACTTGGTAGCAGAGGGCCCCTACTGCCTAAGGAGGTTTTTTATGCTTTCTAGATTAAATTTGCTTCAATTCTGATTAAGTATTTTTTTTTTCTATTCATGCTTAATTTCCAGTTTTCAATAGTTTAGATGCAACTGTGTAGATTGGCCTTCCAAAACGTTTTCAAGGAGATCGGTAACTCTGTCTTCAGTATTGGAATAAAATTTGAAGTGTTGAGAAGCATGGTTGCCTAGTTTATTGCTTTCATTTTTCAAAATAGTTGTCAATTACTGTGTTTAATTAAGCATTGATGAAGTCCATTTTTCCTATTTACCAAATCTGATATTGAATGGCTAAATGCTTTATGAGTACAGTGGTTGAATAGATTTCATTTCCTGTTATTTGCTTGCTAAGAATTAAGGGTGTAATTGTTTTATCCAAAAGCCATACCAAGGGGTCACAAGCCTCAGAATTGGATGAGTCTTGATAGGTCAATAATTCACGTAATTAGTTGTAGATAGAAGATCCTCACTTCATTGCAACAAAACAATCTTTCAAAGGTCATCCTGACAGAGACTAATTTGAATATACTTTTCAAGGATGATTACATGATTAGATTCCATGCAGTGTTTGAGTTATTGTAATTCTTTAGTTTAGATAGATGTAATGATTTCTTAGATACATTACCTCAAGGGGGTCACTCTCCACATATTGGATAGATGGAGTAATTAAAGCATCTTAGATAAATTTCAATTGCATTTTTCTGTTTTGGATTTCAACAACTAAAGTACAAACAATTGATTTCATCTCATAGGGCTTTGACCCAATCATTGAATGTTGAAACAATATGAAGTACAATAGTTTCCATATTTCCCTGCTTTTATTTTCCAAATCTCAATTGAGTCATAGATCCATGGATTAGGTTTACTCACTAATTGAAAGTACTTGCTTTATCTTTTGTCAAGAACTAGGTCTTAGAACTTGTTTATAAAACTTTGGCTTCTTTCATAGAAGATTAACTTAGTTCCATAACACTTCCTTTTCTTCCTTTTTAATTAGATTCATTCTCACTTTTCTAAAATAGCCTAGAATAGCATACTAAGTACTAAAAATACAAAACCCCCAAAAACAATAAGAAAAACACATACAACGAAGTAAGGAAAAGGTCATTTAGGCATATAAAGTGCACCACACTTCATCAAAGTTACAAGCCCTGGTTGATAATTAATGGAAGAAATTTAGGAACACTAAATTGACTAAACAATATAGTTGCATTTTCCCTTCCCAAATTCATGATAAGTATACTGGTATGGTTTTTTTCGACTTTGTTGGTCCCAAACACCCAAGTTTCTCCACCTCAACAACACCAACTTCATATTGACCCTTTTCCTTCTTCACACATTGTGTCTTCTCCTCTTTCTTCTTCCTCACCTGGTGAAAGTCTTGATGTTAGTAACCAGGAAGCTAATAAGAAAAAAAAATAAAGGATAGAATAAGAAGAAAAAATAAAAAATGGGTGACCAACCAACCATCATTGTTGGTGACCAACCAACTATTCTGCAGACAATCTGGAACAGAACATCGTCCATGGATCATCCACATCGCCCAAAAGTGTTGGTTACTGCTATAATTATCTGCATTGCTAGAGAAATTGATAGATCAGAAGAGACCACAGGTCTTAGCGAGGGACAACTCCTTGAAGCCAAAGCAGAGAGGCGCTATAATTCTGAAGCCCTTGAAAAGGGTCTTAGTCTTGTGAAAGATATAATGATGACAGAAGGCCGATCAGCTGATATTATTCTGGAAGGAAGTTTGTATATAGTAGACGAGATTGTTCGCATGTTTAAACATTTTTCTCTCGAAGATGAAGAAGCTAATGAGGATGAAAGTAATGGTATCTTCGAAGCTAATGAGGATGAAAGTAATGGTCCATTGTTTTGTGTGAAGAAAGGATGTAAAATATTTGAATGCATTCACTCTAGAATTGCACAACTTGGATTGAATATCAACTTAGCCATCTTGAGGAGAGTGCAACGACCTCCTCCTGATGATATTGAAGTTCTTTTTAAATTTTTAAAATTTAGAAGCACCCCTTCAATTTGAAATTGAAGTTATTTAATGTGTATGCATATGCTAGCCTGTATGGAAAAATAAATCACCTACCAAGATAATTACCTCCCTATATTAAGTAGTTTATGTGAATGCTCCACTAAGTATAATCATATCTCATTACATGTCTTTAAATGTATTTTAAAAGATGGATTTAAATGGTTATATTTACTATTACAATGTCATCTACATTAATAAAATGCAGTTAATAAAGAACATTATAACATATTTTAATAATAATTGATTTAGTACATTAAATTTCATATTTCATCAAAGTGACTTATTGGATTATGAAATTTTAATTAACAAAGACAAATTTGGGAAATGTAAACAAAACAAAAACAAAACTAGTGTCTTATGGTGCACAAATTAGTTACCTATGATCAAAACATTTCTCAAAATAGAAATTTAGTAGGATACAATTAATGATATCTCAAAATAGAAATTTGGTAGGATACAATTAATGATAGGAAAAGTTGTAGAGTCAAGGATGACATCCACATATAAACATTCATACTTACATTTTAATGAAGCAAGAAAAATTGTATGGACATTAAGAAAATATTGTCTCTTTATTCAAACTGGTTTTGCCTAACTTATGCCAAAAAGTTTATTAATCGATCTCTATATAAAAACAAAATCAATGTCAATAGATGTGTCATCACATTTCTAAGGAATAGTGTAAAAGATGTGTGCTAACCATGAATATGGCACTATGTTAATTTGTAACATGCTACACAATTTAAAAGTTAAGATTTTTCTTAACGTTTGCTTGAATTTATTATGAATTTGGTTTTGTTGGTTTTGTTTGAGGTTGTTTACTCCTTGTTTACATATTGAATTTTTCTAGATTTAACTTGTAGGTGTGTTTTTCACATTTTGAGTTTGTGTAAAAATATCCATTTTTGTCACGTTGATTTTGTTATTTTGGTGTTTGTTGATTGAAAAACTTGTAATCAAATATCTATTTTTTTTAGTGTTTTCTGAAAAGAGTAGTTATATTTATTTCCATAAAATATTTGATTTGACAAAAAAAATAGTACTTGAATTTATTTTTCTTTTAAGTTTTGGTTTGTTATATTTTCATTTATGTTTGATTCTTTCTTTAAAAGCAAAAGATTGTTAAATTCTTGCAATTAGGAGGGCATATTTATTTGTTTTGGAGAAAAGGAAAATTTTAAAAATTATTGACACTAAAAGGATTTTGATTAAGAGTGAGAAATTTTGTGTATTTTTCAAAAAAAGAAAAATATCCTCCTCATTAAAATGAAAAATTTGCATCTGGTGCATTAATATTTTGGGTCAGGCCATTACATCCTTTGTTTCATCTCCATTTACCTATTGAGGAACCTTTGAGGGGCCTTTTAGGTTTATTACCTTGCTCTTGCATGTATTCCCAACTGTCGATTGTCCCTCGATCTCGGGTTGTTGTAGGTGGTGACCTTAGTGACCACAATCTTGGGGTTATTACACAAGGTGATGATGATAGGAATGTACTTATTGTACTTGGGATAGACGTTGGCTAGACTTACTCAGAGCTTTCTAGAGGGTATCCAATATATGTGAGGGTTAATTTCATCGGGATTAAATTGTTAAGCATATCATTAGTGTAAATAGTTCCACCCACTCTATCTCCAGCCACTTTTCATATTGATCTTTGTAATGCTAGATTTCATCACCAACTAGTGTGGTAATTATGAAAAGGTTTTTTGTGTGGTTTTCTTCCTTCGATTTACTAGTGTGTGTTTTTATTTTTCTGTGTATCAGACCTTAGGTTAAGTCTCGTGGCAATAGTTTTGGAGGTTTTCAACCAAGGATCCCCTTTTAACGAGGATCCTGGTTATTTTCCTCCTTATATATCTTGAACCTCAAATTTACCCTCTCTTTATCAATTTTTCTGACCTCTTTCCATCACTTTTCCATAATATCATAGACCCCAATCAATGAAAAATGTTATGTTTTGTCTCAAGGATACATTTAAATGATTGTCATATTGTATTTTCATGATTTTGCTATTTTGATAAGTTTTTTCAAATTAGCTACAGAATGCGGCCTGTTCTGCAGCTGACTGTGCATTCCGTAGCTACTCTTGTGGTTGAATAGGTTCCAGGTGTCAGTTGGAGGATTGGACCATATGGATGTTTCTAGAATGATGCCTACATGGATTCTATCCTACTCACTCGATCCAGATCGACAGAAAAGCGTGCCTAAACTCATGGTCAAAGGTGGAGTCAAACTATGTTATCCAAATGCAGTAGGACTCTTGATTTGAGTCCAGCAGTCCTATTACAAGTTTAAATTCGAATTAGCAAGAGTCCAACAATCCTATTGCAAGTCTAATTCGAATTAGCCACCTGTAGCAAGTATATCTCATAATCAGTTATGTAATTTCCCTTTAAATATTGGTTGTACAAGACCAAAAAGACAGTTCAGAGAAAGTACAGTTGTTGAAGAGGTAAATCCCCTCTGCGGACAAAGGCGATCCCTACTAGCCCAGCAGGGGTCTAGCAACAATCACAAAATGTTACGACGCAAGTTCCTAGTTACAAATGAAAATACCAAAGATGGAGGCCTACCTAGAATCCAATGCTACGATCTGAAGAAGAGAGCGTTCTCGTTCCTCAGCCTCGGAAAATCACGATCCTCCACGATCTCCGCGGATGGACACCTGCACATGCAAGAAACAAACAGATACAAGCATAAAATCCAGCATACGCAACTAAATATCAGTCAGAAAGGATACTACTCATATTAACATAATCGAAAACAGAGTGGAACCATAATCGTAATCATTCATTAAATAACAATCGAAAGAGATTACAACCAATGTTATGACGTCGTGGTCTCCTTCGGATGGGTCTCCAGTCGTTCACGTCTCATGGCTTCATGAGGGGAAAGAAAACCTCTCCGAGTCTCTCGACGATAGTCTCCTTACTTGAGTCGGCCTTAAGGGAAAAAGAGGGCTCTTTACAGCACAAAGGCTCTTGGGAATATGGAGATTCAAAGCTTAGGCACTTCAAGACTAGCTTGCTATGGAATTGAGCAGGCTTTTATAGATGGAGAAGGAGAGAGTTGGGATCCCTATTATGGTGGGATTGGCCCTATCAACAAGGAAGGTTCCATGGGAGGTGGCAAACCACTTCCCTTCCATAGAACTTCCGCAGCCAAACCTCCCAACTCAATATAGGCAATGGTTTCTGAGTTTGTTGAAACACAACTTCCACCATCTTTATTTAAAAAACACTCCTTAAATTGGCTGGCGCGACTACTGCTCTGGGACAGAGCACCAGTTAGCGCAGCCTCTTTGCAGGATTTCCCCCATTGGCGCGAGTTCTGAACTGTCTGCCCGCGCCAATGCAAAAGGAGATGTTTTTCATGAATTTTGCAAGGAGATGTCTTTAGGGCAATTGAAGCTCATGCTTAGAGGAATGCATTGATGATGATTTCAAGGCATGACAATGTTCACAGGTCACTAAATGGGTCCTCCATTGTGCGGGACGGGGAATGGTAGGGACGGTGACAAATTACTGTGTAACAACAATATAGTTCAGATTTGTAGTGAATACTCTGTTTTCCAGACTCTATTTTAATGAAGAAGTTTAGCTACCATATGCTGGTTTGATTGCACTTTTGAAAAGCTAAGGATTTCACCAACTTGGTAGCAGAGGGCCCCTGTTGCCTAAGGAGGTTTTTTATGCTTTCTAGATTAAATTTGCTTCAATTCTGATTAAGTATTTTTTTTCTATTCATGCTTAATTTCCAATTTTCAATAGTTTAGATGCAACTGTGTAGATTGGCCTTCCAAAACGTTTTCAAGGAGATTGGTAACTCTGTCTTCAATATTGGAATAAAATTTGAAGTGTCGAGAAGCATGGTTGCCTAGTTTATTGCTTTCATTTTTCAAAATAGTTGTCAATTACTGTGTTTAATTAAGCATTGATGAAGTCCATTTTTCTTATTTACCAAATCTTATATTGAATGGCTAAATGCTTTATGAGTACAGTGGTTGAATAGATTTCATTTCCTGTTATTTGCTTGCTAAGAATTAAGGGTGTAATTGGTTTATCCAAAAGCCATGCCAAGGGGTCACAAGCTTCAAAATTGGATGAGTCTTGATAGGTCAATTATTCACTTAATTAGTTGTAGATAGAAGATCCTCACTTCATTGCAACAAAACAATCTTTCAAAGGTCATCACGACGAGGGAGACTAATTTGAATATGCTTTGGAAGGATGATTACATGATTAGATTCCATGCGGTGTTTGAGTTACTGTAATTCTTTAGTTTAGACAGATGCAATGATTTCTTAGATACATTACCTCAAGGGGTCACTCTCCACATATTGGGTAGATGGAGTAATTAAAGCATCTTAGATAAATTTCAATTGCATTTTTCTGTTTTGGATTTCAGCAACTAAAGTACAAACAATTGATTTCATCTCATAGGGCTTTGACCCAATCATTGAATGTTGAAACAATCTGAAGTACAATAGTTGCCATATTTCCCTGCTTTCATTTTCCTAATCTTAATTGAGTCATAGATCCATGGATTAGGCTTACTCACTAATTGAAAGTACTTGCTTTATCTTTTGTCAAGAACTAGGTCTTAGAATTTGCTTATAAAACTTTGGCTTCTTTCATAGAAGATTAACTTAGTTCCATAACACTTCCTTTTCTTCCTTTTTAATTAGATTCATTCTCACTTTTCTAAAGTAGCCTAGAATAGCATACTAAGTACTAAAAATAAAAACCCCCAAAAAAATAGGAAAAACAAGTACAACGAAGTAAGAAAAAGGTCACTTAGGCACATATAGTGCACCACACTTCATCAAAGTTATAAACCCTGGTTGATAATTAATGGAAGAAATTTAGGAACACTAAATTGACTAAACATTTTGGCGTCGTTGCCGGGGAAGTGTAACTAGGTAACCTTATTTCTTACATTAAAAAAAAAAATTATAAATTATAAAAAATAAAAAATAAAAATAAAAATAAAAAATAAAAAAAACCACACCCACTATATCATGTGGTGCAATAAGAGCCACACATCCACATCATGAATTCATATTTTTGTAGGTAGAAGAATAGGTGACAAAGAAGGTTGAAGAAATGGATGGAGATGATGACAATGAGGAAGATCCTTTTGGATTTCCCATTCAAGAAACTAATATATATATATATATATATATATATATATATATATATATATATATATATATATATATATATATATATCAATGTTCAAATGAAGAACATCCCTCCATCCATACTTCCTAACTTCAAGGGTATGAGATCAAAAGACTCAGAAACCTTTCTTTTTTAATTTTAAATAATTTGTAGATCGTATGGCTACTCATTACACATTAAAAATTTGTTTTTTTTTGCAGAAACATTGAAGGATAGAGCTCTTAGATGGTTCATGACTTTAGGAACAAATTCTATAAGGACATGGGATGATATGATCCAAGACTTAGATAAGATCCAAGAATCATGGATGTCTGTTGATAAAGAGAAGTTATTGGAACCAGATATTGAAAATTTTCATGCCTGCTTATCACCAGATTCTATAAATGAAGATCACATCTCTGAAGACTTGCATGACATGATAGCAGGAAGCCAAGGAATACAAGATTACATTGAATCTTGGTTCAAGAGAGTCATCGGTTCCCAATGCTCAATTCTTCAGTATCTTCTGATATCATCTCAATCAAGGCAATTGGTCTCTCATATACGGGTACATATCAAAGAGTATATTTCAAACCTGCATATGAGTTTATCTATCATCCTATTACAGACATGGTTCCATTGGAAGTATTCATATACTTGAATAAGATTTCTTTGTCAAGTAGAGTAGGACATATATATATATATATAATCAAAATAAAAAGTAAAGAGAAAAATAAGTCCTATTGTGAAAACTAGCTTGCTGGCACAATTGGACATGAGCTTTGCTTGAAAACCAGGCAACTGGCAAGCAAAGTTCACAATAAGTTCTGCAATTTCAAGATGGTTTCAATCTTTTATGCTTCTTCAAATCATTTTTGGTTCTATGCTCGAATTGGATGATGTGGAATCCCTCAAAGTCCACCTTCCAACAGATCTTGTCCCATCAACCTCAACACTTTATCTGGGATCAAGATCAGAGATTATTTGGAGTGACTTGGAGCTTGCATACATCAATGGCAAACCTCCTCGTTGATAACAATTGGAATACAACAATGTCTCTTGATTTTTAAACCTTGCAGGCGACTCGACTTCGACACATTCATTTGTCCCTATCAAGATGCACTCAGTTACCTTGACACTCATTTACATTATCGGTGAGTTGTCTCGCATTGGTTAATGATTTTCATCATTGATCAGTAATCCAATGATTTCTTCCCATGCTCGACTTCGACACATTCATTCGCATGGTAAGAATTGTACCATGAATTTTGGCTTCAATGAAGAAAAATGGTTTTATGGAAACAACAACAACTTGCAGCAGTACATTTTATTAGTTTCTTGTAGCAGCATGTTCATTTTTTTGTCAATTCAATAGCAGATGTGAAAAGTGGCAGTTTCTGAAGCTATTGTTGTAGCAGCCTGTTTTTACAACTTTTTCCAGAGGCAGTTTTGGTGCAAATATTGCAAGAGATTGGAGCAAAAATAAAAAATTATGAGCTTCTGGGTTTTCTCAGAATATGATAAATTGAGTAATAAGTGGACAGAATTCAAAAATAAGAAATTTTGAAGGGTATTTCAAGTATGTTTCTAAGGCAAATTTTCATTTTTCACCATTATGGACAGATTAGGACAATTTTTGGTATTTTTGCACAGCATCGCTTTTTCTTCATCAAAATTAAATTATGAAAGCATTTGGCAGTAGAAAATGTAAAAATACACAGTTTCCATTTTTAATCACTCAATTTGGCCTTAAAATGAGTTCGTGGCATATTTTTTTTGTTGCAACATTGGGCAGCATGAAGGGTAAAACAAGGCAGAAATTGATTTGATCATAACTTTCAAACCGTGCATCCGTTGGTCTTGAAATTTTTATGGTAAATGCATTAAGGTAGGGTAAATAAACACAGAAAATTTCAGTGTGTATTCTTCAAGAAACTGGCCACTTTCACATACAGCCATTTCTCATTTTTCGGGAGATCCATGCAACCTATGGCTGAGATTTTTTGTCGGAAGATGCATAATATTAATGGTAACAACCTTAGAAAAATTCAGGAAATTTTGATGTACCATTTGAGAGAAATTGCAAAGTTCATTTCATTTTACAATTTCACTCCATTTCACTCCACTTTCACTCCATCTCACTCCACTTTCATTCCATTTCACAAGTCATATTCCACTTTCATTTCATTTCAAATCCATATTCCATAGCCATACTTCATTTCTTTTTACAGATTGCATGCTGCAGCCACATCTTATTCAGCGGTTCTGACACAATTGTACAGCCTACAAACAGATGATGGTTACAGGAAATTGAAGGATTCTGTTTTGAAGACCAACATGTTAAAATAGTACCTAAGGATCAACATCAAACAAACAACAAACAAAAAGGTTAAGTTCTAAGGTAAAGTGTAAAAAATTATTTTTAATAGAAAGGTTAAAAACATGAAACATGTATAATATGATATTTCATATGTTCCTTGACACCTCATCATTTGATTTGATTGCAATCTCTATCATACCACATATCAGCCATATCATCCACATCCCCAATACCATCACCTATTGACAAATCTCCTGATTACAATCCTCAAAACTCTCCTGTGTATCATTTTGAAGAAGGCCCTAGTAGAAGATCTCCTGGTATAGACCTATTTCAGCAGAAAATATATGATTATGTAGAATCATTGGAGAGAAGAAGTTCCTTAATGAGCCAAGAAATACCTGTCAATCCACAAGAACCTCTTATTGAAACTCTTAAGCAAGATAAGTATGAATTAGAGATATTGAACAGGCACATTAAGAATGAAAATGAGATTTTGAAAGAGCAAGTCAAGTTGAAAAATACAATGAATGATAACTCTACTTTATAGCTAGGGATATTACACAACGAAAACAGGAAACTGAAGAAGAAGAACAAGAGGTTAAATAGAGCACTCATAAACCTCAGATTAAAACTTCTTATGAAAAGGCCCAGAATGACAGTCACTTCAAAGAAGAAAAAAAGAAGAAAGTTAGATGTGCTAGTAGAGGGATCAGAGCAAATGTAGTAGGGGAGAAAAACTCACATTTTTGGCAAATTGCATGAGGACATGCAATGATTTTGTAGTGGGGGTATGTTGAACCTCAGACTTACCCTCTCTTTGACAATTTTTCTCACCTCTTTCCATCACTTTCCCATAAGATCATAGACCCCAATCAATGAAAAATGTTATTTTTTGTCTCAAGGATACATTTAAATGATTATCATATTGTATTTTCATGATTTCTCTATTTTGGTAAGTTTTTTCAAATTAGCTACAGAATACAGCATGTTCTGCAGCTGACTGTGCGTTCCATAGCTACTCTTGTGGTTGAATAGGTTCCAGGTGTCAGTTGGAGGATTGGGCCACATGGGTGTTTCTATAATGATGCCTACATGGATTCTATCCTACTCACTCGATCCAGATCAACAGAAAAGTGTGCCTAAACTCATGGTCAAAGGTGGAGTCAAACTATGTTATCCAAATGCAGTAGGACTCTTGATTTGAGTCCAGCAGTCTTATTACAATTCTAAATTCGAATTAGCAAGAGTCCAACAGTCCTATTGCAAGTCTAATTTGAATTAGCCACCTGTAGCAAGTATATCTCATAATCAATTATGTAATTTCCCTTTAAATATTGGTTGTACAAGACCAAAAAGACAGTTCAGAAAAAGTACAGTACAGCTCAGATTTGTAGTGAATACTCTATTTTCCAGACTTTGTTTTAATGAAGAAGTTCAGCTACCAGATGTTGGTTTGATTGCACTTTTGAAAAGCTAAGGAGTTCACCAACTTGGTAGCAGAGGGCCCCTACTGCCTAAGGAGGTTTTTTATGCTTTCTAGATTAAATTTGCTTCAATTCTGATTAAGTATTTTTTTTTTCTATTCATGCTTAATTTCCAGTTTTCAATAGTTTAGATGCAACTGTGTAGATTGGCCTTCCAAAACGTTTTCAAGGAGATCGGTAACTCTGTCTTCAGTATTGGAATAAAATTTGAAGTGTTGAGAAGCATGGTTGCCTAGTTTATTGCTTTCATTTTTCAAAATAGTTGTCAATTACTGTGTTTAATTAAGCATTGATGAAGTCCATTTTTCCTATTTACCAAATATTATATTGAATGGCTAAATGCTTTATGAGTACAGTGGTTGAATAGATTTCATTTCTTGTTATTTGCTTGCTAAGAATTAAGGGTGTAATTGTTTTATCCAAAAGCCATACCAAGGGGTCACAAGCCTCAGAATTGGATGAGTCTTGATAGGTAAATAATTCACTTAATTAGTTGTAGATAGAAGATCCTCACTTCATTGCAATAAAACAATCTTTCAAAGGTCATCCTGACAGAGACTAATTTGAATATACTTTGCAAGGATGATTACATGATTAGATTCCATGCAGTGTTTGAGTTATTGTAATTCTTTAGTTTAGATAGATGTAATGATTTCTTAGATACATTACCTCAAGGGGGTCACTCTCCACATATTGGGTAGATGGAGTAATTAAAGCATCTTAGATAAATTTCAATTGCATTTTTCTGTTTTGGATTTCAACAACTAAAGTACAAACAATTGATTTCATCTCATAGGGCTTTGACCCAATCATTGAATGTTGAAACAATATGAAGTACAATAGTTTCCATATTTCCCTGCTTTTATTTTCCAAATCTCAATTGAGTCATAGATCCATGGATTAGGTTTACTCACTAATTGAAAGTACTTGCTTTATCTTTTGTCAAGAACTAGGTCTTAGAACTTGTTTATAAAACTTTGGCTTCTTTCATAGAAGATTAACTTAGTTCCATAACACTTCCTTTTCTTCCTTTTTAATTAGATTCATTCTCACTTTTCTAAAATAGCCTAGAATAGCATACTAAGTACTAAAAATACAAAACCCCCAAAAACAATAAGAAAGACACATACAACGAAGTAAGGAAAAGGTCATTTAGGCATATAAAGTGCACCACACTTCATCAAAGTTACAAGCCCTGGTTGATAATTAATGGAAGAAATTTAGGAACACTAAATTGACTAAACAATATAGTTGCATTTTCCCTTCCCAAATTCATGATAAGTATACTGGTATGGTTTTTTTCGACTTTGTTGGTCCCAAACACCCAAGTTTCTCCACCTCAACAACACCAACTTCATATTGACCCTTTTCCTTCTTCACACATTGTGTCTTCTCCTCTTTCTTCTTCCTCACCTGGTGAAAGTCTTGATGTTAGTAACCAGGAAGCTAATAAGAAAAAAAAAATAAAGGATAGAATAAGAAGAAAAAATAAAAAATGGGTGACCAACCAACCATTATTGTGAGTGTTGAAAATTTCAAGGAACCCTTCAACATATATTTCAAGCCCAAATACCCTTACAATATTTTTATTGGTGACCACCTTATCAATTTTCTTGGTATTCCTAAAGTTTTAAAAGTCTGTTCTAACGATTCTCATCAACTCACCATTGGTCCATCAACTAGTGATTATAGGGTTCTAAGGAAAAAGAGTAAAGTTTGGTTTCCTTGTAGATAAAGTGAAGGGAGTCATCAAACTTATATTTTTCCTTGTATGGGTGAAGCCTTGAAATTGTTGGAAGACTTTACTATTTCTTGACAAAAACTTCCAACGGGTTACCACAAGCTTTCTCCCTACCTGTCTTCAATTAATGAAGTGATTGATCCAAGTCCACCATCAATTGATCTTACTCTTCCCTTAGAGAGTGAAGCCTATATCACTCAAGTTGATGAACCATTGGTTGATGAATTGGTTGACTCGATTCCATATTCGGCCATTCCCACTTTACCCTTAGAGAGATAATTCAATATCACTCATGATTTTCTTGTTACTTAAGATTCCATTTTATAAGGGGGTATTTCTCTTACTCCCATGGAACCCAATCCAAGTACTAAGGTCATTTCCTTCAATTGAAATACACTGATAAGGCCTTGTCTTCCTTCTTGCATGCCTTTTCAAATCATTGTGTAGGCTTTTGATAATAATATATATCACATTTTTATTGATGAAGGTGCTTATGTTAGCTTTATATCCTTAAATACTTGGCAAGCCTTAGTTTCCCCTCATTTTGTGTCCATTACTCATAAAGTGTTGGATTTTTACATAAAAACTAATGAACCTTTAGGGATCCTTCCTTAGATTCCCATTATCTTGGAAGGAACAAATATCTTATTGATTTTATGGTAGTCCAAGTCCCCTTGTATTTTATTTTTCTCCTTGGGTGAGACTATGTCTATGCCATGAAAGTTTTAATTTCCACACTATTTCAAGTGATGTATTTCCCTCATAATGGAAACATTGTGAACATTGACAAGCTTTCATTAGTTGGTCATCATATGATTTTCAACCATCTAACCTCCTTGAATGTTCCCAATACACTAATGGTACCCTCCCCCCCTCCATGGGTTAATTATTTAGAAACATGCCCAATCACATCACTTGCAGATGAAAAAGAGCCTCTCACTCTATGCTCAAATGCATTTGACCTAGTTTTGGTAGCTGACATGGTGAACTTTTAAAGGGGAAATTGGAGCATGATCTTCTAACCCATAGAGAGTCCCTTAACATATATTTCTTCTAGTGAATTGTTCATTCGTCTGATGAATACCTCTTGAAAATCATGATCAAGTTCATCATGAGCATAGTTCATATCCTGTGTCAAGCTCGTTAAATAATTTCCGCGCTATTTAAAGTGATGTATTTCCCTCATAATGGAAACATTGTGAATATTGACAACCTTTCATTAGTTGGTCATCATAATATTTTCAACCATCTAACCTCCTTGAATGTTCCCAGTACACTAGTGGTACACCCCCCCCCCCTCCATAGGTTAATTATCTAGAAACATGCCCAATCACATCACTTGCAGATGAAAAAGAGCCTCTCACTCTATGCTTAAATGCATTTGACCTAGTTTTGGTAGTTGACATGGTGAACTTTTAAAGGGGACAATGGAGCATGATCTTCTAACCCATAGAGAGTCCCTTAACATATATTTCTTCTAGTGAATTGTTCTTTCATCTGATGAATACCTCTTGAAAATCATGATCAAGTTCATCATGAGCATAGTTCCTATCCTATGTCAAGCTCATTAAATAATGAAATAGGTCACATGAGCATAGTTCCTCTCCTATGTCATGCTCGTTAAAAAATGAAACATATATTGCTCCATAAAGTCTTGGGTCATGTGCCTCTAGTCATCATGCTATAATTAAGCCACTAACCTCTGTTATTATGGTGAGTGCATGGTGCAATCAAATAACAATCCATCAAGAATAGATCAATCAAATATAGATTTCCTCTTCCTCGCGTTGATGACTTAATTGATTTTCTGAGTGATGTTATATATTTCTCTAAAGTTGATCTAAAGAATGGGTAAAACCACATTCTAATTAGACAAGGGGATGAGTGTAAAATAGCCTTTAAAACAAAGTATGGATTGTATGAATGGTTAGTGATGCCTTTTTGTCTCACTAATGCACCCAACACTTTTATGAGGCCAATGAATGAGATCTTGAAGGACTTTACAACAAATTTTGTCATTATTTATTTGGATGACATGTTAGTGTGTAGCTAAATAAAGGAAGAGTATCTAAGACACCTCAACTTAGTTTTAAGCACCTTGCAACAAGAAAAAAAATTAATTAATTTGAAGAAGTGTAGTTTTGTAAAAAGGAAATTGGTGTTCTTTGGATTTGTAATTTCTGAAGATGGTTTTAAATTATATCTAATAAAGGTTAAAAAAATTATTGATTAATATGTTTGATATAGGTGGATATTGGTAGACACTTACCTATTCCACCTAGACCCCCAGTTGGTTTCATCAGTTTCCTTGTTTATAGCAAATTTACAATTTTTAGCAGTTTTTCAGGTCCCGAACTTCCAAGGTAGTTTTTACCCCCTAAACAACGTGTTTTTGAGGTCCACAGCAATCACTATACCCATAAGTAGGAGCCTGCAGCAAATTATGTAGTACTCAGAGATATATTTACAACGAGTATCATATGTTCCAAACGAAGATAATATGACCAAGTTACGACTCCAAGAAGTTGGCTGCCCAGTTAACCCCAATAGGGCCCACAAACTCTTAGTGTTCCATCTCATGGGATTAGGGTTTTGGTTTTTTATTGTTTTCTCTTATTGTTTAATAATAAAAATTCCCTCTAGCCTCATTATAACACAATTGAAAGGCATGTAGCTGCCACATATCTTCTTAGAGATAAGCTACCATCACTTAAGCTAGTTTATTTCCATTATGTATGTAAGCATATTTTAGTTATTTGATATTAATGAAATGAAATTTTATTTATGTTTCATCTTTTTGTTTATGTTTATATTTGTATTTTGTTGCGTTCCTGCATAAGTTTGGATAAGTGGTATCATAGCGGCCTAATATTTATTTATTTTTCTTTGCATGTCCCTAACGAGGTCAGGATATAAGGAGTTAGGGCTCAAACTGGTTGAACGCAAGATTAGCCTCGCAAACCTTGACGACCTCCCATGGCGGAAGAAAAGAAAGACGAGGGAGCAGGAGATCCTTTCAAAATATTTCTTAAGGAGGCCCTCGAGCGACAAAGGAACACGATGATGGATAAATTTTCACATATACTTCGAATACTACCCACAGAAGATGCATCTTCATCCACCAGCCACTCTAGAGGCACCACTCCTTTTAAGGTACAATTTTATTTTGAAATTCCCATATTTTAAGGTCAGATAGATGCAGACATCATAGATAGATGGTTAAATTTGTTGGAAAGATATTTTTTGGTTCATGAATTTTCCAATCAGGAAAAGATTACGTTTTCACTCCTCAAAGTAGACCCCCCATGTCAAGGACTAAAGGAAACCCTACTAAGAGAAAAAGGACGAGAAGGAATCCTCATTTTTTTTAGCCACACCCACCTGGAATTATTTTTGATGCGCCATTAGTGAAGAATCTTACCCTTTCGGGAGCTATGAAGATAAATAAATAAAGTGGACCATGTTGTAGCAGGGAAGGGACCAAGAAGTGTCGAAGTTCAAAAAATGGTTTTCATATCCTTCGCACGTAGTTGGGTATCAAGTATTCTAAGAGGTATTTGATACTAAAGTACCATGGTTGTCTACATAAGTACATCCAAGATGAAATGAAGTTTCAAGACATATCCTTACTTGGTTTCGCATATCGATCATATATTTTCAAGATCGAGCAGAAGTTTAAACAAAAGAAGCAAGACTTCATATATGTGAATCTGAAGTCAGGGAAAGGCGTCCCCGAACCGCAGAATAAAAGACAACTCCAAGATGAGGTGGCCCAGAAACAACACCACAAAAATAAAGAATGACATGGGAAAATGGTGTGAGTTCCAGAAGAGCCCCACTCACAACACAAGTGAGTTTCAAGCCAACCAGTTACTGGTGTCTGAGTTGAAGGCTTCCAAATTAGATTCATATTTTTCTCTGAGTCAGAACTTGACAATGGGAATGACAAAGGGAAGCTGATTATTGATGTAGAGCCCAGGGCCACCATTGCCACCACTAAGATCCAGAAGTATGATCCAAGATCCTGAGGGGGGGGAGTGCCTCTTCCACTCACAGATGTGGGTGAAGGGTTCTTTGTTGCATTTCATTGTCCACAGTGTAAATCAAAATAACCTTATTTCAGCAGAGGTCATGAAGCAATTGGGCCTACCAACCACAACACACCCGCAGTCGTACATCATCAAGTGGCTTCACCAAGGACAAGATATTTTCATCAGCCAGTAGTGTTGACTTCCCTACATCATCAAGCCCTTCATAGATGAGGTATTTTGTGATGTTTCGCCTCTTGAATTTTTTGATGTATTATTAGGCCAACCATACTTGTGGAAGCAATATGGTCTCTATGAGTCTAGGCCTCACACTATTATTATTTCTTTGGGAAATAATTTGTATAGGGTAACAAAGGTAGAACCTCCTACCTCCATCTATTTGATCATTGTGAAGCAATGCAATAAGATCATTTCCCAGAGTAGGAAATTTTTTTTCCTTATGATTTTCCCTTAGGGAAGGAAGAAGATTATGGCCATGACCTCCAAACCGAGATCCTCCATAAGGAAGCATCATATGTATAAGGTCATGGAGGAGTACACGGGAATTTTCACCTCACCCACAGGGGTAACTCTACATTACCAGGTCAAGCACTCCATCAATCTGAACCCAGGCATGCGGCTACCCAAAGAACTAATCTATCGGCACTCTATTCTGGAGAACAATGAAATCAAGTGGTAGATTTAAGAGCTGTTGCAGAAACGGCACATCAAGCCAAGTTCATCACCTTGTGGGAGCCTCATCGTGTTGATATGGGAAAAGGACGAGACCTTGAGACTTTGTATTGAGTATTGGGCGCTGAACAAGATCACTGTCCGAAATCGATATCCAATCCCATGGATTGATAACCTTTTGGATGAGCTCAAGGGGGCCAAATATTTTAGCCTAGGTACCAATCGAACCCTTCGATGTGTGGAATACTGCCTTCAAATCCAAGGATAGCCTTTTTGAATGGTTGGTCATGCCTTTTGGGTTAAAAAATGCCCCCAAAATCTTCATGAGGTTGATGGATGACATATTAATGCCCTTCACCAACTCATTCATGGTGTTTTATTTGGATGACATCCTGATCTTCAACCAAATTTGGGAAGAGAAACTCCACCATATTCGATAGGTCCTCCAAACCCTGTGGCAACACAAATTGTGTGTCAATTTAGAGAAATTCACTTTTGGTATGACCCAGGTTCATTATCTGGGGTACATCACTGATGAGTGAGGTGTGCATGTGGACCTAGCCAATATATAATTCATTCAGTATGGGTCAGCCCCAACCACTCTAAAAAAGATCTACAACTTTATGGGTCTTGCCAACTTATACCACAGGTTCATGTTGGGGTTCTCTCATATCACCTAGCCTTTGATTCAAGTCACCCAGGGAGGAGTGAAATAAAATTTCTTTTGGTATGAATCCAAACAAAAGATTTTTACCGAGTTGAAGCATCACCTCTGCTCCACACCAGTACTCACATTACTAGACCTGCAGAAACCATTTTAGATTGAGACAGGTGCCTCTGACTATTTAATTGGTGCAGTTATTACTCAACATGGGAATCTATTGGCATATCAAGTAAGACACTTTCATACACATTCTGAAAGTATCCCACCTATGAAAAAGAGATGTATTCTATTGTGCAGGCATGTCAACAATGGAAGCATTACATTTCAAGGAAGGAAACGGTCATCCACACATATCACCGACCCCTGCAGCTAATCCAGACATAAGGGAAGTTGCAGAATGATTTACATTAGAAATGTTCCACATACTTGCAATAGTTTCATTTGAACATTAAGTACAAGAAGGGAAACATCAACAATCTTACAAACTTCCTTAGTCAACCATCGGTCATGGTGCAGATTACTGTGCAAGACTCTTGCGGGCAGGAGACTTTGAAGTGGCTACATATTTATAAGATCGATCCTAAATTTAGCAACACATACCAAACGCTCCTGGAAGCCAACCAAGTTCCAAATTTTCACCTCAAGGATGCACTGTTATGCCACCTTGGAAACCTCTATTTCCCTTCAAGCGAGCGTGTCAAGATGATTTTGGAGGCGCACTACAATCGGTTCACTAGACATTTCAAGGTAGAGAAAACAGTGGTAGTGATGCAAAATTATTTTTATTGGCCGAACCTTTGATAGGGTGTTGGGAAGTACATTAGATGCTGCACTTCCTGCACCATTTTCAAACCGACCATCAAGAAGCAAGGCCTATATACTCCTCTACCTACTCCTGTTTTATCTTGGGAATCCATCTCCATGCATTACATATCGGTCCTTCCCTCTACTAAGCATGGAAATTACTATGTTTTCATGGTCATGAACCAATTCTCTAAGATGGCCATTTTGGAGGCCTGCAAGAAGAGTATCACAGTAGAATCCATTGTGAATCTCTTCTTTGAATGAGTGTGGATACACTTTTGGATCCCATATTCTATTATATCATACTGGGACAGCATGTTCCTTAGTACATTTTGGTCAAGTCTCTAGTCGATGTTGGATACAATCTCACTAAGTCTGCAGCTTTCCACCCCCAAAATGGTGGCCAAATAGAGGTCATCGACAGGATGATCATACACATTATGTGCATGTACAACTCAAAGCATCCACTCACATGGGATGAAAGCCTCCCCTATGTCCAGCACAACTATAACAGATCTCTCCATAGTTCAACTGGCCACATCCCCTTTCAGGTGGGGTTGGGATTCTAGCCACTATGTCCTATTGATGTGGCCATACCATTTGTAGCTACTCAAGCATATTCGTCCCATGTCTATTCTAAAACATATAGGGCTAATAGATTCATTCAGTGCATTCATCGCATCTATCAACAGGTCTAGGACATATTGGACAAAGCCAATGCTAAGTACAAGTAATGACATGATCAACATCGAGTTCCACACAACTTCCAAGTGGGTGATAAATTTTTCTTACATTTGCAGAAGGAGAGACTCATTGGGCCCAATTAAAAGCTTCAGCCATTCGTATATGGGACATACAACATCACCAATGGTGTAGGTGACAATTCCTTCGAGCTCAGAATTCCACTGTTCCTTGGCTTGTACCTAATACTCAATGTGGACCAGTTGCAGCCATATTTTCCCCCATTATTAGACACATCCGACATTGTCAACCAGCTGACAACAATAGAGGTAAACCAAAGTTGTATCAAACAAAGCACAATTGAAATTGTCATGGAAACATAGTTCAATAATACTCTCCCGTAGAGGATCCATCTATATGGAGTTGTGAAATAAAGCCAACTCCTTCACCAGGGAAAGTGGTTCACTACGGACTAGGTTCAACATAAATTTCCTCACCTCATGGAGACTTTACATGCAATGGGGACCATTGCTTGCTGAGGGGGGAGGACTCATCTAGGTGGATATTTGTGGCCACCCTCTTGTTCCACCTAGACCCCCAGTCAGTTTCATCAGTTTCCTTGTTTATAGTAGCATTTATTATTTTTAGTATTTTTTCGGATCCTGAACTTCCAGAGCAGTTTTGACCCCCTAAACAGCATTTTTTTTTGGTCCGCAATAGGCCCAGAAGCATAGGAAAGGTATTGCATAAAATACTATAGTACTCATATATATCTCTATGATGAGGTATCGTACACACCAAATAGAGATAATATGACCCCGAGAAGTTGGCTGCCCAACTAACCCCAACAGGGCCACAAACTCTTGGTGTTCCATATCTTAGGGTTAGGGTTTTGGTTTTAGGGTTTTCCCTTGTTGTTAAATAATAAAAAGGTCCTTGATACTCATTGTAACATAGTTCAGAGGCATGTAGCCACCACATCTCTCCTCAGAGATAAGCTACCATTTCACGAGCTAGTTTATTTCCATTTTGTATGTAAGCATAATTTAGTTCTTTTGTATTAATGAAATGAAGTTTTATTTCTACTTCATATTTATGGTTAAGTTTATATATGTATTTTTTTGCGTTCCTGCATAATTCTAGATTAGTGTTCCAAAGAATATTTTTGGGCAAGCTTTCATGGTCTTGCAAGATTTTATAGAAATTTTAATAAGAAATTTAGCAATAGTTGTACACCCATTCTAGAAACTATTAATGAAAGAAAAAAAAAACTATTCAAGTGGATTGTAATAGCTGACAGGAATTCTAAATTTTTGATTCAAAATGTCACATAACAACCTCTCTTAGCTTTACCATATTTTAATAATTTTTTTCAAGTTGATACAAATGCATGTGGAGTTTCTGTTGGAGATGTTTTGAGTCAAGAGGGAAAATTGATTGCTTATTTCGATGAGAAAATAAATGAATAAAAATAGAAGTACTCTTCTTATGGCAAGGAATTTTATGTTATAGTTGAAGCTTTAAAAAAATAGAGACAATACATTATGCCCGAGGCGTTGTTTTGTATACTAAAAACTGTGCTTCACAGTTTATCAACAACCAAAATTGAATCAAAGACCTGTTAAGTGGGTATAATTTCTGCACAAAATTCATTTTTGTGATTAAACATACAAGTGGTTCAACAAATAAAGTAGCTAAAGCATTAAGTATAATTAATTTAATTTTACAATAATTTCATGTTGATGTTTTAGGATTTGATGAACTAAAGGATATGTACAAGGATGATGTAATTTTGATAGATGTATATATGCATCTTGTGAAGACCCAATTATCTTGAATAAAACTTAATAGTTGAGCTATATTATTTAGTAACGTTTATTTTTCAAGGATAGTAAGCTTTACATACCCCATGAGAGACAATTTTATAAACTAGTAGCAAATCAAAGGACTGTTATGACACTTTGGACCTGATAAAACCTTTGATTTGCTAAATTATTTATATTTTTGGCCAAGTATACAACATTACATAAATAAATTTGTTTAGAACTGCAAAGTGTGATACTATTCCAAAGAGAAGTCAAAATACAAGACTATACTAGCCATTTCCCATTCCAAGTAGCCCTTGGGACTCTGTGAGTGTGGATTTTATTTTGTAATTTCCTTGAACTGAAAGGGGAAACGATTATATTTTATGTTTATGTGGATAGGTTTTAAAATATGTCCCATTTTATAGCTTATATAAATACTAGAGATGAAACAAATGTATCTACTTTGTTCCTCAAATCAATTTTAAGGTTACATGGTTTTCCTAAAAGTATTATTTCAGATAGAGATACAAGATTTGTAGGTTATTTTAGAGGACATTATCAAATAAATTAGGCACTAAATTTAATTTCAACTTAGCTTACTACCCACATCTTGGTCGGTTTGGTAAGTGAACCTCCCAAACAGTGGTATCAAGTACTTTCTCTGGATAAATTTTATTGCAATGATTCACCCAATATAAGTGAAATAATGAGTCCATTTCATATTTTATATGGAATTCAATCGAGAGGAGTTTACGAACTAAGAAATTTGGAAATATGAGTTAAGAATTGTTGATGGTGAAGGGTCTGGATCTAGCATGCAAGAGTTGTAGGAAAGGGTCAAGCAGTAGTTGCAGGAGAGCAGCATCAAGTATAAATAGAGTGAAGGCATAAAAGTAAGATATCTAGACTTTGAATTTGGTCACTTAGTGATGGCCCATATCTCAGGAAAGAATGGTTTCCTATAGGCACATACAATAAATTAAAGCTTAAGAAAAAATTTCCATGCAATGCTTTAAGAAGGTTTCTTCTAATGCTTATGAGATATAACTCCCTAGTGATATTGGAATTTTTCCAATTTTCAATTTAGTATATTTATACCCCTTTAAGGAGACATAAAGTGTTATAGTCGATGCACTTGTAGGTGATGAAAATTAGACCAATAAATGGTACAAACAATTACCAAGAGCAGTTCAGAAAGTGATTGAAATAGTGCTAGAGAAAAGAGTAGCCAAGAGAACTAGAGGTAAAGAATATTTTTAGTATTTGGTCAAATGGAAGAACCAGTCAGTAGAAGATGTCGGTAGGATGACAGCATCAAATATTTTAAATATTGGCATAAATGTTGAGGATCTCATGAGTCGTTATTTTCTTGCCTAAGAGTCTAATGCAAGAGCATATCCCAATTAAATCATTTTGACCTCCTTAGGTCAACCCCATTTACTAAAATAAGTTTATTTCCTTAAATTATATTTATTTTTTAATATTTCCTTGAATGTAATCTAGAAGGAATCTATGTTGTTAGGGAGTTAGCTAAGTGTCACTTGATTTCTAAAAATAAGGATAAAATTAGCAAAAATAGGAATCTATTAGCAATAGATTGAATTAATTAAAGCATAGTTATGAGAGTCTATTTTTCATGTAACAAAAGGTTTTTAGGAAAGGGGAAGAAATTCTAGAATATGTTAGAAGAGACGAGAGAGAGGGAGAGAGGGAGAGAGAGAGAGAGAGAGATTGTACGTAACACCCAACTATGTAATATTCCTATGTTGTATCTATCAAATCTTTTTGTTTCCTTTATGCCTCTATGTGTTAAAATTGTGTGATTGATTTAGATTTGTATCTTAACCGAAGAAAAAATGTATTCTCATTTTCTACTCAAAGGGATTTGGTTGTTGTAACCAGAAATTGCGTGAATTCAAGGTTTTATAGGTCCATATCGTATTGATTTCAAAATACTATCAATTACCAAAGAAAAAATCTCGTCGTAGTTTGTTTTCAAAAAACTAAAATTTATTTACCATCAATCATTGTTGAAATTTATTCAATTGTAATAAGTATATGGGCCCTTGACAAAAGAGTTCAACCTTGTGGCCTAGATATCTATATAGGTGTATTAAAGTCTATTTATAACACATTCGAGGTAGGACCCTATTATTTATATGACAAACACCCTCCAAAATTTGGTCTACACTTGAATTTTGGAGCCTCTTGTGGATCTTGCAATCATTCATTCCATACTCACTTTATGGATGATCGATGCTTTGTTTTTAAGTGTCAAATTCACCTACTCACGCATGCTCAGTCTATAGTAGGTTCATGAGTGCACTCTTTTATGCAAGCTTGAATAGGCATATCACAAGTACATCAAGACAGTGTCTATGAAATTATCAACAAGCTATATCGACAGTCGGTGTGCACTTTCATCGACAGTCTCTCATTTTTGTTGTGATTGTTCTTCTATTTTAAGTTAGTCTTTCCAACTTTCTCTTTTGTGCACCTTCGCTCTTGCAAGTGTCACTTTCATGTTTATGACTGTCGCATTTGATTTTTTTCACTTTAATGAGTCTTATTTTCATGCTATATTCATTCTGGTGTGCGTCGCTTTCAATGTCATTCACATTTTGTAAGTGTCGTTTTCACTTTCCTCTTGTTGTCGCAAGTGTCATCTTTTATCATAGAAAGTGTCGCACATTGCACATATGTATTTTTGGTCTTTTTAAGTGGTAAAATTGGTGTTAATGAGTATTTATTACCATTTAAACATGTATCTCACTCATTCCAAAAGTTTCAAGCATTGTCACACAAGTGTCATCATTGTCGTCGCAAAGAGTACCTTTAGTGTCGCACTTTGGAGAAGTTGTCACAATTTCATCACATTGAGGGAAGTATGTTTTTTATTTGTTCTGAGTGATCAACATTGCATTGTAAACTATTTTATGTGTGTGATCATATTTAAGTTTTGTAATTTTTCACTTTTGCCTCATTGATCCCACACTTCTCCAAATCCAGAAAAGCTCCTTCCCAAGCAACTTGACCTCGCCCAGTATTCCTGAACTACGCATTGCGTAGTCTCAGGACTCAAGCTTCAACCTTGCCTCTTGGAATTATACAATTCACAGTACATGCCTTCCAAAACCACGCACTATGTAATCTCGGTGCTAAACCTCAACCCTTAAGCTCCAAAACGATGCGGTCACTGCCTCCAGTCATCCTCTTCTACACACTGTGCAGTATCAAGAAATAAGCCTCCAACTTGACCTCATGAACTATGCAAATACACAAGTCTTAGGCCTTTTTCCCTCTAAAATTGAACAGTGCGAAACCTCAAGGCCCAATCCTTAATCCTGCCTCCTTGAGCCCCTAATTTGCATATTTTCTTTTCCCTGGCATGTTTTAACTATGTTGGCATTGTAGTGTCGGCATTGATCTCAACAAGCTATTGGTGTTGCTAGTCATATGCATGTGTTATGAGTGCTTGGTGTTAGATGATTAGTTGATGGTCTTGTTAGTTGGAATTGATTTCAACATACATATGTCTAAACCTAGTTCAATTGATTTGGAGGTTGAGTAGAGATGGATCCACATGTGATTGGTTGAGGTTGTGTTAATGGTCCTGAATAACTACATCAACATTTAGGATAACCATCTCGTAGGGACCCTAGAGGAAAAAAAAAAATTGGATGATGGCTCTGATTGGATTTATGGGACCAATTTCCCTTTCTATAAACTAATGAGAATTGAAATGAATAAGGATATGTTACTCTAATATGACTAAAAAGTTGAAATAGAAATTACTATATTATTATCTATCTATCTCGGGAAAGATGATGAAATATGTGTTTTAGAATTATTTTACAATTATCATAACAGTGCAGATCATCATGTAGTTATGAATATAACTCCGACAATAAAATAAATAAATAAAATAAAATAAAAAAACTAATCAATTAATTAATTAAATAGATAATTGAATTAGTTGTTCAATCATCACACATATCAAGATCTTATTATTCACATATAATCAACATATTTCAATCAAACACGTCAATAGTGATTATGAGAGATTTATTTAACACATATATCATGAATAATAACCAAATACCATTCTAATATAAGAAAATAAATAGATAAAGGATAATAGTACTTAATAAACCATAGATCTGCTCATTACAAAAAGGTGGAGATTCATATTCAGATTAAGAAAAACTTAATTACAATAGTGAAACTTAAGCTTCCTTTTTACAAAAATTCAGAACACAGTCTCTACAACTGAGAGACAATTTATATTTTCTTTACAAAAGATAAATACATAAAACTAAAACAACACTTCAAGCAGTTTTTAACAGCATGGAAAAATTTAGGGGCTAATATTCACAGGTGGGATAATTTTCCATGATTTTTCCAAAAAAATATTCTCCAATTTCCATTTTTTATAAAATTAATTCGTCCAAATTTTAAAATATAAAATTATTTTACCTAAAAAATCGCCAACATTATATAGAGATTATATAAAATCATTATAAATTTAAATAATTTTACAAATACATCAATAAAAATTTTATAGTTTGCATATTAGGGACTACTGATATTCACCAATTTTTTTAAACTTCAAGCTAATTTTCCATCCTTACAAAATTCCCTACTTAACAAAAGAAACAACAAAGGAAAAAAATTATAATATAGTTACAACAACTTCCTAATCTTAGGAGGAAGATTGTCCTCCAACGTGTTGTCTCAAGTCAAAGATATTAAACAGATTTTTTAATTTTGGAGGAAACGTTGGCTAAATCCACATTTGGATGGTAAAGATGACATCCCTCAATGTTGGCAAGATATGTGTGGTGATATTTGATAAGCATCGGAGCATTAGCCACTAACTGTGTGGTTTTACCAATAATTGACAATGACATTCTAAATCAATCTTGGTCAATTGATCAATAATATAGGCCCTCTTACTGGAAAATTATTGCCACGTCTTCATCAAGAACTTAATGTCTGGTAGGGCGCCTTCAGAGCAACTCATAATGATATTAGACTAAAGTAAATTATCAGTAATTGCTTCAGTGATGTTATTGGAAATGTCCCTATCTTGATAAATTGATGCCTCAGTTTTCTTAATGTGGATTTCCCACTCTCTGAAAATGATTTCTTTATGATTGTCTTGAATTTTAGGTAGATTGGATAATCTACCTTCTTTGTTTTCCTGCCAGGTCAGAAAACCAAAAATATTTTCTTCTATCTCCTCAATAATTTCTAATATCAGAAAGTTGATTGACTAAAGGATTCCACAGTCTTACATTGATCATGAATAATTGCCAATTTCTGGAAAAATACTCTCTGTTGTTGGGCAAGAAGAATGTTCAACTCTTTTTCTTCTTTCTTGAACTCTTCTAACATTAGGTTGGCACTTAAGTGTTGAATCATTTCTTGCAATTCCAGTATCTATGCATCTCTAGCCTTTAAATATGCAACATGTTGAATCTTGAGAGAATCAAATATCTGTTGAATCTTTATCATCTCGGATTTCCAGTGCTCTGTGATCTTTTGTTTTTTTGTTTCAATACTTTCCTCCAACAGAAAAATAAATAAATAAATAAATAAAATAAAATAAAAAAATAAAAAAATAAAATAAAAAATCTCTCTTCTTTTTCCTTGAGCTGTTATTGGACCTCTACCACTTTATCAATAATAACTTAAGCATGTGCACTTATAAATTGTGTAATCCTTCCCAATTCCTCTATTGGAGTGGTCGAAGAGACTTTCAACAAGACCTCAAAGTATGCATTACCCAGAACCAAAGCGTAAGACTCATCAAGCTTTCCCTTTTTCCTTTCCCTTTTCACTATAGCCTTGTGTTGAGGACTATAGAAAATATCCAGTGGAGGAATTTATTTAATTTTCAAAACCACCTTAGAGGAAGGGAATGTTGGTATAGTTTCTATATCTCTATCCTCTTAAGGTTTTTTAACATTCTTCATTGTATTTTTCACATGAAAAAAAAATCCCTCATTATTATAGTTAGCATTCATCAAATTGAAAATTTGCATATATTTTTTGGTGCATTAAGATTTTGGGTCAAGTCATTACATCATTAGTTTCATCTCCATTTACCTATTGAGTAAATAACAACTGTAAAAACAACACTTAATAAAATTTATACAACATTTTTATCATTCTCTAGTAGAATACACACATTTGTTTAGGTTTAGGGTCTTGGAATAGGTGGTGTATTAGGGGAATTTTTAGGTCTAAAATGGGTCTCCTAAGGGAATAATAAAATAATAGCTAAACCAATAAAATAATATTTATGAATTTTCAATTCACTTTTTGCACCGAAATCCATGTAACCATGGTCAAATGCAATTCAAAAATTGTACCAAAATAAAATTAATAAAAAAAATTGTATTGATGTGACTATAAATAAGAATGAGTTTTTCAAGAAAAAATCATTATCATTGAACAACTAATGCATTTGTCCTTTGTACTTAAATAACTTAAAATAAAATATAAATATAAATTCATAAATTCTTAATTATATAATATATTATTAATTAAAATTTATATTATTTAAATTATATAATAAAATGTAAATATATTATATATAAATAATATAATATGTTGTTTTATGTATGAATTTTATATTACATATTGAATTGATTTGATTTATAACATAAGAAGAAATAATATATAATATATAATCTATAACATTTAGATTATTTTTCATAATATTATATATACTAATATATAATATTAATATAATTATAATTATAATGAAATGAATTGGGTTGTATTTAAAATAAAAGAAAAAAATTTATTAAAATAAATTTAATTTATATTTATAAGCATAATATAAGATTTATATAATTGAAATTTATATTATTTTTGCTCCAAACCATGTTGAATTTATTATATTTTTTTCAACATACAAAATTAATATACATTTTTTCATCATACAAAACTAAAATGTCTTTTTTCTTTAATTTTGATATTTTTGTATTACTATTAATATTATAATAATATTATTTATAGATTTGATTTATCTTAAAATTACAAGGTTACATTTTTATTTATTTTGATTTCATATGTATAATATATATGTATAGATATTAACTTATAATTAATTTGAAATTATAATATTAAATAAATTGAGGTGAATATATAATTTAAAAATAAATATATGAAAATATACAAATATAATTTTTATTGAAAAATGTGTAAATACGTTTAGATTGTATAGAGATATGCATTGTTTCTTTCAAAAAATATGAATGACAATAATAATATTTTATTTAAAAAGTGTGAAATAACATTTATTATGAGTACTTTACTTTATGAGTTTAAAAGTACTTAGAGCACTACCATGGTTAACAATGAATTTTTATCCATTATTGAGAATGTGACAAGTAAGTACATTTAACTCAAACAATGTCACTTCAACCATTAGGGGTGATGCCATTCCCTATAATGTGATTGGTTTTCATAAAGTGAATTTTGATTGTACATTTTCTTTAGGAGGCCCATTTTATACCTCAAAATTCCCCTAATGAATAGGGAGTATTTTGGGATCTAAATGAGACCCCTAAGGAGATAATAAAATAATAGTTAAAACAATAAAATAATATTTGTGAATTTGTATTTTACTTTATGCACCAAAATCCATGTAACCATGGTTAAATTCAATTGAAAATATGTGTCAAATTAAAATTAATAAAAAAATTATATTGATGTGACTATAAAAAAGAACGAGTTTTTCAAGAAAATCTCATTACCATTGAACAACCAATGCATTTGTCATTTGTACTTAAATAACTTAAAATAAATTATAAATACAAATTCATAAATCCTTAATAATATAATATACTATTAATTAAAATTTATATAATTATTTAAATTATATAATAACATGTAATTAATATACTATATAAAAATAATATAATATAATATAATAAATGTAATATATTATTTTATGTATTTTTTTATATTACATATTGAATTGATTTGATTTATAACATTAGAAAAAATAATATATAATATAAAAATAAATATCATATATATTCTATAATGTTTAAATTATTTTTCATAATATTATATATAATAATATATAATATTAATATAATCATAATGAAATTAAGTTGTATTTAAAATTAAAGGAAAAAAAAAGTATTGAAATCGATTTAATTTATATCTATAAGTATAATATAATATTTATATACATTGAAATTTTAGACTTTTTTTTGCCCCAAACTATGTTAAGCTTAGTATACATTTTTTTAACATACAAAACTAATGTACATTTTTTGTCATGCAACTAATATACCTTTTTTCTTTAATTTTAATATGTTAGTATTATTATTAATATTATAATAATAATATTCATAGATTTGATTTATCATAAAATTAGAAGGTTACATTTTTATTTATCTTGATTTTATATGTATAATATATATGTATAAATATTAATTTATAATTAATTTAAAATTATAATATTAAATAAAATGAGATGAATATATAATTTAAAAATAAATATATGAAAATATACAAATATAATATTTATTGAAAATTGTGTAAAGACATGAAAACTATGTAAGGATATGCATTGTTTCTTTCAAAAAAGATGAAATGACAATAATAATATTTTACTCAAAAAGTGTGAAATGACATTTATTATTAGTATTTTACTTTATGACTTTAAAATTACATAGATCACTACCATGGTTAACCATGAGTTTTTATCTACCATTGAGAATATAACAAGTAAGTACATTTAACTCATGCAATGCCACCTCAACCATTGGAGATGATGTCATTCCCTAAAATATCATTGGTTATCATAAAGTGAATTTTGAGTGTACATTTTCCTTAAGAGGCCCATTTTAGACCTCAAAATTCCCCTAATGTCTACCAATGTGTCTCCAGGTGTTGTCGTTGTGACAAACACCTTCCAAAATTTGGTCTACACTTGAATTTTGGAGCCTATTGTGGGTCTTGTGATCGTTCATTCCATAGTCACTTTATGGACGATCTAATGCTTTGTTTGCAAGTGTCAAATTCACATGTTCACACATGCTCAATCCACAGTAAGTTCATGACCACGGTCTTTTATGAAAGATTGAACAGGCATATAACAAGTCCATTAAGACAGTGCATGTGCAATGTTCAACCTATGTTGACAGTGGGTGCACACTTTCATCAACGGCCTCTCACTTTTGGTTGTGATTGTTCTTCTATTTTCGGTGAGTCTTACCAACTGCCGCTTTTGCGCACCTTCGCTCTCGCAAGTGTCTCTTTCATGTTTACAATTGTCGCTTTTGTTTTTTTCACTTTAATGAGTTTCGTTTTCATGTTATATTCATTATGGCATGTGTCACTTACAATTCCATTCACATTCTGCAAGTGTCGTTTGCATTTTCCTCTTGTTATAGCAAGTGTCTTCTTTTAGCATGGCAAGTGTTGCACGTCACACAAATGTATTTTTGGTTTTTTTTAAGGGGTAAAATTATTGTTGATGAGTCATTATTACCATATATACGTGTTTCACAATCATTCCCAAAGTTTGAAGCATTGTCACACAAGTGTCGTTACTGTCATTGCAAAGTGTACCTTCAATGTTACACTTGGGAAAATTTATCACAATGTCATCGCATTGAGGGAAGTGTGTTGTTCATGCGTTCTAAGCGACCAATATTGTGTTGTAACTTATTCTAAGTGTATGATCATACTTAAATTTTGTCATTTTTCACTTTGGCCTCACTGATCCCACACTTAGCCAAATCCAAAAAAAGTTCCTTCCCAAGCAACTTGAGCTCACTCAGCCTTCCTGAACTATGCATTGCATAGTCTCAGTCTTATGGCTTCAACCTTTTCTCTTAGAAATGCACAATTCACAGTCCATGCCTTCCAAAACTATGCATTGTGCAATCTCAGTGCTCAGCCTCAACCCTTGAGCTCCATAATTGCGCAGTCACTGCCTCCAATCATCCTCTTATGTGCACTGCGTAGTCTCAAGCAACAAGCCTCCAACTTGACCTATTGAAATGTGAAATTGCACAATCCTTAGGCCTCTGTCCCTATAGAATTGCACAGTGAGAAACCTTAAGGCTCAAGCCTTAAGCTTGCCTCCTTGAGCCCCTCAATTGCATAGTTTCCTTACCCTTGCTTGTCTGAAATGTTGATTGTCGAGTCTCAAGGCTCAAGCCTCAGCCTTGACCTCTTGAACTGCACAACTATGTAATCCCTTGGACTATGTCCTTCTATAACTGCATAATGGGAAAACCTAAAGCATTCATTCTAACCCCTTCAGCCCCTCAACTGTGTAGTTTTCTAGCCCTAAACTACTTGAACTATGCACTACGCAGTATCAAGGCTCATTCTTGGCCCCTAACCTCCTGAGTTGCATAACTACACAATCCCTTAGCTTGTCTCACAGACTATCACTCGGTTCCATCTCATTCAATGGTTGTCATGAAGCATGTTAGGCTAGGGGTTTATAGGGATAATCTTGTCTAGTCATGAGTGGATTTCAGTTGTAGGTATCATTTCATGTCATGGCAAGATAATGATGAAGGAGATGAAGAAGGAGACCCTGCTAAAAGATACCTTTGTAGCTACAAAGACAAGTTGATCAATCATGCCAAAACAAAGGGGCACTAAGTTTTGACAGTAGCTAGAAATCAACACCACATTGAAGACTCCTTACTTCCAAGCCAGATGAAGGAGGAAGAAGAAGAACATGCACCATCTCTCAAGAAATCTCAAAGATAGCAGCAACAATAATGGCTTGACATTTCCATGTCATCGTGCAGTCCATGCCATTAATGTCTTGTCATATATTGTCAAAGTTTAATATCATCATTGGCCACATAATTTGTGGATTATGTAATTTCAATGTATATGAAATGTAATGTAAAGTGTAAGCCCAAGAGTCACAAGGGAGGTGAATGATCACCCCTTTTGTTATATATACACCCTCATAGCTCTTACAAAGGACTTTTCACCTTAGCTCCTCCTACTAGGCATTAGAGAGGAAGATAGTTCTTTTGGAGGAGCAAGTGGTTTCTCTAACGCTCCACTATTGGAGCTAGTGGTGTTAATTGTACTAATGTATCTTGGAACTTTTTCTTAATTTTGAATCTCGTTGAGCTAGCACACTTTCTTGCATATGTCGCAAATATTGTAATACTATTCTTTGAATGTTTCTGATGTATGTTTTTTTCACCTATACTAAGGAAATTGAACTATTTTTGTGGCTTTGGTACTTATCTTGTTGAAGGTGTGTTGTACGTGTTTTAACAATCGTTTCTTCCGTGTGAACTATTGTTATACAATCAATGATTCATTAATATGTATATGCTTGTGTGTATTTACTATATTAATACTATTAATTTTCTTTTAAAGGCTTCTCTCCCCTTCCGGTAGAAGAACCTTGATGCATTCTGCAGCTAAACATTTCACAAGGTATACTCACTTGTTCACCTGAAAGTACATGCACATTACTCTCTTGAGTTGACCATTATTGCCAACGAAAATCATAGCATTCCTCAATGGAGTGATTGAGGAAGAGGTGTACATTGAGCATCCGAAAGGATTTGAGACCTTCTACAAAGAGTTGCATGTGTGCAAGACTCAAGCAAGTGTTGTATGGATTGAAGAAAGCACCATGTGTGTGTTACACCAAGATCGACAGTTATTTCACAAGGTTGGGCTTCACCAAAAGTGGAAGAGATGCAAACATTTACCATATTGTTTTTGAAGATAAATTATTGATTATAGTACTATATGTCGATGATTTAATTTTAACTGGTGATAAGAAGCTGATAAAATATTGCAAAGAAGATCTAGCAAGAGAATTCGAGATGACGGACATGGGCTCATACATTATTTCCTTGGTTTGGAAATGTGGCAAGGAGATGGGGAATTGTTTGTCTCTCACAGAAAGTATGCCACCGATATATTGAAGAAGTTCCACATGGAGAGAAGCAAACCCATGGAGACTCCTCTAGCATGGAATTCCAGGAAGGAAGATGCTACTTCAGGATGTTGAGAATTTGGTAGGGCATAGTTTAATTCAATTCTCTTACTTGATACCTACTTTCGTTATACTTTTTATGCTTCTATTACTTGGACCTTGTCTTCATTAACTTATTATTTCTTTCATCAAGTCAATTATCAAAACACAAGAGACACCAAATTTTGACTCTTCAAGCCAGAGCCAAACCTCTCCCTCTTGGAGAGTAAAACTTGAAAGTAATTTTTTTTCCATATATTCAATTGACAAGTACCATGACCATGACACAAACCCTTGACACCAGTATGCCTTCAAGACCTTTTCACTACTCTTTCTTGGCTCCTTATGTTGATCTCCCTTTCTACATCGTTCTGCACCATTCTACACCAACACTGAGGAACTCGGTCGCTAGACAAGTTATTGCCTTCCTTGATCTAGCATCGATCTTCTAGAGACTTTTCTTCGGTTTATTTGTTGTACTCTAAATCCCAAAACAGATATCTCCTTTCTTATTGTAATTCCTCTTCTTCATGTTGTGTATATCTTTCTAGGCTTATGATATCAATTCCAAGGCTAGCACTACCTCTCCTCCAAATTGATATCAAACTCTTCTTCCACTATATTTCAGTCCTATCCTGAGATAGCTGAGAGATGACTCAAGACCGAGTCCTTCCCTTATAGCCTTCCTTTCTTCTTTGTGTTGACCTTCTTATATACTATGATGCAGACATGAACTTCGCACTTTATCTCAAATCTTGACTAAGGTAGACTAGACCCAAAACAGAGGCAGGTTATCCCTCATTTCCTTTCGATGTCAGATCTTCTATTACGCATCAATTGTAGCCCTTAATATGCACTAGATCATAGAGTTTAATCTGAACTTATTCCTGCAATCTATCCTGAGAATATCAGAGATATGCAAGATTCTGTTCTACTATAACAAAAGGTGCCTAGGCACCTATTTATAGTGGTTTGACTATGTTTATTAGATGATCTTTGCTAGTGAACCATTGTGACTTATTTTTGTGAGCGGACATGACTAATAGTGCATCTTGACGTCGTCGTCATCAAGGAGACTTCTCATCATATTTGAGCCAACTTGTGGAGCATATTGACAAGGTCTTGGAGCATGCAATTATATCAACAATTTGACCCTTTACAAGTGTAACATCACTTCATATACATGACTCTTAAATTATATTTATGACAAGATGAAAAACTCCTAAAGACATCAAGAAGAAGTATTTTACCTATAATAAAAACTCCGTGTTCCTGAAACCCATGAGACAAGCATTACAAAATAAATTTTATTTTCTTTGTCTTCTTCATTACATAAATTCATAATTACAAGTCGTTATGAAGACCGAACCTAGTTACACTTTTCAACACTCCCTCTTAACTAGGGAGGCATTCATAATGGTACATGGTCACTCTCAATCTGAAGAATCTCATAAGAAGAATTTGATTGGTAATCCATCTATTATAGCATCATATTAACCAGCAATGTTACAGTGCAAGGCCTTGAATAATAGCTCGATCTATCCACGAGACCATTAGCTACAATGTTGGTGAGACCAATGATTATAGACACCTTCATCATTGTCTCCAAGGTACATACTCGACCCAAATGTTCACCAAGTGTGACCTATTAGGACTATTCTTATCGGGATAGATAATCCTCAAGGAATATATGTCCTTTCACGACTACTCTTTCCATGGATGCCCTAATACATCCCAAAAGAGTATCAAATGCCAGATGATTACCCAATCCCGCATTATGTATTCTAGGTGAAGACCAGAATGATGTGTCTATCTCTCCCTCTTAACTAGATATGACATATTCCTAAGCTTCCCTCTTGGTTTAGGAATTACGGAGTTTCTTCCAAGTAAGAAACTTATAATTAGGCTCCCTCTTAATCAAGGACCTGCAACAGCAATGATGAAAACATCTAGCTTCTCATGAAGAACTTCCTTCATTGATGTCATGAATTGAGGAGCCTTCAAATTTTGGATCTCTTCGTAGGGCACACATCATCCATCACTTTTATCCAAGAACCGTGTCTTTTAACAGAAAGTGATCTATCAGCCTTTTCATCTGATATAGATTTATGCCATGTTGCTTTCTTTCGAACCATATTGCTTCCAAGGATATTTCATCCTGCCATATGGTTATTAACTTGTGGAAGACATATGTTTCCCTTTGGCAGCCCTGCATAATCTCATCAGATATTAATCAATTACAAATATGAACTTTTAAATCAAAATTTACCTTAGTGATGATTTTTCACCATTACATCTTCTTGTAGGTATCGGCATCATTTGTTTACAGATTGGCACATCTCCTAAACATATGTATTATCAAGCGTCTCCATCTTTTCCAAAATTTTATTAGAGTCTACATATCTTCCCATGATATTTTTTAGTCAAGTCTTCATGGCTTCCTAGGATGTTGACTGCTTATTTCCATGGTTATACTTCCCATGATCTCTTCCTTTTTCTTTCTCCACACAGTTTTATTTTATTTCCATGAACTTCCAATGTGAAACTCCTTGATAATATACAATCACCTCGTATTCCATATGAGGACATATTTTGTTGATTTCATCTCGTGTGGCAACATGTACATCAGAAGAGTTCTTCTTTATTTGATCATACTTCTAGTAGATTACCTACAACCACATGACATGACTTCATAGCATCCATTGTCAGCATATATATACATGTACCTCATTCTTTTCCTTTTGAGTCCTCCTGCAAAAAGTTTCCTTAGAATGAGAAGTTTCATTCCCTTGACCTGCTTTATCAATATGTCATCATATCCTAATCCCAAAATTCTGCAAGTTATAATTATCAATGAAACCATTTTCTTTCTTTCTAACTAGTGAATCCATAGAAGATTCCATTAAAAAAGTGTGAGCACATGTTTCCATGTTGATTATTGAATGATGACCCTTGATCTAGATTATTGTTTTACATAAATGTTGTTTTCAGTGAGGTTCCCAAGATCCAATTATCTCATAGCATAGTTGTCACATATGCGTTACAGACATCTTCCTAGGATGAGTGCTCCTCCTTCAATGCTTTCATCATGATGTCAATTCTAAAATTATGTATCTATCTTCCTAACATGTTATTTTACAACCAACAAATCCCTCTTAAAGAGGAAGATGATCTCAATCATAGTAGATATCTTTCACTTCTTCTTTCTTAGGTTTCTTTGATTTTGGTTCTTCCATTTCTCCGGCGACATGGGCTTCTTCCTTTTTCCTCTTGTCCTCATTCAATTTGGGGCAATCTTGCTTATAGTGCCCAATTTCATTACATCCACAACATCATATCTTATCATGTTTCCCCTTTTCTTCTAAGAACTAAACTTACCGAATCTTCCGTTTCTTTTTTACTTGTCAACATAGGCTTGATTCTCTTCATTTGATTCTATATCAAGTTTAGCTTTTAACCTCATCTCTTTTATCTTGCATAGAGACCATAGATCCTGGAATGATGTTACTTATTTCATCCCATAGATATTTGAAGTGAGATTTCGCCATTCATCTAGTAGAGCATTCAGTACCACTGTAGTCATTTCTCTATCAAACATTACTTCTCCCAATTCCGAGAATATCTCGACCAATTTATCATATATTTTGAAGGTTCTAGTTTTGATACATAGGGGAAGGGAGAGCCCTTTATGGATTCTATAAGAATCCTCTGGGCTCGTATGTCTCCTTCATGACTTCATTCTTAATTTAGATGTATCATTTTCTTGCATGCAAGAAAGTTTGAAACCCCAAACAGTTTGTTGCTTTCTTTGAAAAAACACATTTTGGAATATTCGGATGAAGTCATAAAGATACTTACTTGAATAAATGTTTCTCTTCTTCTACCAACTTCCTTGTTGATGATGATGTAGATAGTAGCAGGAGCTCCTTCTTAGATTGGCTTCTTAAGAGAGGTGAAAAGAGCTATATCACCTTTAATCCTTGATCATGATGATGATTAAGGATGGCTTGATGATGTCTTCAGCAAAATGATGATTTGGATTCAATCACGAGATAGATTTAGATTTTGTGAAAAGATCACCTACTTGATCTTGCTTTTCCTCTTGTGTGATTTCTTTGAGTAAGGTCTTTGATCCCTTTGAAATGGCTTGAGGGATTCTCCAATTTCTGCAAACTTCTCCTTCTTGAATGAGTGAAGATATTCCTAGATCTGAATATTGATTCTTCAATGTAGATCCATGGCATTTTCTTTG
This sequence comes from Pinus albicaulis, assembly GCA_034641835.2. Lineage (NCBI taxonomy): Eukaryota > Viridiplantae > Streptophyta > Pinopsida > Pinales > Pinaceae > Pinus > Pinus albicaulis. The sequence goes on along the minus strand of CM076575.1, from coordinate 794,777,273 downwards.
ATGCCTTCTAGAAAAATTGAACTTTGATCATGTGTGTCTTCTTTTCAAATAGCCCTTTCTTGTCTTCAGCACCTTATCTCTGAAACCATGTTGAGAATTTGGTAGGGAATAGTTTAATTCAATTCTCTTACTTGACAATTGCTTGTGTTATATTTGTTATGCTTATATTACTTAGATCTTGTCTTCATTAGCTTATTATTGATTTCATCAAGTAAATTATCAAACACAAGAGACACAGAATTTTGGCTCTTCAAGCCAGGGCCAAAACGTCTCCCTCTTGGAGAGGAAAACCCGAAAGTAATTCTTCTTCTAGATCTTCAATTGACAAGTACCATGACCATGACACAAACCCTTCACACCAGTATGCCTCCAAGATCTTGTCACTGCTCTTTCTTGGCTCCTTATGTTGATATTCATTTCTTCATCTTTATGCACCATTCTGCACCAACACTAAGGAACTCGGTCCCTATACAAGTTATTTCCTTCCTTGATCTAGCCTCAATCTTCTAGATACTTTTCTTCAGTCTATTTGTTGCACTCTAATACCAAAATAGAGATCTCCTTTCTTACTGTAATGCCTCTTATTCACATTGTGTATATATTTCTAGGCTTATGATATCAATTCAGAGGCTAGCATTGCCTCTCCTCCGAATTTATATCAAACTCTTATTCCACTGTATTTCAACCCTATTTTGAGATAGCCGAGAGATGACTCAAGACTGATTCCTTCCCTTGTAGCCTTCCTTTCTTCATTGTGTTGACCTTCTTATATATTGTGATGCAGACTTGAAATTTGCACTTTATCTCATAGCTTGACTGAGGTAGATTGGACCCAAAAAAAAGGTAGATTATCCCTCATTTCCTTTTGCTATCTGATCTTCTATACACATCAACTATAGCCCTTAATTCACACTAGATCACAGAAATTGATCTGAAATTATTCCTACAATCTAGCCCGAGAATCTCAAAGATATGCGAGATGTTGTTCTATTATAATGTGAGGTGCCTAGGCACCTATTTATAGTGGTTCGACCTTGTTTATTAACTGACATTTTCCAATGAACCATTGTGACTAATTTCTGTGAGCCAACATGACTAATAGTGCATCTTGAGGTCGGCATCATCAAGAAGACTTCTCCTCATATTTGAGCCGACTTGTGGAGCATATTAACAAGCTCTTGGAGCATGAAATTATATCAACAATTTGACCCTTTACAAGTGTAACATCACTTCATATACATGACTCTTAAATTATATTTATGACAAGACGACAAACTCCTAAAGACATCAAGAATAAGTCTTTGACCTTTAATAGAAACTTCTTGCTCATGAAACCCATGAGACAAGCATTACAAAATACATTTGATTATCGTTGTCTTCTTCATTACATAAATTCATAATGACAAGTCATTATGAAGACTGAACCTAGTTACACTTTTCAACATAGGAGAGGTAGTAGAGGCAACCATTTATAGGAAGCTTGTGGGTTCACTTATGTATTTGGTGAACAAATGACCAGGCATGTGTTATGCAGTTAAACAGCTTAGTCAAGCAATGGTTAAGCGAACCAAACTATATTGGAAGGAAGCAAAGCATGTGTTGAGATAACTCAAAGGCACTACTCTATTTGGTATTTGGGACAAATGAACAGAGGGAGTGAATCTGCAAGGCTTCATAGATGCAGATTGGGTTCAGAGGCCATCAAACAGGAAGAGCGCATCAGGAGGAATTTTCAATGTTGGGTCAACAGTGGTTTCTTAGTACAGTAGGAAGCAGACATTTGTTTCACTCAGCTCAGCAGCAGAAGAATACATAGCTGCAAGTCAAACAGCATGTGAGGCTATCTAGATGAGAAATATTCTTGTTGGGTTATTTGGTCAACAGATGGATCCTATTTTGATTTACTGTGACAATCATAGTTGTATCAAACTCTTTGAGAATCCAGTTTTTCATGATCGGTGCAAGCATATCGACATTCGGTATCACCATCTACGATATCGTGTGCAGAGGCGGATCATGTTGTTGGAATACATTCCTATAGAGGAATAGGATGCAGATAATTTTACAAAGGATTTGTCAAGAGGAAAATTCGAGTTCCATAGAGGCAGGATCGGGGTATTAGATAATCCCTTTCTTGCAGAGAGGGAGTTTTGAAAATGTAGCAAGAAATTCCTAATTTAATTTTTCCTTAATTAAATTAGGAGAAATTCGAATTTCAATTTCAGTAAAATATTTGGAGGAATTTAACTGAGGAGATATGGCACTTACCACTCATTTAATTCAAGTAGGAGAAACTTGAGTTATGTTTAGTTATGATGGATTGCTAATTTCTAGAAATCTCTTTTAGTTAATTTGAGTTATTGTGAGTTTAACTAGTTCTAACAGATTAAGAATTAGTGGAATATCCAGTAGTGGGGTGTGTTCACCTATGATCAACCAGTTAACTCATCAATCAGCTCAGAATAATTGATGCATGCAGATAACTCGAGTTACCTATTTGAGAGTTCAATGGCAATGTACTATCAGTTGTATACAATTCCAAATTGTAGGGGTGTTGCATGTAGTCAGAGAAGGGCCTATAGGGATTACGCATTTATGGATTGGGAATTTCCCTAATTAATAGGGGGTTAATTCCATGAGGAACAACGCAAGGAAATAGGGACTTGGGCAAGTGGGAATTTCTTTAAGTATTGACCATAGGCAGCTTGTGAAGAAGTGAGATAGATTATACAAGTGCAAAGGTTGCTCGGGCTTGAGAAAGTATTGTATTTCTTCTCTATTTTTTGGCTAATGTAATACAGATAGGAAGGGGTTTTGAGAAGTTGCTTTCCCCTAGATAAATCCATGTGCAAAGTGTGATTGAATCTTGTCTCATGTTTATGTTGTGATTTTGCAATCGTTAATTGTTTTCCACAGTTGAGTAGAGTAGATTCAAGTCTTTTGATTTAGTAAACTTCATATGCAGTTTAAATCTACAAGGAATTTCTACATAGGAGCCTAGGTTTGTTTTATTGAAGTAAAAATAATAACATGTTTTGGCCTATAATACTTGTGTACTTTATTGTTTCATTGTCATTATATTTCCACTGTGCAAAGTTGTTTGTTGAATTTTCCTATAATACTTGTGTACTTTATTGTTTCACGGTTATTATATTTTCATTGTGCAATGTTGTTTTGGTTGAACACTACTAGTGTGTTTGTGTACTAATTCTATCCATATATCAGACCTAGGGTATCAGAGCGAGAGGGTTATCCTTTGCCTCGATGATCAAACAGAGGTTCAATATGATTGGGCCTGGGTATAGCATCCAATAATCAAGTTGGATTTCTAGGCTCTGACAAAGCCTGAAAAAACAATTGAAAATAAAATTTCCAAAATCTAGCGTTTGCAGACGCTGTGATTATGATTCGTTAGGTGTCGAAAGTTAAACGATCGCAAAATCAAGCCCCCCCACCCCTCCCCTATTCTTCAAATAATTGCACTACAAATATTGAGATTTGAATAAATTGATTTTTATCATGTTTATAGAAATTTGAATATAAAAGCAGAATCCCTTGCAAACAAAGGCACCACCATGGAGCAAAGGCTCCTAGAAGTATATCATCAAATATTGAATGTCCCTCTTCCATGAATCATTTGCAAAAAAATGCAACGCATAAAATATGGATATAAATTCCATATTCAAAATGAGGGCCAAGTTAGCAATAAGAAAATAAATGGAGGTATATTCCTCCTGGGAAAGCAGATTAAGATTAGTAATATGGTGATCGCAAGGTTGGAAGGGCAACAAAAATTTAATTGCCATCCACTCAAATCAATTAAATTGAACCCCTGCCTTTTCCAGGTTAACAACTAGTGTAGAGTGGAAATTGCGTGCAAGCAAAGGTGGCCTTATATTTTAATTTTTTGAGGAAAGGAAGCGATTAGTGCCTCGGCTTTGATACAACATTCAATTTTGCACAATCTGGAGTTAATGTATCATCCCCTTTGTATCCTTTGATTGTTAATCCAAGAAAGAAATCGGGATTATGAGATGGATTTGGAAGCATTCCAATTCAACGCTTTAGGATGAAGGTAAAGGGGAATTCGAGGTTATATATGGCTCATAGAAGTTATTCTTTGACCACCCTTTCCATTTGGAAGTTACTCCATTCACGTGCAAAGGTAGTTGTCATTCCCTGGGGTCGAAAGCATGAAACAGTGTAGTTTCATCATGGTGTAAATCGGGACATTGACTTGCGAGGAGGAACAAGTTCATCTAAACCAGACTGAAGTCACTCAAGGGAATATTTACATCGTTGAATCATAGAGGAACTGTGGAAGAAAACGGGAGTGAAACCTTCCATTTGTTAATGAACACCAAGTTTGAATTGTTGCAAAGCAAGTTGGAGATGTTCCAGGCAAAGGTTTACCCCCAAATGTAATTATTGGACAATAAGCTGACAAAATTTAAAGGAAACTCTAGTAGTGGCTTTCAATATGTCAAGGAGGAAGCAGGGACCAGCACGAAGCGTCAAAAGAAAAAATTCAGAGTATCTCATGGGGCATATTCAGCGGCAACATAATAATGTACTTAGAACTAAGATGCATCGGCTCAGGAATGGACTTCATTGCCAGATAAATTTCATTATCTTAATTTAATTTATGTTATGTAGATACAAGATCCTGTTAGGTAATTTTTATAATGTTTATAGTAGGCATATTTTTGGACCTGTAGGCAAAAATAGCCCAGAGAATAGGCTAGTCATAGTATGGGCTTCTGAAAGCAGTTTAATCCTTGAACATGAAGACTTATGTACATGTTCTAGCCCAGAAACCAACTCTTTTTATTAATGTAAAATCTATCCGCTCTTTGGAAAAAAAAGTGGTGTGTTGAAATCTTTGGCTAGTAGGAATAAAATGATATTATTGGATGAACAAGACCTACTTGTTAAAGATGGTTCAAGGTCCATCAGGTTGATGGAAGTGATCATTCGAGCGAGAGAAATAAAGGACGAAGACAATAATTTAGATGCACAAGAAACGGCTTGGGTTGACTCCTTCAACATTTCTTTCCTAAAAGTTTCTTCTTCAACCAAAGATCGATGGAAGATAAGGAGTAGTGGAAAACAATTTTCAAAATGGCATTCCCAACATAATCATCATACTATATTCTTTGATGGTGCCTCCAAAGGAAATCCAAGGGCGGCTGGAGCGAAGTGGGGGTGGGGGTGTAATTTCACACCCTGATAAACAAAATGAACTCAAATATGCTTGGGGATTAGGGAAGGAGACAAACAATGTAACAAGAGCTTATGCCCCCTACCAAGGTCTCAAACAAGTTTTCCATCTGAAAATTCAAGAGCTAATAGTCATTTGAGACTCCTTTGCTATACTATTCAAAATCAGAAATAAATCGCTTCCAGAGGATCTCATATTGTCTCAAATTATCAAAAATCCTCTCTTCCTATCTATCCTCATACCTAGAATCCATTTCTTCCACGTGTTGTGGATCAATAGAAAAACGACCAATGATCTAACCAACCAGGGATCCTCCTTCCCCAGTGGAAAACTAGTCTTTCATGACCAAATCATTTGGTCTATCTTACAATGACATGGTAGCGGACATGGTTTTATTTATCAAAATATATGATCTCACTTACTCTAAAGTTCTCATGCACACACGATCTCTTGCACTCTCAGGCTCTCATGTCCACAGGCTTTCTTGATTCACCCTTTCGTCTCTTCACGGATCTTCTATGGACTTCTACAGATGTTGCTCCTTTCGTCTTCTGAAATCACTATTCATAATGAGCAAGCATGGGGCCCTTTCTTCAAGCGATTGTCTCTTTTTTCATTCAACTCCTCCAAACTGATGTACATGAGTGGTTCCTATTATGACCTGGGAAGTCATATTTCAATGGAAATATAAGACCCAAGCAACATTGTTGATGGATACAATGGATCGAACCCAATCTTGATGGCTAAGAGCATCCAAATGTATAAAAAACATCTAGCGAATGTTGAAGACTAGAATTCTCCTTCAAAACTCACTCGTCTAATATGATTTGTAAATTTTGTTTTCTAATTGATCAGTATTGGTGCATGTATAAGCACCCTCAAACGATGAGAACTCATAAGCTAGAGATGGTCTCAATAGAAAATTGTATCTCTTAATATGGGTTTGCAACTACCTTGAGCTTTATGCCCAGGCTTCTTTTATAATACAAATATACTTGGCTCTCGTTAAAAAGAAAAAAAAATATGATTTGCAATGTCAATATTCAGTACACCAACATTCCAACTATAACTCACACTAGGACTATCCAATATTATTGTTACTATACTAATTAACTCGATATTTATTGTGTTGCCACCGAACTTGTTGGTTGTTAAGGGGGCCTGTGGCAACCTTGTCCAATTCCAAGTATACAACTAATGATGGAGTGGTTTCCTTAACTTTGCATGTGTTGAACTTGTTGCTGCCTCACTCAACGAACCATTGGCTACTACCCAAATCTATCACATGTTGTGGGTTCAACTCGGTGTAACCCTCGAAAAACTTGAGATAGGTACTCGTTGTTGCCCTACTAACCTTAGGAATGAAAACCGAATGCAAACAATGCACCTTTGGAAAACTTGAGATAGGTACCCATTGCTGCCCTGCTAACCTCAGGAAGGTAGAACGAATCCAAATGATGCCCTGCTTCAGGCTAGACTCTTAAAAATCAAGAGTGAATCCCTTTTTCAACTAACGAAGGGCCCCGTTGTCCTCGTTAGGCTTCGTTGCCACAAAGGAGGTATCTTCGTAGTCCTTTCCTTCAATCAACAATTCGGACTTACATTATATTGTGGGAAATCACAAAAAGAGGATCTTGTTGCCCAGAAAACTTGCAGTGACTAGGCACTCCACAATAATACCTTTGTCTCCCTTAGAATAAACTTATTGACCAAGTAAATGAAACAGATTTCTACTTCTTGGCCATAACAAAGTCGAGTTTCTCCAATAGAACATGTTGTAACAGGATACAGAGAAAAAAAGGGTGACTAGCTAGGGTGGGATCACCTCCACCAAAACTAGTAAAGAGAAAAAGGGGTCTTAAAACCCTCAAAGTTTCAAGTCAAATAAAACAAAGATACTTCAAACTAGATCAATGATGAGAAAATGATTCCATCTCTCCTTTATTTATAGATTCATCATGGGCCTCTCTCCTCTTTAATCTAATGTGATGGTTACAAGTGTAGCCCCCAATTTGGGCTTTTTGCCCCAGCTACCCCAAAATTTATCCAATGTTGCTCCAAACACATTGGATAATGGATTGCCCCCTTTATCAATGATTATAGCCTATGATATTGGATAGGCTACTTCATCCTCCTTGTTGAGAAATCTAGGGCATCAAGTATTAGTTGATTTCTCTACGTATGTTAACTGCTTGTGAATGTTTTTTACTTCTGAGATTAGAATTTTCTTTTCCTTATGTCATTATTGTGCTCTTCTTCATAAACCAACTACCAATGCATAAACCATAAGAGACAAGAGACACATAATATAGGCTATCATCCAGGGCCAAAACTTCTCCCACTTGAGAGGAAAACCCGAACAAATTCTTCTTCTTATAGAGACTTCAATTAACGAATACCAAGACCAAGACCAAGACCCTTGACCTATTTTGCCTCTCCAAGACCAAGACACAGCTTTGATGAGATTCCTTCTTGAATCAAACTTGATGCACTTTCCTCCTTTGGTAAACACAAGTCAAATTCTCTGCACTTCTAAATTTTTCGGTCTCTTCCACAAATCTGCAACTCTTGGCCTATCTGTAGCCTTGTAATTTACACGTGTGGGTTGTTTGGAGATATCTTCCCTCTTCGCTTGACTTGGAGACTCAATCTTGTGACCTCGGCTAGCATGTATGTTGATATAGAGATCTTCTTCTTGGCTTCCTTGCTAACTGTAGAAACCAGAGCCCTTAATACATGTCACACGTGCGAAGAAAAGTAACCAAAAACAATGCCAACATAGCTCGGATTCTCTTCCTTCTTGCCACGCTGGACGAGAGGCTTCTATCTCTCTTTCTCGCACCTCCTGATGTACTTCATATGCAAGACCGAATTTTGTTTCTAGGATGAAGGTCGACTTGCCTATAAATAGTAGTTTTCCCATGTAAAATACTTGACATGACTTGGGCTGACATGCCTTTTGGAGATCATCTTATTTTCGTCTTGAGTCGACTTGGTCTTGGAGGGTTACTTGACATTTCCATTGACTCATATACAAATATAATATGCCCAAGAAGGGTCCTTCATACATGACATTGGCTTTTATGACTAGATGACAAAACCTAAAGGTTCACAATGGGAACCTTAACTAAAATAAAATTCCTTGATCATGAAACCCATGAATCAAGAGCTACAAAAATAATTTTATTTTCTTATTTTCATCAATTACATAAAACTTAAAATTACATGTCATTATGAAGACCGAACCTAGTTACACTTTTCAACACTCCCTCTTAATTAGGGAGGTATTCATAATGGTACTTGGTCATTCTCAATCTGAAGAATTCTCATAAGAAGAATCGGATTGGTAACCCATCTATTTAGCATCATATCAACCAGCATTGTCACATAGCAAGGCCTTAGCTAATAGCGCTATCTCTCCACAAGATCAAAGAACAATGTTGGCGAGACCAATGATGTATAGACACCCTCATCATTGTCTCTCTCGGAACATACCCCACTCAGGTTCTCAGAGTGTGTTCCACCAGGACTATTCTTATCTTGGATTCCCAGTCCTCAAAGAATATCGGTCCTCTACGACTACTCTTGTCTTGGATGCCCTAACACATCCTCAAAGAGCATCAGATGCTAGATGCTTACCCAATCCTCCATTTTGTCTTCCTAAGTGAAGACAAGAATTATGTGTTTATCTCTCCCTCTTAATTAGGGAGGACAAATCTATTCCAATAAAGGAATGTACTCATTTCTATGGAAAGAATGTACCTAAGCTCCCTTTTGCCTTAGGAATTTTGCTTCCAAGTTTCTACCACGTAAGAAACTTGCTTCCAGGCTCCCTCTTAATTAGGGACCTATAGCATCTCCTCAAGTGGAGATGAATAGACAACCCGCTGCTTGAAGACCTCCTCCTTACAATGTCATGAACTTCACTTCTTTATTCAGGAGTCTTCATGTTTTGGGACTTCTTCATAGGGCATAAGACCATCCATCACTTTCATCCATTAGTCAGTCATGTCATCATCGGAAAGTGATCCATCAGTCCATATCTAACCTTCCTTCATGCCATGTTGCCTTCTCCATGCCATGTTTCCTGAAGGAACTTCCTTCCTGCTACATGGTCAATAGTGGTGGAAGACATCCATAGCTCTTCCCTCGGCAACCCTGCATAAGTCTATCCATATATTTGTTCAAAAATAAGAAAGGAACACTTAAATCAAAATTACCTTTGTGATGGTCTTTCATCATGACATCTTCCAGTTTGTATCAGCATCCTGAATACATATTGACCCATCTCCAAAAGATATCCATTGTCAAGGGTCTCCATATTTTTCCGAGTTCCATTAGAGTCTTCATATCTTTCCTGTAGATATCATGGTCAAGTCTTTCAGTCCTTGGAGGTTGATTTCCTTCATGGTTGCACATTCCACGATCTCTTCCTTTCTTTCTTCACACATTTTCTTTCATGAAATTTTTCTCATAATTCCTCCAATTTTGTCAACCACCTCACATTTCAGATGAGGACATATTATGTTGATTTTATCTAGTGAATGTCAGACCCATGCATTCTTGCATCCCTTCAAGGGAGGAGATCCTTCCTTTTGATTATGCTCTCAAGATAGAGCATTGATCCAAGTTATCTGCAACCATATGACATGACTTTACAATATCGAATACAAGCATACATACCTCATTTTTCTTTGTCATCCGTACTTCCTTTAGCAGCGTCCTTGATTGAAAAGAGCTTCAATCCCTTGATTTGCTTCACCTTTTATGTCATCATACCATCATCCCATGAATTCCACAGATTTGGAATTCTTGATGAAACACTTGCTTCCCCTCTTGATCGGTGAACCTTTCGATGAAGATTTCGTCTAAGAATCTTGAGGATCTAAAGTATCTGCATCCAGCTGATGTTTCCTTTTGACAGATGTATGATGAGCCTTGCACTATATGGCCTTTTTCTTTTATTTTCATAAGTGCCACTTATGTTTCCAATGAGGTTCCTAAGGGCTATATCCTTCCATAGTTGGCTGCCATAGACTTTAATTTCAATCATGCTTCTGTATGATGATGTCATAAGCTCTTGCTTTCAATGCTTCTATGATGCCATGATGCATCCCATTATTATTATAGCCATAGTTTACAACGAAATACTCGAGAACTATGAAAAGAACTTTGGTGAAGAATACTATCTCAGTCATAGTAGAGATCTTTCACTTCCTCTTTCTTGGACTTCTTTTCAACTTCCTCCACTTCCTCAGTGATATCGGCTTCTTCTCTTCCTTTTTTTTATTGTCCCTCTTGAGATTGGGAAAAACTCTTCTATAGTGCCCATATTCTTGACACCCATACCATTGAATCCTAGCCATGTTATTTTTCTTTCTCCGAGGACCAAACTTTCCAAATTTTCCTTTCCTTTTTGTCATTGTAGCATATGCCTGATTTTGCTCACCTGATCCCACATCAGAGTTTTCCTTTAGCCTGGATTCTTCAATCTTGCGCAATGACCACAGTTCATGGAATGGAGTAGCTTCTTTCTTCCCATAAATACTTAAAGTTACCTCGCTCCTCTGGTAGTGCATTTACTACAATTGTAGTCATTTCCCTGTCAAACATTACTTCTCCCGGATCTTGAAGTTGATCCCTGGTCATAGATATCCTCATAAAGTATGAGGATATTCCATCTTCCTTTCACGTCTTTAGCCTATAGAGTTCTTTGCTTAGAGAGATAATTTCCCCTACAGTGCTTATGGAATACAAATCTACCAATTTGTAATATATTTCTTTTGAAGTTTCAAGTTTAGATACATATGGGATGAGGGGATCCTTGATGGATTCAATGAGAATCCTTTGAGCCCTAACTTCCCCCTTCATAAACTTTGCAAGTTCTCAAGCATCTTATTTTCCTGGTTTGGTGATAGATCCTTTGAGATGATCCATGACCTCATTTTCAATGAGATTCAAATTTGTCATTTTCTTCCATGCAAGATAGTTTGAAGCCCCAACCAATTTGTTGCTTTCCTTGCAAAAAGACATTTTGACAGATTCAGCTAAGTTCATATACTTAATTGTTAAGATGAGTCTTCCACTTGTTGCTTCCTTGAGTTTGATGATGATATAGATGATAGAAACCTTCTCCTTGATGAAGATGGATTTCTTCTTCAAGAATGATCCTTGATCCCTCAAGGAGGGAGATCACTTAGTCGATGATGACTTCTTGATGTTGTCCTTCAATGGAAAGAGTCTTGCCTCAATGAGAGGAAAATGCCTTCTAAAATTTTTGAAGATGATGACAATGTCCCTTGATCTAGCCTTCTTTGGATAACTAGCCTTCAAGATACTTCGACTCCTTCGATGATGATTGAGTGTGGATTGTAGAAATGCTTCTAAGGTTTTGACTTTCTCCAAGATGACGATGTGATATTTGTCCTTGAAGTGCTTCTCTTGCATTAATAGGCTTCAAGTTTCTTTGATTCGTATATCTCTTTAATTTGATGAGGGTCTTTGTGGCCTTTTGATGATGACTAGAGGATCCCAAGACTTTTGTTGGTGTAGACTTCTTCTTCGATCTAGGGTTTTTGATACTTCGTTGTAGATCTTGACTTCAATTCGATATCCTTCAATTTGCTTTGGTGTTTTTCTCAATATTTGATCCTTGAGTGTCCCTTGATAAGATGTCCTTCCTTGACTTTATCACCTTAGCTCTAATACCATGTTGAGAAATCTAGGGCATCGAGTATTAGTTGATTTCTCTACTTATGATAATTGCTTGTGAATGCTTTTTACTTCTTAGATTAGAATCTTCTTTTGCTTATGTTATTATAGTGTTCTTCTTCATAAAACAACTACCAATGAGCTATCATAAGAGACAGGAGACACAAAATATAGGCTATCAGCCAGGGCCAAAACCTCTCCCACTTGAGAGGAAAACCCGAACAAATTCTTCTTCTTATAGAGACTTCAATTGGTGAATTCCAAGACCAAGACCCTTGACCTATTTTACCTCTCCAAGACCAAAACACAAAGCTTTGATGAGATTCCTTCTTTGGTCAGCACAAGTCAAATTGTCTGCCCTTTTGAAATTTTCGGTTTCTTCCACATATCTGCAACTCTTAGCCTATATGTACCCTTGTAATTTACACGTGTGGGTTGTTTGGAGATATCTTCCTTCTTCGCTTGACTAGGAGATTCAATATTGTGACCTCGACTAGCATGTATGCTAATATAGAGATCTTATTCTTGGCTTTTTTGTTGACCATGGAAACCCTACTGCAAAGCCCTTAATTCATGTCACACGTGCGAAGAAAAGTAACCAAAAACAGTGCCAAAATAGCTCGGATTCTCCGCCTTCCCACATTAGATGAGAGGCTTCTATCTCTCTTTCTCACACATCTCGATGTACTTCAGATGCAAGACCAAATTCTGTCTCTAGGATGAAGGCCAAGCTACCTATAAATAGTACTTTGCCCATGTAAATTAGCCAACATGACTTCGATCAACGTGTCTTTTAGAGATCATCTTATTTTCATCTTGAGCCGACTTGGGATAGATGCTTGTGCTTGGTCTTGGAGGGCTACTTGACATTTCCATTGACTTGTATACAAATATAATATGCCCAAGAAGGGTCCTTCATACATGAGATTGACTTTTATGAATAGATGAAAAAACCTAAAGGTTCACAATGGGAACCTTAACTAAAACAAAATTCCTTGATTATGAAACCCATGAATCAAGTGAATAAAATTTCTTCTTTTCATCAATTACATAAAAATCACAATTAGATATGTCATTATGAAGACCAAATCTAGTTACACTTTTCAACACTCCCTTGGGCAGTTATTCCACAACGAACATTACAAGATTGCTTACCTAGTTGCACGAATTAGAGGAATTGAGACTAAAGGTTTGCTTTTTAATCTAATAGGTTGTTTTCAAGTCTACCCTATTCTAGAAGTATAGAGACTCTCCAGTGTATATATCTAGCGATCTTATACTTATATTTTCTTGTTCATTTGCTATGACAGTTGGCTCATCTCTCTCAAAACCCATGACATTAAGCATGTCTAAAGACTCAGCCATGGACTGGCCTTTTAATAAGTCTTGGGTTGTTTAATCCCTGAAGCCCTCCAATCACTTACTTTTCCTACTATTTGCCCATTTTAAGTTTCACGGTTGTCAAGATTAGGGTGGTGGGAAAAAATCTCCCACAAGAAATGAGTTGCAGCGTTTTCCATCTTTGGGTGACCACTCTTTGCAGATCACTGCCAAAATGGGTCGCCTATTAAGGGTTAACCTACAAGTTGGGAAGGTTTTCCTTCATCCTTGTGCTAAACTCCTTGATGCAGAGGATTTGATGCCCATCAGCGAGGTACAAGTCCCAATTACTGTCATCTCTCCAAGTCACTTCAATCTTTGCCTTTGCAGGAGGTAACATTAATATTCATGTTATAGGATACACATCTGGATTGCAACTCTTCATAGCACATGGAGGGAAAAAAATTCATATTGGCAGATATTCACTACAAAACTCTCACAAGAATCTTTGCTTCCTTCACTACTAACTACCATGACACTAGAAAAGCAAGGGAAATTTGTGTCAGTGCTTGCAAAAGTGTATGAACCTAAGTTGCACGAAATGGGGAAATGGAAACGAGTTTCCGAAATGGGGTATGGTACGAAACGCGACCTCCCCAAATTTTGGAAACGGGAAAACGCGATATATATATATATATATATATATATATATATATATTAGAATTTAGGACATTTAAGAAATGTTATGTGAAATCATAAAACATACATGATAAATTATAATTTACTACATTCAAAGCATAAACTATTGCATCACATTTACTCATGAATGATAACAGACACATAATGAAAATAGCAATATCAGAATATCCAAAACCAGCCTTGATTATATATCAAAATCTCAAAATAAGCATTTATTATATAATAAAATACACGCAAACCAAAAAAAAATTAAAAAACAAGTTAAATTGATGGAAACACAGTCGTACGGCCTAGAAATGCATTTTCGACCGTACTGGGCACGTTTCCCCAACGAGAAACAGCGCAGTACGACCAAAAACGCGCTTCCAGACCATAGGGTACGGTGAAACGCGTTTCCAAGCTGTACAGTACGGCAAAACACGTTTCCAGGCCGTACGGTACATCGAAATACTTTTCCGTTTCACTTCTGGGCTGAAACGAGGGTTGGACCCAATTTCCTGCAACATAGGTTTGTATATGGACCCAAGTACATGTCCTGGACAACTTCAGTAAAATAGATACTCACCAAAACCATGACCTCTTCTCCTAAGGGTTACTAGCATGGTGAGATTCTTTTGCCCGTTGAATATCTCATGTAGAACATCTTGCACTTACTATAGCACCTAAATTTGTTAAGCAGAAAAACAGGATATAAAATTTATTAAAAATATATATATATATATAGACAAAAATCATTCAGTGCATGACGAAAACCAATATAGCACCTAAATTTGTTAAGCAGAAAAACAGGATATAAAAATTATTAAAAGAAAAAATATATATATATATAACTGTTTCACAAATTCCAGAAAATCACAGTAACTTGACAGATTTTAGATCAGTATATCTGCAACTGTGATTCAACTATCAACTTGATCTTCAAAACAGATTTTTCAATTTAAATAAATACGGCCAAGGATATCAGTGATACTTCATTCCTAGCTTCTTCAATTTCAAGTTCAAGCATCTTTAGGATACTTCAACACAGTTTTCTTGATAATATTAGGCAACATTATAATTGATAATTTGATACAGATAATATAGCTGTTAGTCTCGATGTAAATTTTACATTCTGATCATTCAGAAGTAAATTTAAGATTGAAAGTTTCCTGTATCATGTTCATCACCAAACAAATTATATAAAAATCATTTTTTTACTTATTCACAATATTCACAGTGTGTAATTGAACTTTCAAATTATTATGTAGCAAAAACAAGTTTACACTTCACTCTCTAATCACTCTTGGCTATCTTTTGAATCATCACTTCTCAGTTATTGTCAAAGTCATATTATGATTCCGAAGATCTTCTGAATCGCCGTTTCTCCAGAGCCATTCATAATATGAATGACCTTGATAGAAGAAATTTACTTTTAATTCACTTTAATTATTCAAAATATCTCCCCATTTTTATTTGTTTAATATATCACTTTAGCAGATGAACCTGGGAATGCAGTTAGCATGACTCCTTGAGTTCAAGATAATATCAAAAGCATCATCATTCTAACTCACTCCAACGGAACACATCAAAATCACCTTTTGCGCCCAGCTGGTGGCCTTAAATGTTTCCAATCCAATTTGTGAAATTCCTGCTGACTGGTCTTCCTTCCTTCAACTGAAGATGACTGACTTAAATTACGTCTTATAGAATTTGTTGGAGAACAATATGAACTTTGCACATTTGCCTCGACTTTTAATTTCTTACTCTGAAGATCTGAATCATCATTTTCTTGGTTCTTGTTGACGTCATCACTCCCATTATGTGACACCTCATTGTCTCTGATAGAACACCATACAAAACAATTTTATCAGGTCAGAATCCATAGATTCAACGGCAGATACTAAATCATTCAACTTCTGAAAAAGCAACATTTCAACAAATGAAACAGAAAGGACAAACAGGACAAATAATCATGAATTTAAATGTTTAAACTTTAATCTACTTGAAGGGAAAAAAAACAGAAAGGATGAACACTTTATGATTCTTCCACTAAAAACACTTCTTCCTCCACAGATATGCATCTCTATGAGCTTTGCATAGTTCTTCTTCCCAGAAGACTGAAAACATATGCAGAACAAGAGCAAAAACATTACGTACCCGTCAGTGTTCATTCTGTTTCGATCTGCAATGCTTGTAGTGGATATGCTACGTTTTTTGTCAATGTCCTCAACTTCATCATTCAGTTTCTGAAAAAACAACATTCCAACAGCTTAAATTCATCTCTGATTCTGCTGCTAGAACAGTAAATTTATTTGAAATGGGGATAAAAACAGGGAGAAACAAATAACAAATTTAAATGCTGGCCACAGGATGTGACCATTTTCTTACATCAATAGAAGGATTGAAGTTTTGAAATGACATTCGGCCTATAACTGCTCCAGGCATTGGATCACCTTCCATTATCACGACACTGCAGTCCAATAGCAAGAAAATTATATATTGCAGTTTCAACTTTCAACGCAATGACCAATATCAGAGCACAGAAAACAAAGTTTTCCGGGTAAACATTTAATATGTTAACAAAACCTTTTACTTAGAGGCTTCGGCTTGCCTATGTGATTGTATTTACTGGAAGTGAGGTTTTTCATGTCCATCTGACAAGGGTACCCATTATCTCCAATGCTCTACATCATTGCGGCTAGAGCTTTGTACTATGTAATATCTCGTCAAGTAGACCAGGGGAAGAGGGAAGATTAGAGCTATCCTCCTCCTTGTAAGGGCAAGCGGGCAGCTCGTTAATGAGCATTTTTCAGATGATTCTTGCTCCCTTCAGAAGAATAGGGATCTATGAAGTTTGAACCATGGTTGCTTGGGAGCGGGAGCGGGAGCGCCATTTTCAAAAGCTCCTGGTCCAAAGCGTTTCGGGGAGCATATATATATATATTGATGCATATATGTCAACAAAAGCATGTAGAATGATCAATTAGACATAAAAAAACATAAAAACATAGATTGAATCATATAACATCAATCATCTAGAAGTTATAATCTTCATCAACCACGCCCACAAGTTGGAAGCATACAACATATTGACTCAAGTCTCGCGAATCATCAATCTGAAGGTATCAAGCTTTCAAAATTCAATATATAACATTTATCATCATTGATTTCAAATTTCAATATCTAACATTTATCATCATTGACATATATCATAATATTCATTTATCATCATTGATTCATTGATTTCAAAATTCAATATACATTTATCATCATTGATATATAACATTTATCATCATTGATTCATTGATTTCAAATTTCAATATATAACATTTATCATCATTGATATATATCATTTATCATCATTGATTCATTGATCTCAAAATTCAATATATACAATTTATCATCATTGATATATAACATTTATCATCATTGATTCATTGATCACCATATAACTTTCATGAAGCATCATATTCATAATTCATAATGACTTGTAAACTTATAAATGCCAACTTCAAAGTTTCACCTTTCAAATTCAAACTTCAAACTTAAATTGTCATTAAATATATGAAAGAGTCAAGTTTCAACTGTTCAACTGTCAACAGTTATAAAAGATAAAAACTACAAGAAAATAGAAAAGACTAGTAAACAACAAATCTATTTTATCTATTGGCTGACCCCTTGCCATGCCCACGAGGAAATGATGGTCTTCTAGTACTCTCAGGGGTACCACGACCATGACTAGAAGGTGGAGGTTGAATCTACAAAGGAACAATAGTTGGATATCGAGAACTGGCACTGGCACCGGCACCGGCACCGGCACCCGCACTGCTACTGGATGGTGGGACTGGCCCTGTGTGTGGCAGTGCTGCTGATGCTTCATCATCATCCCTAAAAAGTTTTGCTTCCAATTCTTCCATATGTACCATGTCGTCCTCCAAATTATCATCCTCTAGGTTGTTGTCGCAGACTCTGTATGATTGATCCTCATATGCCTGATCACAGTAATGGTTTAACAACCTCAAGTTGTAATGCACATGAACCAAGCTTTCAGCTCGGTTTTCATTCAGCCTGTTTCTTCTCACATTATGTATGAAGCTATAGGTGCCCCAACACCTCTCTGCAAAAGAAGTATTCACAACCTGTGAGAACTTTTTTTGCCGACTTTGGCAAAAGTCCCATGCCGCCATATTCTTCCCACCATGTGAGAGCATCAAATCTGTCTCTGTCTTCCATTGCATGGAAAGAACCAAAGCTAGCAGTGCAACTGAAGTATTTGCCTAATTCAAGGCGCAATCTAGCACACTCCTCCCTGTCGGGTACCAACTTGTCTAATGCCTTCATGTATCCCTCTTGTACCTCTAGATCTGTGTGAGGTTTGATCCTAACCCCACCTCTCGGTGCAGGTTGGCCCAACCAAGATGGAGAGTAGTATTTTGGCATAAGGATATATGCCAAGGCATGTAGTGGAACATTGAGTTTATTCCACCGTGCACACACACAGTCATGAATCATAGCATACAAGTTGGGATCATTATCCTTAAAAACATCTTTTATTTGGCCCAACATGTTGTCCATCTGCTCATAAACCTCCCCAATCACTGGTTTATCTGTATCCGCAAACCGAATCATGTGATAAATGGGCTTGGTGAAATTCAAAATTTCCCTCACACGTGCCCAAAACAAAGGGTCAAGGGCGGTCTCCTTCACATGTTCAAAACCTTGGTTGTCAACTATTGTCACTGCCCTGTCCTTTAATGCCTGCCAGTGTGGGCTTGATACTATTGCAGCCAATGACTCTCTTACCTTCAAAAGGAGCCTGAAGGTGAGGTAATAGCTAGCAAATCTAGTCTTTGCTATCTTCAACAACTCCAATTTGGAGTGAGTACGGAAAAGCCCATGGGTATTGCTATGATTTGTAATAAATTTTATCATTTTTTTACCTCTCTTGTAAAAATCACCAAGCCATTTTAATTGAGATTGTTTGTTTTTAATGATATCATGCATCAAAAGGTTCATTGTGTGAACCAAACACTCAGACCAAAATATGTTGGGGTATTTATCCTCAATAATTGCTCCTGTTGCCTTACAGTTAGCAACATTATCAGTGATGACTTGTATGACATTGTATGGCCCAGTCTTTTCAATTATTGCAAGTAATGGTTCTGCAATGTTAATGTCGGTCTTGAATTTGTCTGAATAATCATATGCTGACAGGAAGATTGCACCACTAACCGACACAGCCAAAACACTTATCAATGGCTTTCCTTTTACATTGGTCCATCCATCAGAGACAATGGACACCCCATGCTCATTCCACGAATTTGTCATTCTAGCCAAAGAATGGTTTATTTTAGCTTTTTCATGATCAAGACCCACGGTTCTGGCCTTGTCATACCTAGGGCTCCTGTATCCTTTGGGGGCATCATTAATGGCAAAAACCATTTCATGCCAATAAGGTGAGCGAAGAACATTGAATGGCACCCCACATGCATATAGAAACCGGAAAATTTTTGAATCCACATCATTCCTACACCCTTCGTCAAGGAAATCGGATATGGTTCTACGCCTTAATCTAGGTGTGCCACTGCCTCCATAACCACTGCCATGTGTGGAAGTTGATGGACTTCTTTGTCCATGATGTGATGCACCTGATGGTGTATAAGAATCTTTTAGATCTCTGTAGGGCAGCCTCCTCTTCCTTTCTATATTTCTCTGTCTCTATTGTTGGCACACTAACACAAATTTTGATTCCTAGATTTTTGTCTTCAACCCCTGGCATTTTCCCACAAAAGTGCCTTCTCGCACGGGTGTATGAACCATGGTATTCTTTATTGCAATGGGGGCGAAGAAATTTAGTGGTTCCACCACCTTTCCCTCCTTCCTGCCTCTGAACATATTTCCACAAAGGTGTCTGAGTTTGGTCTTGTCTAGTTGGGGTATCTGTGGCCTCATGTTCTCCACTCCCCCCTTCCTCCTCAGCATAATCCTCCTCCTTTTCAGGATTTTCATCAAATCCACCATAACCCACTTCTTCATCCTCCTCTTCTCTAATGTGCCTCTTTATTCTACTCTCCAACACCATTATTACAAAGAAAGGAACCAGCATGATGAAAATCCATAGCCATATATAGCCATGATGTTTCAAGTTTCAAGTTTCAAGTTTCTAGCCTGCAAAAAAAAATGGAGAAATGCCAAATGGGAATAGGAAATGCAACAAAGGAAAAAAACAATTCAATTTTTTAGTTTTCAACACAATAAAATGCAACATTCAGAAAAAAATTCAAGTTTTCATTTTTGAACAACTTAAAAATTCATCCTAGAAAATACAAAACTAGATTAGAAGACCTACGTATTTCTTGCAATCCTCCTCTTGCTCTCTTGCAGCTTGCTCTTTGCTCTCTCCTTGGCACTTCCGCAGCTCCGCTCTCCAACTCTTGCTCCAAGCTCTCCTTCTCTCCAACTCTTGCTCCAAGCTCCTCTTGCTCTCACTCACTCAACTAAAACAATAAAACAAAATGAGGGGAGGGTGGGCTTTTATTTACCCAACCCTCCTCCCTCCCTCTCCAAAAAAAAACATATTTTTTGAAGATTTTTTTTCACGCCGTCGGGGAGCGTTTTTTTTGCTGGGGAGCATTCGGGAGTCAACGCTCCTCGACCGCTTCCGGCATTTAAAAAACGCTCCCGAAGCAGTTTTTAATGCCGGAAGCGCTCAGGGAGCGTTCGCTCCCGAGCGCTCCCTGAAACGCTCTCGAAAAGGCAGGGAGCGTTTTTACAGGCTCGAAAGCGCGCTCCCGAAAACGCTCTCGAAAAGGCAGGGAGCGTTTTTACAGGCTCGAAAGCGCGCTCCCGAAACGGAGCGCGTTTCGGGAGCGGGAACGAGGGGGGTGAAGCTTCCCCGCAACCTTGGTTTGAACAGCACAACGGAATGGTTCTAAATCATCCAACTTTAAGATCCTGAAACCAATGGAACAAGACCCAATGCTACAAAATCAATCCCCAAGACCTGCATGCTTGGTTTGCTAAGTATAGGGCTAGTCTTGGATCCAACAACCCAGATTTTAAGTATCCAGGTATTCATTGTGCCTTCCACGCTTTGCCCAAGGATCTTTGGGAGATGGTTATGCAATGAGTGGAAAAGGAAATTGAGAAATGGCTAAGCAAGCATATGGCCCTAAGTATTAAGTTCCAAATCTATACTAGGATTCTGGCAACCACCCATGTTTATTATTCCTCCTGTTGGGTTTCATCTAACATTACCAATATTAGTAGCTTGAAAAATATCTTTGTAGCTTTCTCTAAAGAGTTCCATCAAGTTAACTAGAACCTTTGTTGCACTCCCAAAGACTAGGGAGTTTGGGAATTACCAAAAATGGTCTATCTTTAGCCCACATAGTAGAACCAATATTATCAGTTAGTCAGAGAGAGCATTTCTTTCCATTTGTGCCCCCTGAGCTACGGCGCTGCTGGATCGACTGCTCAATCCAATGGTGTTGCGCTTGGAACTGGCTCTACCTATGCTATTGGTGCTGCTTTCACTAATCTCAATTCTGATGCACCCATTTAATAAGCATCACATATTCGAGCCTAGGCCTTGTGTTAAATAGATTATAAGAGCATTGGAAGGCACTAAGAGCTCGAAGGTCCATCTATGAAACTACATTTGCGAAGGAGCCCGTCTATGCAAAAAATCATAGTTGCATCTAAACTTTCCAAATCTCAACATTGGCCTAACCAATGACAAGGTGAAATTGACTTTTGTTGAACACCGCATCTAGGAGACCAAGGACATTGTGAAGCCTTCTCCAAATTGAAAAGGACAAGGCTTTAGGTTTAGTTTGTCTTTGAAAACCATCCTTTATGTTGAAAAGATAATCCTTAGGGATTATGGTAAATTGTATTATTCACTTGAAAAAGAATGTGAAGAATCTGAAGGAAATTATTGAGTCCTCAAAATTATCATTATTTCACATCCTTTCACCAAACTTTTCCTTGACTTTTGATCATTTTCTACTTGTCCAAAATTCTGTATTAAGACCATTTAATATTTATATGTGGAATTAGGCTTCATATTTTCCAATGCACTTATTTCAGTATTTTATATAAGTTTATGATTAAATCTTAGAAAAATAAGATGCTTTCACTTATCCTTGCAAGTTGAATGAGTTTGGAGATGATTACAAGTATATTTGGAGATTCCTACAATGCACATTTTTACCACCTAGTCTTAAATTCGAATTTCATCTTCGACCATTGAAGCTCTGTCATGGATTTGGATCATCATCAAACATCTTATATGTGAAAAGAATCCTGGAGCATAGACGAGATTAGTTTGATTAGTTTTGAAGTAATAGCAAAGATCTTTTAATTATTTATAGTTGATTTTTAGTTTCTACTTATTAGTAAATGGTTGTAACCACATGAGAGATTTGTGCATTTGAATTAATTATTGTTTATCATATTTTTAAAGCAAGTTTATTATAAATAAGAGTGCCTTCATTTCAAAATGGGGACTCTTGAAGCATATGTCCAGATAATGAAGGAATAGAATAAAAGCTCTTAGTATTTCTCTTCACATAGTTTGTAATTATTGATATTAATAGTATGCCTTGATTTAGTTTACAATGTTACCTTGTTCTTCAAAGATTAAACTCACTCCAAATAGCACACGGTGGCCTTTTATTTCATTTTATATTCCCTTATTTATTTTATGCAATCCCATTTCATAGTTAGTTTTTAAATTGATGCAAGTGTCGTGTTTCCTTGCATCAAAGCTTGCTAACAACAGGACCAATAGTTCATGGAAAATCATGCAAGGAAATAACTGGTGATAGCAGGATCCCTACCGAGTAGCATGATCAGGACGAGTATATGATCCTTGCCAAGATTAAATTAGCTTGCTTTTGGAATTATGAAGTGTGGCATGTTTCATTTCTATGGTTAGTTTCACAAAATTATATTATGAAATATACCAAAACAAAGTATTGTTGTAGAAAGGTTCATACCTTGAAGAATGAACCCTTAGCTACAACCCAATTTACAACATTGGTGGATAAAGTAAGGTATAATTAAATGATTAATTTGTCTTTAATTCCATTTATTTCATATAATAGATTTCATTTTAACATCCATTCATTGAACGAACTTCTGAAATATACCAAAACGGATTATTGTTCTAGAAAGGTTCAGATATTGAAAAGCGAACACTTAACTACAGCCTGATTTGCAACTCTTGTGGATATAGTAAGATATTATTCAATGATGGATTTGTCTTTAGTTTCATTTATTTCATTTCACTAGCATCACTAGAATAGTGTAGGTAGATCACACCACAAATGATCTGATCCTGCATATGCAATGTCTGCATCTCACAAGCTTACATACCCCATATTGAAAATAAAATTTAACAAAAATTAATAATTTATACATATAAATTGACTAACAGGAATATGAAAAGACATCGACAGTCTCAGAGACCTCTTGGAAGATGAATCCAAAGGTCATAAGATTATGTATGTATGTGCATCATATTAATGAGAAATAGCATCACACTCTTACCAAAATTTATTCCCCATTTTCATGTGTCCAACAGTGATATCAGATAAGGTGCTACCTACCCTGCTTGACTGTATCAGAGCAGGGTAGGTAGCACAAATTTCTCATTCCTGCTCATCTGCTCAATGTTCAAATTTGTAACTCACTTTTTCTTCAAAACCCTCATCTCAACTCTCTATATTCCACGCCTATCTATAACTCACTCTCATGAAGTCATACCATTGTCACTCTAATAGTTGAGTACTGCGATCTAATCATCTTTAAGTAATGCCAATTGTGTCCAAATGCCCATTCAATAATATCAAGCATTATTGTCCAATGACTGAAAATCAAAGGATGATGACCCTCACAATGCAATACAGGTAGGAGTTTTGACAGCGCCTGACATTTTGCAGAATGTAAAAGCATGTCTGTCATCAAGTGTTCCTCAACATTTAACACCACCATAGGAAAGAAATAACAGATGCAATAAAAAATCATTGCAACCCAGACTCTCTTCTCTGACTCTGTCAAGGGTGCATTGATCACCAAAAATACCCCTTGCATGCAAAATTCTAAACAAATTGTGTACATCATACACCTAACTACCAAAAGATGATTTGCAATCTTTTGAAATTGTGTGAAGTAGGTAGAAATTCGGCACCAAGGAAGAAAATCCGCAACATTCTCTACTGCAAACCCTGTGCTTTTTGCCAAGCATGCTAAAAACGTTGCACCATACTCCCAGATAGCTTCTTTATATGCAACAGCCAAAATCTCTCTCATTTTCAAACTTCATGTGTTGCTATCATTATCATTGACTTCTCCCACTCCAGATTCAAGGACCACTGCATCTAAAACTAATTTACACTTTTTTATTTCAAAAATGTTTTCATCTATTGTTCCCTTAGTCACCAGCCGAGACATAGTAACAGATTTTGTCTGCCCTACACAATGACAGTGATCTTTACCCTACTGATCCATTTGGGGATTAAATTCCATATCATGAATAATCACTAAGTCTGCCCCAGTAAGGTTTAAACCTTGGCATCTTACTCTAGTTGAAAGAAGACATGAAAAAATCGTAGGATCATTGTTGAAAGTGTCGACAATGGTTTAGCCAGAAATCGCTCGGAAAGAGAGTAGTTTTTGACTTGCCTTTTGATCCACTCAATGTGTAACATTTGCCATGCAAGCAAGCTTTGTTGAAATTGTTTGTAAGAGATTTCTGGGACTTTTGTTCTCTGCCAAGGGTGAGAAATGAATTGATTTGGCTTGAAAGGTTTGGTGGTATATTCATAGGCTCCTTTCTGAGATAGCAGAAAAGACTGGAAAAATTGTTCCAATAATTCTTGTCACATGAGGCATTCACAATTTGTTATCATGGCTTGCTATTCGCGAGATGGTCACTACATTGTTTTGTAGGATACTTGTTTTACTTTTCCTATGGCATTGGAGCATTTTCCTATGGAACTGTTACAGTAGCAGGATTGGATTTCATTGCTAAGGAGATTATATTTGAAAACACAATGTGTTCATAAGCGAAACAAGTGGTTACTATCAGAGTAACAGGAGATAGATGTGCATCCTACATTTGCAGGACTCAATGGACTCGAGCATCGATGGCACATTCAATCCTAAATATATATGTAACTTGCAAATATTCTTTTTGTAAGTTTGTTTGTTGCATTACATTGTAAACAGGTGCATTTTCAGTAGAAGCCAACATCCTCCATTGACTAAGTTTGAATTGTTAAAGAGTAGAGCTGCAAGAAACCCTTTGAGGTCTAAATCGCCTGAATTGATGAATTATTAGAGTTACTAAATACTCTAATACTCTCTACTGTCAACAATACAGTCACAATCAACAAAGTAACTCTCATTGATATTCTAACTTTTTCAGAAAGATTCTCTTTTTAAAGTTGAAAATGATTCCTATCAGCAACCAACACGTGATCAAATTAGTGACACCACTTTAGAAGCAATTTCAAATAAAGATGAAGTTTCACTTGCACTTTCCAAGCCCATCATTAGAACTTGGAAATAAATTATCGACAACAAACAGAGAACAAGTCCTCCAAACTATTCCAAACCAATCCAGTTTACAAGTGTTGGGTTCCTTCAAGAAAGTTTATATTCATTTGCTCCACTTCCCCGTCGCATTCCTAAATGCCAACATTTTCTTCAAGTTGGCCCCATCGAGGATCAGTATTTTAATCTTCATCCTTGTGAGCATTGTGGAAAGCATAATCATCATTCAAACAAATGTTCTAAACACAAGAATCCTACAAGAGTAAGGATTCACTATGGGTGCATCACTTCTTGTCAATGTTTATTAACAACCAAGAAGATATATTGGCCATACACCAAAGAATTCATTCTCGAGCACTTCCCCGTCACATTCCTAAATGCCAACATGTTGGCCCCATGGAGGATCAGTGTTTTAATCATCATCCTTGTGAGCATTGTGGAAAGCATAATCATCATTCAAACAAATGTTCTATACACAACAATCCTACAAGAGTAAAGATTCACTATGGGTGCATCACTTCTTGTCAATGTTTATTAACAACCAAGAAGATATATTGGCCATACACCAAAGAATTCATTCTCGAGTGTCAACACATCTTGCAACGGAAATATTTTCATCTTCTCACCTTGTATCTGATAGGGGGGAATATGAATGATTGACAATCAGTGTTCAAGTTTCAAAGTCTTATTAATCAAGCAAAAACAAGCAAGCTTGAGCCACAACTAGAACTAGAGCCAAAGCCTAGAGCTAGAGTTAGCCAAAGCCAGCATCAATGTTGTAGCATTGTAGCCAAAGTAAAAGCCATGTTCCGTGAGCATGATTAGGTTTCTCATCTTCCTTAAACCAACACTTAGGAGAACACTTACAGCTTCTACTAGACAACAATTTGTGGTCATCATTAAACTTCCATCTCCACCATTTCATTAATTTGTGGTCATCTTCAAACCATTATTTGAGAGCACTTCCATTTGACAAAAGACATAAACATCTTGCCAAATTAGGAAATGTTCCGAGAATAGTTGGGCATTCACGTTGAGTTCCATAGTTTGTGGTCACCTTTAAACCATTGTCTCCATCGGATAAAGTTTGTAGTCATCCTTAAACCACCATTTAGTAGAAGACATCAGCTTCTATTAGCTGTTTGGTTTGTGGTCATCCCAAAACCACCAAATTCAGGGAGAACATTCAGTTATTAACAGTTGTCCACTTCCAAATTTTAGCACTTTTCTTGGACTCACATAAACTGCTTTGTATTAAAGGGGGGGATGTTGGAAACCTAATCCTTAGGGATTATGATAAATTGCATTATTCACTTGAAGAAGAATGTGAAGAGTCTCAAGGGATTATGAAGAGTCATCGGGAATTTAAGAGACCTCTTGGAAAATGAATCCAAAGGTCACAAGATAATATATTTATGTGTATCATATTAATGAGAAATAGCATCACAAACTTCTCAAAATCTAATCTCCATTTTCGTGCGTCAAAAATTTTATGGTGGTCACCAATCCTACTCCATGATATAGCATCACACACTTCTCAAAATCTAATCTCCATTTTCGTGTGTCAAAAAATTTAAGGTGGTCCCCAATCCTACTCCATGATAGCAAAATTTTGCCAAGATCACAAGAGAAAAAAAAGGATCAAATGGAACGACCAACAAACCCTAAATCAGTGTGAACCATAAGCACATCATAAAGAGGAGAAGCTGAACCCATGAACAAAAGAAACACAAGATAAGTTGTCTATGGGCAAAAGAATCATGCCAATAGCCTAACAAATCAATCAATATGATAAGAATAAGAGCTTGAATTATGTATATATACACAACTCAAGGGACATGTTCTTCCAAGAAGGGAGGCTTCCCTTCTAAAAGGGGTCATATGCCCACAACACAAGGGCACACACCCAATAGGGTGACTAGACCAATCTAGTTAAATATATAAAAAAATACAATAAAGAAGGCACTTAACCATAAAATGGCCACATGTGAAAATTACCATCATTCCAACACCAAAAAAAAGGATCAAATGGAATGACCAACAAACCCTAAATCATTGTGAACCATAAGCACATCATAAAGAGGAGACGCTGAACCCATGAACAAAAGAAACACAAGATAAGTTGTCTATGGCCAAAAGAATCATGCCAATAGCCTAACAAATCAATCAATATGATAAGAATAAGAGCTTGAATTGTGTATATATACACAACTCAAGGGACGTGTTCTTCCAAAAAGGGAGGCTTCCCTTCTAAAAGGGGTCGTATGCCCACAACACAAGGGCACACACCCAATAGGGTGACTAGACCAATCTAGTTAAATATATAAAAAATACAATAAAGAAGGCACTTAACCATAAAATGGCCACATGTGAAAATTACCATCATTCCAACACCCCCCCCTCTACTACCCAATTTTATCATGGAGACACAAAAAAGGATGATAAAGTACATAAGGAGTGGGCATAACTAATTCAACAAAGATACAATGGCAGTTGAAAATATAAAGGAGAGTTGGAGTGAGATCACCCAACTCAAATACAAGGATGGATGGGTATATGAAGAATCTACCATCATTGTAAGCATGCTCAACTCCTAAATAAATGCCACCACTAAACTACTCATCATATACAGACATGTGACATGAATATGGCCATCTCATAAAGATGTGCTAAAAAGAGGCAAGTACAAGAGAAAAAAGTCAAGGGTCATACCCAACTCTATGTAAACTCAACCATAGCTAAAAGAAGAGTGACTGGGTTTACGATTGAACCAACTCAATATAAAAGTGTGCCCAGTAACTTAAAAGAAACTTCCCACCAAATTGCTCATCTGCTAGAGAAAAGGATCATTAAATTTCTCATACAATGGAGGGGAGCGGGAAGACATCTCCCTACCATACTATGCACCTACAAGGAGAGTGGTACTACTAACCCCTCATTTGATGGAGCACTACACGAAACAACCTATATGCCAATAGAGAATGTCGCCAGTAATTTGCTCAATTACTAAAAAGATTGTCACTAACTTTATTATCTAATGGAGGAATGCTTAAAGACATATCCCTGCCATACAACTCATCTACCGAGAGTGTGGTACTATTGCATTTTCCATCTAAAGAGGTGCCAAAAGAGACATCTTGTATAGGAATGATGAATGCAGCCACAAATTGGCTCATCTACTAAAAACAATTATCACTAGACTACTCATCTAATGAAGGATGGCAGGAAGATATATCTTTGTCATATTACGCATCTACTAGGATACTAGTACCAAACTGTACATTTGAGGAGATGTTAGAAGAAAAAGCCTATAATAGAGAGGAGATAGGAGTACTCACCTCAAATAAGTGTTAAGAATTATAGCTCAAATAGGAACCTCCACACATGTTCAATGTGAACATGCACGAAGTAGTTTGAGATACTTTCAAAAAAATATTTTGGTTAAGTATTATATTGTGTAATTCAATTTCGTAAAAAGAAAAAGTGAAAGTCCTATAGTTAGCAGGTGAGTCATAAAATTATAGATAATGCATGATTTAGACCAATGTTATCATAACTGAACTGGTAGCCCCCCACCCCGCGAACGGGAAACCAATCAGAATAGGACCGGAATTAGTAAAAAAAACCAAACTACAAAACCGGC
The DNA here is from genome assembly GCA_034641835.2 of Pinus albicaulis. Lineage (NCBI taxonomy): Eukaryota > Viridiplantae > Streptophyta > Pinopsida > Pinales > Pinaceae > Pinus > Pinus albicaulis. Next base: position 794,748,138 of record CM076575.1, on the reverse strand, counting down.
CAACCAAAAACACATAAAATATTCAAATTTTAAATAAAAACACATATATTCATGTGCATCCATATGAATCCAAACCATTTATACACAAATAAGAAAAAGTTCTCATTTATATAACATGTAAGGGTACACAACCAAAATAGCTCGAAATGTGATCCATTTCTTAACTGAAAAATAAATCGGAATTTTATACAAGCCCTAGATGTCCTCTAGCATCCAAAAAAACATGCTACAACAGATATCTACATATCAACAAAATCATTGCCTATATTGGGATCTTCATCATATATATCACCCTCTAAGTATTAAATAAGATAGAAAAAGCTCAGCATGTCAAGTCATGATTTTGTTTGAGTTATGGGTATATTTTAGTAGAGTCATGATAGAGGAGCTCAACAGTGAATGCCACTAATATTAAGGCACATAGAGAGCTTGGTGCTCTTGATTGAACGCTAGTTCCACACCCTCAAACATCACAAAATCCAATGGAAACATTGCAATCCCACAAATCCTAAAAAACTTGAAAAATTATTAAGCATGTTGGATTTTGAGTGGGATCTAAAATTCTACTTTCTCCATATGAAATCCAATGAGGTTGGAACCACTCTTAAACATCCTGAGTCAAGTAGTGGTAATGTTAAAAATGGTGAAAATGAAAGATAAAGTAAAAGGGAGAAAATGAAAGATGAAGGAGAATGTCACTTGTAACATTAATTCCATAGCATTAGAAGGGCAATATGGTCAAATACTAGGCTTCCCCACTCATAAATTATTGCTTCTTTAAAAAATAAATTATGGTCAAAGAGTCCTTGGTAACATTGTACAAAACCGATTAGTTTAGTTCCAGTCCAGAACATCAGTTTGGACCAATATTCCCTCGATGGTCCAATCTGGTTCTGATAACATTAGCTTAGACTAGAAGAAATCTTAATAATAGAATCTCCACTAAAAGTGTAAAGATGGGTCAACGTAGATGCTTTTAACACACACTTGAGCAATTGAGCATTTAAACGACAGGGAGGGAGAGAAAGCAGGCAACAACGAAAGAGCCATCTCCTATAGCCCACAGTCCCACACATTGGCTCCATACAGTTCTACAGACAGTATTGTACAAATCCATACAATCAAATGAAATCCATACAACAAAGAACTATTGTTGCTTTTTTTCCAACGATTGTACCTCCCAAATAGCTTGTGGGAGCTCAAATTCTGTGATTCCAATAATGTGCAATGTTGTTTTTTGGGCAGTGTTGCACTCAAATTGACAAAGTTCTAAGGAAGTGGAAGTACCAATTTTTTTCAACAGGATTAGATCACATATTAGCAGTCCATGTGTCATGGTCAACCAATTTTGCAAGTTGTAATGTAAATGATCCTAGTAAGAACGTGGGTATATGTAACAACCTAGGGAAGCCTATTATTTTGGCAACAAATTTCATCCTAGGAGGTTTTTTAACCTCACTGATTATCTATGTTTTTAAACTCGGCTAATCAGAATAGTTTTCTCCCTCCAACTTAAACCCCCAAAACTAGGGTGGAATTTATTGTCGAAGTCTTAGGTGAGTGACGAGTCCTAGTGTTTTTAGTCGAGCCTGATGTAAAAGTGATTTGGGAATAATTTAAGCTAGTTGGCTTAATTATTTTATTACAAATCACTTGGTCTACTAGATCATATTGTGTCGCAGATGAGTTATGTGTCTTGAGGGTCTATCCAAATGTGTATTTCCCGTTTGAGGGTTGTAATTGTAAAAATCTTATGTAAATGACGGGGGGGAAATAATTGAATCCCATGATGTGTAAATTAATTAATTTTTCTGGCAAAATAGCATTAAATCCTCGGCCATAAAATTAATTAATTAGAATCAAAATTAAGCTGTTTTATGAAAATTAATTCTCCAAGTGGAAAAATTCGTGGGTCTTAAAGGAATCAATTTTTAAAGGTCCTCCACCAAGGGAATATTGTATATTTCAAGAAAATTTGGACCTTTGGACCTTGGTGGTTAAGTCAAAGTCAAATTTTTAAGGAAATTAGCTCAAAATAATTAATTTTGAGCTGATAAAAATGGAATTAAAAGATAAATTCAAAAATTCCTCAAAAAAAAAAAATCGAGGGCCAAGATTAAAAGATCTTGAAGTGTTTATCAACGACCAAGATTATTTTGATAAGGATCAAAGAAACTAGCTGCTATTTTTCCACTTGGAGGATTTATCTATAAATTAAAAAGTCAATTGAGTCTCTAGTCATCTTGATCTCTTGCTATAGTATTGCTACTGAAGCATTTGTGTAAACTATTGTCCTGTTGGGAACTATTTTTTTCCATAATAAAAGACTTTGGGGTGCAACTCGAGGTGTACTTGTTCGTTGATTTGTGGTATGTACTGACTACGGGCTTCCTATGTTGTGCTTATATATGATTATTTTGAGATAATACATAGTGATTGTAGGCACTTCAATCCTTGGTCTCTATTACCACTCAAACCAGTAGCGAACCTAAAAGGGACTCCTAAAGGGAAACTACTAGGTTGAGGGTAACGATGGAAACTTAGCCCACTGTCACCACAGCTAAGATTCCCTACTCTTTACGCACTTTCACCGATGGGAGGAGACCTGATAATTAGGAAGTCACTTATAAAGGATGGATCAACAAATAGATGTGAAGTGACCTTAAAGACCCTTTCCCTAGGATATGATTAAGAATGGAGCTTGCTTGCTCTTTAAGCAAGGTACAAGATTTTCTATGGAAAGGAGGCGAGGATTTGAGGGTTAGGTTAAAGGAATATAACTTGAAAGGAAACTCCCAATCCCTAAAATCCTTATAGAACTTGGATTCTCGAGTTGCCCATGATAAATTGTCATTGATGAAAAATGGGACCACACGAGTTCAAGTGGACCCATCCCAGGTTAGGGGATGGATTTTAGCAACCAATGATATTCTTAACCTAACCAAGGTGAGGGGAAAGGATCAAACAAAAATTTTCACGTCAAATTGATCCTATTAGGTACTAGCCTTGCGAACACCAGGGCAAAACTTGATCCTAGACCTAGGGCTTGGAATATCCCGAGATTCCACTGTCACATTTCCTTCAAATTTGGAGGAGACCTAGGGGACCCACCAGCGCAGTAGAACCTAGGGGATCGAAGTATTTCTATGGTCAGTTTTTGTTGAGAAATTAGGGCTTTTATTAGAAAATTCCTTCTTGATAATTACTTGTGATTTCGTCATGCTTCTATCACTTAGATGTTATCTTTGTTAGATTATTATGTCTTTCATCAAGTCAATTATCAAAAGCACAAGAGACACAATGTTTAGGCTTTGCAAGCCACGGCCAAAACCTCTCCCTCTTAGAGAGGAATCCCTAATCAAAATTCTTCTTATAGATCTTTAACTGATGAGTACCAAGACCATGACAAAGACCCTTGACACCAATATGCTTCCAAGATCCTTGTCACTTGCTCTTCTAGGCTCCTTGTGTTGATTTTTCTTTCTGCACTGTACTATACCAACACTAGGGAGACTCGGTCCCTAGTTTAGCATCACTAAATGATATGCTTATTTTCTTTCCTCCTTTGATGTGACCTCGGCTTCCAAGAATATCCTCCTTCTAACCTCCTTCCAGCACCTTTCTTTCTTTTGACAGCCCTGAGACCAAACTGTGTGAACACTGAAATAACCCTCGACCTTTGTTGAGATGACAAGAGTATAGGTGCAGACTTAGACCGAAACAGAGAGAGATCCTTTACACACCTTCGTACACCTTGTAGCCCTTTCTTCTTACTGTAATACCCTTACCTTTCTTCGCATTGTAATCCGCACTTCTAGTTGTAGGTTGATCCCTTGTAGTGACGACTCTCGGCCTACCTGAAATATGTGAGGTAGGATAGCCCAATACTTAAGGGTAAGCATACCCTTCTTTCCTTCGTAGATCAACCTCCAATCTTCGTTTCAATCACAGTCCTTTTCTCGCACTTATTATTACAACACTTGTCCAAACTTCTATTACAGACCTTGATCCGAATAGCTTGTTCAAATGAGTTCGTGGTCCCTCTATATATAGGGATCATTTCCCATGTAATATCCCAAAATGGAATTTTCAGCAGATCATGCCATAAAAACGCATTCTCCAGGTATGATGGCTTCAGATATAATATAATATCTCTGAAAATGTTCAGAAACCCAAATAAATAGCAGCAACAACCTTTACTCAGCTTCTAAGGGCAAAAGAGTGGGGAAAAGTGAGGATTTTGGCCCTAAAATGAGTGAATAAGGAAATCTGCGTAAAATGACGGGTCAAGGTTTTGGAATATGTTAGAATAGGTCAAGAGGGACTTCCATGTCGAATTTCAGCTCAAACAAAGGCGTTTTGCTATGTTAAACAGTTCCTCCTTCCCGACTAGTCAATAGAAACCCTGATTTCCCAAGACTTTGAGTATGCAGAATTGTACTGAAGCAAGGGCTGCGTCTTTTCTGAAGGAATAAGATGTATAACAGTATGTATGTTCAGAGAATGGGTTTGGGAACATGGCATAGGCATTCAACAAGGTTAAACAACAGTTTATATAGAAAAACCCCTCAAAATAGAGGTGCCTCAAGACAAAGATTGATCCAGAAATAATTCAGCGTTTTCTCTAGGAAGCTGAAGCTTATATCTAATATATTACAGATCTGAAACTGATAAATACATGAAAACAGAGATCTATAATGAGACAAAATGCCCAAAGGGCTCTTTATTACTTCCCCCTTGGGAATTTCAGCAATACATGAAAATGCCGGAGCAGATCTGAGTTTTACTATAGCAAATCTAAAGAATGATTCAGAATTTCTGAAGCAAACTTCAGTATCAGATCAGAAATATACTTGGATTGGTTGGCCAATCCAAGGATCACCCTCAATTAAAGATCTAACTCCAAAATGATGCCAAAACCCCACACAATGACCCTGCTCATCAGATCTGCGTCCTCCCTGACTGGATCTGCATCCTCCCTATTCAGATCTGCGTCCTGCGTCCTCCCTAGCTGGATCTGCTGGATCTGCGTCCTCCCTATCCAGATCTGAATCCCTTCTGCCTGGATCTGCTGGATCTGCGTCCTCCCTATCCAGATCTGCGTCCTCTCTGCCTTGATCTGCTGGATCTGTGTCCTCCCTATCCAGATCTGCGTCCCCTCTATCCAGATCTGAATCCCTTCTGCCTGGATCTGCTGGATCTGCGTCCTCCCTATCCAGATCTGCGTCCTCTCTGCCTTGATCTGCTGGGTCTGTGTCCTCCCTATCCAGATCTGTGCCCTATCTCTCTGGATCTGCGTCCTATCTCTCTGGATCTGCGTCCTCTGCCCTAGCCTGCGCAGTCTCAAGCAAGGGGGTATCTCCTCTGCCAAATCTCCACCAGAAACTACTGCAAATCACCACTGAAACTGAAGGATGATGCTAAGAAAATAACCTTACCAGGGCAGGCACTCGAAGTCCCCCGAGGCTAAGGATGATACTAAGAAAATAACCTTACCAGGGCAGGCACTCGAATTCCCCCGAGGCTAAGGGTGAGATCTCCGCACGGAGACACTCGGTTGCACTAAACAGTGCTGCAGACCGACTAAACAACCGGCGTGCTGAAGCAGACAGAAGTCTAGCTCTCAATATCCATATCAAATCAAAACATACCAAATGAGGTGAGAACCCCACCTTTTATAGTGCTAAACTCCCTCCAAAACCTTGACTGCGTCCTTCACTCTCCTTGGCCTGCGCAGTTAACCTTGGGTCAGCGTGAGGCCTCCCCTCATACTCATGTGGACCCCCAAGGCCCCCTCTTTAAGTTATAACATCAATCAACTAGGAAAACACTTTATTTTATAAAGTGAGGTGACCCCTTTTATTTCTCACTTTATTTTATTTACAAACTACAGGTGGCAAAATAAACAAAATAGAATATTCCAATTTGCTGTCACAAATTAGGAATATTACAGTCCACCCTGGCAAAATGTTGCTTGCCCTCAAGCAACTGTCTGAACAAGTCTCCTCCTAGCGGATGCTCTCCACCGATACTGCAAAATATGCCTGGGTCCCAGATGTGCCACTGAATCTCCCCTGTACTCTGCATCACCCTGACATGTAGGGATCTCTCAATGCCAGGATCCCAAACTGATTTCTCATGATACCAGCCAACCAACAATCCGCCCGGATCCCATTGCCACCATGGCCAATAATAGCCCAAGTCCCATGGCTCGGACTGCTCACTGCCTCTGGCTATGACGGAAGACCATGACCGCTGCTGCTCTGCATCTATGACTGTGTAAGCTGGCCCATCAACTGTGAACCAACTCGTCACCTCTCTCCAATCAAGGCATGGAGTCGAAAATATAATGAGGAATATCTCCCTCCTGTGGATCCTCCATCTCCAAGCAATCATCCAGACAAAATGAGCCACCTCCCAACAAGGCAACTCCTGAAAATCTCCTCCCACCTCAAGCTCTGGTAATGAAGGTGGGCTGAAAATCTGAACTTGGAAAGCATCATAGCTTACCCCATGTTGTCCTTCTCTCCACTCATGACAAGTGTAGAGTGTATGCTGATCCTGGGCTGCAAAATCATTGCCCTCCAATGGCAAAGTGAAAAACAATCCACCAGAGAAGGTTCCCCCAACAATGAAGAACAAGCTGGCCCAAGACAATTCATCCATGAAGAATAGGATATGGTCATCATGGATCATCCAGATGAGAGGTTTTCTGAAATTTTTAGATGAGGATACATAATGCAAACAATCTCTCACAAGGATACAGCGCAGTCTCATCCACTGCAACTTCAGAAAATTACATGGCAAGCAATTTACAAGATTCATCACATCTACTAATGGATAGTAAATGGCTGAATATGACAACAACATAGGTCCAAACACTTGCCCATGGCTGTGCAATGGATGAATATCAATCTCATGGCTCACATCAAGAGAGAACGCATATATAGTAGTGGTGGCCATGCCTCCTCCCATGCTCCCATTAGAACATGTAGTGCAGAAATTGTGAGAGTTTTTCCCACTCACGGACACATCCAGCTCATGTGTCTCCCTCATAATCAAGCCTCCCATACAGATCTGATATATATCAGCAAATGAAGACATGATCAGCAGCAAAATGAAGGAAATGCTGAAGGTCTCATGTGGTGCAAGAAGGTACCAATAGCTTCCCAAACAAGTACAACGCAGTTTTACAAGTTGTTGCTTGATGAAAGTACATGGCAAAATGTTTCTTGTTACATAGTTAATCATGCATGTCTTTATATGATACATGCTATAGTGCAGAAAATGAACATACATGTGATGATAAAACATTTGCCCAAGGCCACAAAAGAGATGGCTACCTCCATCATGTAGATTGGCCCAATACCACTCATGGAGCAATGTGACAAGCTTGCCCCCTTGTGAAGCAATGCACTGCATAGGAATGGAAAGAGTGTGCAAATCAATGAATGTAAAAACAAATCCCTCACCATATGCTGGAAGTAAGATGGTACATGGATCTATACATGAGCCCTCCATAGTGTTCTGGCATGCTATGAAGAAGAATGAACCGTGTGTTACAAGAAGATAATCCTCCTTATGCTTGCAAATCCAAGTTAAGAAGAATATGCCATAGATGTCTCTATCATCATTACCTCCTCTTTGTGCAACAAATATGAAGTGATCCTGGGACCTATGGGTTATAGATCCACCATATCTCTGCTACGCACACTCCATCCATAATGTTCTGCTCCAAGGTGACAACGTTGTGAGCTCATGCAAATAAGCTCCTGTCAATACAAGACTCTGTTCTTTGACATGCTCCTTGTCAAAGACTCCTCTAATAATGCTGCAACAAATATGGAATACCTCCCAAGATGGAAGTGCTTCCCAATCAAAGACCATGGAGATAGTGCCATCTCCTCCTCCTGCAACATCATGCAAAGTGTGAGAGCAAATCTGCCCTTGCTCTCCCAGAGACAAACCAAGCAACCAAATAATTTGCTGCCTCCCCATACCTCCATCATGCAACTCATGTGATGAAGACACAATGAATGATATGAGTAACACATCAACACCATGCATCCATACTCTATGCTGCTCAATGATGCAAGTATCCATCCATCTCTTCCCCAACCTCCTACTCTTAGGAAGAGTGTTTGCCAAGTGATGGCCAAACTCTTTCAAGAGTAACCAGCGCAGCCAAGCCTCCTGATGCCCGGTATCATAGATCTGCAAGTAGCCTCCTAGCTCCTTGCTCATTAACCCCATCCACTCAATCGCTTGTGGATGCCTCCTTCTTCTCCACATCCTGGTACTCCTCCAATGAGGGTTACCATCCTCCAAAATCAAATTTCTGAATTTGCACTTCATAGTGTTTTGAAATGTAAACTTCTCAAGGATCAATGAGACCCTATCAAGAATCAAATAGGTAGTAGGCAAAAACCTCCCATCATGATGTGTATGGCTCAAGGGATGTCCAACACAAGCATGAGAGATGTTATCCATCCAAAGATGTCCCCCATCTTCTATCTGCTCTTGTGAGAAGGGAAGAAAGTCATTGCACCCCATGGTGTGTCGAAGTGCATCTCCAGTGAGATCTCTCCTTGAGACCTCCCCTTCATCCATAGTCTTCCAAAACCAATGAGGTCTTGGATCTGAAAGTAGAAGTTTCTCTTTGAACTGAGAGGAGCTCATTGAGAAAGTGTCATCTTGAAGGGAGAAAAGATTTCTTACTCCAAGATGTCTACCATCAATCTTCAAGGCTTCAAACCCCAACCTCCAATGTGATGTACAATCCAACAATGGCTCATGAGAATGATGGTTTGATTCCTCCTCGAGTGTTTCCACGTTGCACAGCGCAGTGCAACCAGGCTGCTCTACAGTAGCAATGATATTTGACCCTTGGTCTACAAGAGTCCCGTCCTCAAAAGTGTTGGCTGCCCCAACTGTCAATGCGTGTGGCTGCTCCTCCATGAGTGTGACAACGTTATCACAAGCCTCCTCACGAGGTGATGTGATCTCTTCTTGAGGAGAATCGGAAGCGCATGGTACTTCCTCTTCTTTCTCTTCAATCTTCTTGACTTCCTCTACGGTGGATGAGTTTCCTCTGAATCCGAAAAGGGATGAGAATGAAATCTTCCTTCTCACCGTTCCAGTCTTTTTGGGCTTTGACTCACAGGGATTAGTGGGTCCCTCATGCCTGGGAAAAGGTGACCTCCCAGTGGTCTGCTGCAACTTTGAACTCTGCGTGCTAGAAAATCCACTGTTACCACTGTACCTTACTACTCCATCCAGTCTGAGCTCAACGTAATCTTCGAAAGGACAAACTGCTTTGAAGTCTTCCCCCATGGACTGCCATTCTCTGAAATAATTCTCCCAGGGTATACGACCATGTTGCCTTGGTACTTCAGGTAAGAATGTAGGCATTGTTATCCTCATATTTTCCATAGAGATAGTTGGGCCCCACAGTCGAGCGTAGCACAACTCTATACCACCGTAATATCCCAAAATGGAATTTTCACAGATCATGCCATAAAAACGCATTCCCTCTGTGATGATGGTTTTATAATATACATTCTCTGGAAATGTTCGTAAACCCAAATAAATAGCGCAAATAACTCAATGTATCAAGGCTAAGAGGGGAAGTGAGGATTTATCTCAAAATGAGTGAATAAGAACGTAAAATGACGGTCAAGGTTCTGGAATATGTTATAATAGGTCAAGAGGGACTTCCATGTCGAATTTCAGCTCAAAAAAAGGCGTTTTGCTATGTTAAACAGTTCCTCCTTCCCGACTAGTCAAGAAAAACCCTGATTTCCCAAGACTTTGAGTATGCAGAATTTTACTGAAGCAAGGGATGCGTTTTTTCTGAAGGAATAAGATGTATAACAGTATGGATTATCAGATAATGGGTTTGGGAACACGGCATAGGCATTCAGCAAGGTTAAACAACAGTTTATATAGAAAAACCCCTCAAAATAGAGGTGCCGCAAGACAAAGATTGATCCAGAAATACTTCAGCGTTTTCTCTAGGAAGCTGAAGCTTATATCTATTATATTACAGATCTGAAACTGATCAATACATGAAAACCGAGATCTATAATGAGACAAAATGCCCAAAGAGCTCTTTATTACTTCCCCCTTGGGAATTTCAGCAATACATGAAAATGCCGGAGCAGATCTGAGTTTTACTACAGCAGATCTAAAGAATGATTCAGAATTTCTGAAGCAAGCTTCAGTATCAGATCAGAAATATACTTGGATTGGTTGGCCAATCCAAGGATCACCCTCAATCAAAGATCTAACTCCAAAATGATGCCAAAACCCCACACAAAGACCCTGCTAATCAGATCTGCGTCCTCCCTGACTGGATCTGCGTCCTCCCTATCCAGATCTGCGTCCTATCTCTCCAGATCTGCGTCCTCCAGAGCTAGATCTGCTGGATCTGCGTCCTCCCTGTCCGCATTCGAACCTTCTCGCCCGGACTGGCCGGGATTCGCGTCTCTTCCCCAGTATCCTCGCACCCCCCCCTCGTCCTCTCTCGCTCGACCCCGCCGGGATCCGTGTCCTCCTCACCTCGCATTCAAGGCCCCTCTCCCCGCGCACCGAATCCTTCTCGCCCGGACCGCCGGATCCGCGTCCCTCCCTATCCGCACCGCGTCCCTCTCGCCCTCGATCCGGCCGGGTCCGTGTCCTCCTCATCCGCATCCGTGCCCCGTCCCCCGGACCGCGCCCTACCTCTCGGGACCGCGTCCCTTCCGCCCCAGCTCCTGCCAGCTTCGGTGGCCTCTTTCCGCCACCCCCACTCGTAAACTACCGCAAATCACCATCGAAACCGATGATGATGCTAACAGGCAACAACCTTACTGCATGTGCATCAAGTCCCCCGAGGCTAAGGGTGATACCAAGAAAATAACCTTACCAGGGAAGGCACTCGAAGTCCCCCGAGGCTAAGGGTGAGATCTCCGAACGGAGACACTCGGTTGCACTAAACAGTGCTGCAGACCGACTAAACAACCGGCGTGCTGAAGCAGACAGAAGTCTAGCTCTCAATATCAATATCAAATCATGCATGCCCAAATGAGGTGAGAACCCCACCTTTTTATAGTGCTGGGAATTCTCCAAAACTCTGATCGCGTCTCACTCTCTTGGCCCGCGCAGCTTAACCTCGGGGTCGGCCGTGAGGCCTCTCCAGACATCATATGTAACTCAAGGCCCACTTGCTATAATGAATCAACTAGGGAAAACACTTTATTTTATAAAGTGAGGTGACTAAAGTGAGGTGACCCCTTTTATTTCTCACTTTATTTTATTTACAAACTACAGGTGGCAAAATAAACAAAATAGAATATTCCAATTTGCTGTCACAAATTAGGAATATTACATCCCATCTCTAGGTCGACATGTCTATCTGAGTGCGAGCCAACTTTATCAAGGGAGGATCTTCAACATATTTTGAGCGGACTACAAGAAGCTAAGTGAAAAGGTCTTGGAGCATATATTTACATCAATAATTTGTCCCTTTACAAGTGTAACATCACTTCATATACATGACTCTAAATTATATTTATGACAAGAGAAAAAACTCCTAAAGACATCAAGAAGAAGTCTTTGACCTATAATAAAATCTCCTTGCTCATGAAACCCATGAGGCAAGTATTAAAAAATTCATTTTATTATCTTTGTCTCTTCATTACATAAATTCATAATTACAAGTCATTATGAAGACCAAACCTAGTTACACTTTTCAACACTCCCTCTTAACTAGGGAGGTATTCATAATGGTACATGGTCACTCTCAATCTGAAGAATCTCATAAGAAGAATCGGATTGGTAATCCCATCTGTATAACATCATATCAACCAGCATTGTCATAGTGCAAGGCCTTGACTAACAACTCCATCTCTCCATGAGATCTTTGAGCTCCAATGCTAGCGAGACCAATGATGAATAGACACCTTCATCATTGTCTCTCTTGGATCATACCCCACCCGGGTTCACTCAGGGTATGTCCAAGACTATTCTTATCTTGGATTCCCAATCCTCAAAGAATATCAGTCCTTCCACGACTACTCTTATCTTGGATGCCGTAATACATCCTCAAAGAGTATCGGATGCCAGATGATTACCCAATCCTCCATTTTGTCTTCCCATGTGAAGACCAAAATGATGTGTCTATCCATTATCTCCCATGGCCTTCACTAAGACTTACGGTGGTTAGTCCTGGTCTAATGCATCACACATGAGTTCTCCTAAAGACATCAAGAAGAAGTCTTTGACCTATAATAAAAACTCTTTGCTCATGAAACCCATGAGGCAAGTATTACAAAATACATTTATTATCTTTGTCTCTTCATTACATAAATTCATAATTACAAGTCACTATGAAGACCGAACCTAGTTGCACTTTTCAACACTCCCTCTTAACTAGGGAGGTATTCATAATGGTACATGGTCACTCTCAATCTGAAGAATCTCATAAGAATTGGATTGGTAATCCCATTTGTATAACATCATATCAACCAGCATTGCCATAGTGCAAGGCCTTGACTAACAGCTCCATCTCTCCACGAGATCTTTGAGCTCCAACGCTGGCAAGACCAATGATGAATAGACACCTTCATCGTTGTCTCTCTTGGATCATACCCCACCCGGGTTCACTCAAGGTATGTCCAAGACTATTCTTATCTTGGATTCCCAGTCCTCAAAGAATATCGGTCCTTCCACGACTACTCTTATCTTGGATGCCCTAATACATCCTCAAAGAGTATTGGATGCCAGATGATTACCCAATCCTCCATTCTATCTTCCATGTGAAGACCAAATGATGTGTCTATCCATTCTCTCCTCATGGCCTTCACTAAGACTTACGGTGGTTAGTCCTGGTCTAATGCATCACACATTAGTTATAGAACCATATTCGTCACTTCCTTCTAATTTAAGAAGGACATATTCCAATGTACTCATTCATATACAAGGAATGTACCTAAGCTCCCTCTCGGCTTAGGAATTACCAAGTTTCTTCCAAGTAAGAAACTTATTATCGGGCTCCCTCTTAATCAAGGACCTGCAGAAGCAATGATGAAACACCCAGCTGCTCATGAAGAACTCATTTCTTTGATGTCATAAATTTCTTCATTGTTAAGGAGCCTTTATCTTTGGGATCTCTTCATAGGGCACAGAGCATCCATCACTTTCATTCATGAGTATGTCTTCTATCAGAAAGTGATCCATCTGGTCTAGCTTCATGTTATGCTGCTTTCCTTCGAACCATATTCCTTCGAAGGATCTTTCATCCTGCCATATGGTTAACAATTTGTGGAAGACATATACTTCCCTTTGGCAACCCTGCATAAGCTCATCCAGATATTATTCAATTATAAATATGATCTCTCAAATCAAAAATTACTTTGGCGATGATCTTTCATCATGACATCTTCTTGTAGGCATCGGCATCCTTCGTACAGATTGACACATCTCCTAAAGATATGTATTGACAAGGGTCTTCGTCTTTTCCATACTTCTATAAGAGTCTACATATCTTCCCAGGAGATTTTCCAGTCAAGTCTTCTTGGTTTCCTTGGATGTTGACTGCCCCTTATCATGGTTTCATTTCTCATGATCTCTTCCTTTCTTTCTCCACACAATTTTATTTCATTCCCAGGAGCTTCAATATGCAATTCCTTGATTGTGTACAACCACCTCATATTTCATATGGGGACATATTATGTTGATTTCATCTGGTGTGGAGCATGCCTTTTAGCAACCTATGCATCAGAGGAGATTCTATTTTCCTTTGATCATACTTCTAAAGATAGAAGTATACTACCTGCAACCATATGACATGACTTCATAACATCCAGTGTAAGCATAAATATACATGTACCTCATCTATTTTCTTATTGAGCCAACCTTCAGCATTTTTCCATAGAATGGAAGGTTTCATTCCCTTGACCTAATTTATCAATATGTCATCATATCCTAATCCCATAATTCTGCAAGTTAGAATTCTTCATGTGACCTTTTTCTTTCTTTCTAACCAGTGAATCCGAAGAGGACTCCATTAGAAAATGTCAACACCTATTTCCATACTGATTAATGAATGATGAACCTTGATCTAGATGACTGACTTCTATAAATTTTATTTTCAGTGAGGTTCCTAGAAGCCACTTATTTCATAGCATTGTTGTCACATAAATTTGTTTCAGACATCCTCCTATGACGAGTGCTCCTCCTTCAATGCTTCCAATTCTAAAGTGATGCATCTATCTAATATACAATGTTTCCTAACATACTATTTTACAACCGACAGATACCTCTTAAAGAGGAAGATGATCTCAATCATAGTAGAGATCTTCCACTTCTTCTTTCTTAGGTTTCTTTGAATCAGGTTCCTCCAATTCTCCGGAGACATGGGCTTCTTTCTTTTTCCTCGTCCTTTTTAGATTTGGGACAATCCTTTTTATAGTGCCCAAGTTCATTACATCCATAGAATCTTATTTTTTCCATATTTCTATTTCTATTCTGAGGACCAAATTTACTAAATCTTCCCTTCATCCTTGACATGGTAGCATAGGCTTGATTTTCTTCATTTGATCCTGTATAAACTTTAGCTTTTAATCTTGTCTCTTCTATTTTACATAGAGTCCATAGATCCTGGAATGGCGTTGCTTCTTTCTTCCATAGATGTTTGGAGTGAAGTTTCCCCATCCCTCTCGTAGAGAATTCAGCACCACTGCAGTCATTTCTCTATCAGACATTACTTCTCCCAATTCCTACAGTTGATCTTGTATTTCAGAAATCTTCATAATATATGAAGTTATTCCTTCCTCTTTTAACAACTTCAACTTGTATAGTTCTTGTCTTAGAGATATTACTTCTCCTACAATACTCACAGAGAATAGCTCCACCAATTTCTCATATATTTCTTTTGAAGTTTCTAGTTTTGATACATGCGAGATGAGTGAGTCCCTTATGGATTCTATAATAATCCTTTGAGCTCTAATATCTCCCTTCATGTACTTGACATGTGCTTGAGTATCTTCTTTTGAAGGTCGAGTTGCAGATTCTTTGATATAGTCCATGACTTCATTTTCAATAAGATTTAGATCTGTTCTTTTCTTCCATGCAAGAAAGTTTGAAGACCCAGAAAATTTGTTGATTTCCTTGCAAAAACTCATTTTGACAAATTCATATGAAGTCACAAAGATACTTACCTGGTGTAGATTCTTTTCTTCCTTTACTGACTTCTTCCTTGTTGATGATGTAGATAATAGTAGAAGCTCCCTCTTAGATTGACTTCCTCAAGAGTGATGTAAAGAGGTAGATCACCTTGGATCCTTGATGATGATGATGATCGATGATGGCTCCAACAATGTTGACTTGGCTTCAATCACGAGAAGCTTTAGATTCTTTGAAGATAAAGATCACCTCCTTGATCTTGCTTTTCCTCTTGAAAGGACCTTGATGTATAAGTCCTTTAAGTAAGGTCTTTGGTCTTATTGAGATGGCTTGAGGGTTTCACCAACTCCTTGCAAACTGCGCCTTGAATGAGGGTTTTCTTCCGTGGATGACTTTTCAATGTAGATCCCTTACCTTAATGTGTTCTTGAAAACTGACCTTTGACCTTCTTTTTGTAGCTTGATCCTTGTGTCTTTTTGCTAAACTGCCCTTCCTTGTCTTCGACACCTTAGCTCTAATACCATGTTGAGAAATTAGGGCTTTTAATAAAATTTCTCTTCTTGATAATTACTTGTGATTTCGTTATGCTCCTTTCACTTAGATCTTATCTTTGTTAGATTATTATATCTTTCATCAAGTCAATTATCAAAAGCACAAGAGACACAATGTTTAGGTTTTGCAAGCCAGGGCCAAAACCTCTCCCTCTTGGAGAGGAAAACCCGATCAAAATTCTTCTTATAGATCTTCAACTGACGAGTACCAAGATCATGACAAAGACCCTTGACACTAGTATTCTTCCAAGATCCTTATCACTTGCTCTTCCAGGCTCCTTGTGTTGATTTTTCTTTCTGCATTGTATTGTACTAACACTAGGGAGACTCGGTCCCTAGTTTAGCATCCCTGAATGATAAGCTTCTTTTCGTTCCTCCTTTGATGTGACCTCGGCTTCCAAGAATATCCTCCTTCTAACCTCCTTCCAGCACCTTTCTTTCTTTTGACAGCCCTGAGACCAAACTATGTGAACAATGAAATAACCCTCGGCCTTTGCTCAGATGACAGGAGCATAGGTGCAAACTTACACTGAAACAGAGGGAGATCATTTACACACCTTCGTACACCTTGTAGCCCTTTCTTCTTGTTGTAATATCCTTACCTTTCTTCGCACTGTAATCTGCACTTCTAGTTGTAGGTTGATCCCTTGTTGTGATGACTCTCGACCTACCTAAAATATGCGAGGTAGGATAGCCCAATACTTAAGGGTAAGTACACCCTTCTTTACTTCGTAGATCAACCTCCAAACTTCACTTCAATCACAGTCCTTTTCTCGCACTTATTATTACAGAACTTGTCTGAACTACAATTACAGACCTTGATCTGAATAGCTTGTTCAAATGAGGCTGCATACCCTCTATATATAGGGATTGTTTCCCACCTCTAGGCCGACATGTCTATCTGAGTGTGAGCTGACTTCATCAAGGGAGGATCTTCAACATATTTTGAGCCAACTTCAAGGAGCTAAGTGACAAGGTCTTGGAGCATATATTTACATCAATAATTTGTCTCTTTACAAGTGTAACATCACTTCATATACATGACTCTAAATTATATTTATGACAAGACAACAAACTCCTAAAGACATCGAGAAGAAGTCTTTGAGCTATAATAAAAACTCCTTTCTCATGAAACCCATAGGCAATTATTACAAAATACATTTTATTATCTTTATCTCTTCATTACATAAATTCATAATTACAAGTCATTATGAAGATCGAACCTAGTTACACTTTTCAACAGTCTCCCGGGAAATTGATGCCCTAGTGACCTAATGAGGCTAGACCTAGGAAAGGGAGGAAAAAGGTGAAAAATGGGGTTGGAATGATCACCCTTTGATGGACCAGTGCCTAATTCCTCTTGGGGATATGTAGTCAAGGAGAATTATGAAGACAGATTTTGTTTCTTGCTCAAGGAGGCTCCAAAAGTCAACTTCGTCCAATGTTAAAGGAAAGAGAAGAAAAGTGACTAAGGCATTTATACTTCGTTACAAATGGTGAAGGCTTATCAAAATAACACGATCTCTAGGACATTTCATTCATCCAACATGTAGCCCTAGTAATAGCGACGTTCCAATGTATGCAGCAAAATGAAAAATAGTGTAAAATTTGCACTTACATGTTAGAGAATATATTCAACCAGCATCACATTTACAATATAAGAAGCTCCAAGATAGAAAAGAACCCAATCCATACATCAAAATTCATCCATCACCTAAAAATATCCACAAAGGAAAAATGTGAAGTTCTCTAATGAGAGAGAGATCCAAATCCAAGTGATGATACAAATGAATCCATCCAACTCCTATTTATACACCAATTAGGAGTTCGAATTACCTAATGGGCCTACAGTAGCCCCTAAAAATAAAATAATGTGCAAATTAACTAACTTTTGGTGATAAGCCCACCAAACTAGCTCACAAATGAAATAATAAGCCTCTCAGGAGGTAAAATAATAATCTATGCATGTTGTAAGACCCTCCCAGAAGCCTGATGAGGTCCATAAGTTCCATAATGATGAATAAAATCCTCAAAAGTGTTGGACAAGGGGGTGGCCCCTTGTTCTCCAAACAATAAACTTGTGGTGCTCCTAATGGGCATGGGGGCACACCAATGACCTCATGGGTCTCCATATGAGTCGAAGATGCATGTATACCATCTGTAAGGGCTCAAATGATGGAATGAATGTTGCCATGTCATCGTAAAAGTCCTGGGACACCTGCCAAGCATGTGATGCACCTGTGGGGACAGTTGAGCATAGTGTACCAAATGCATCTTCCTCGTCCAAAAGGTGGATCGCTAGCAATCTTTAAAGATCTCTAGGGATCCATGGAGTGATTTCTACTATTTCCACGGGCCTTATATGTGCCAATGTAGCCCTTTGGAGGGTTAGGACCTCGTATAGGGAGACCAAACCCAAATGGACACCATTTGCAATCCTGCATAAGATCCAATGCGTCCCCTAGCTTTCCAGTACAACAAGTCATTAAAGTAATCAGGCAAAAGAGCTTACAAACCATGGGCAACAAGTGGGCACTTCATAATGGCATGTCCTTTTGTAGCAGGCTTTCGCATGTGCTAATGTCTCCAATCTCCAAAGGGGGTTAGGGAGGTACCTTATTAGGTGGTTTCTACCTTTAGAGGGGATAGTATGTCTAAGGTACATCCCTCAAATGATGGTAAAATGTGATAAAGAGGTGAAATGGAATAGGGAATGAGAGGGGCAATCCTGAGGCACAAGGGTAGCTAGAGAAAGGGAAACCCACACCTCGGTGTATAATGTGTAGGAGGGAACAATCATGGTACATGAGGTGCCCTGGCCTTGATTTTTCCACCCTTCTTTATATACATTTTTCCTTTTATGATTTTTCTTTGATTAACTGCTCGGAGCTCAAAGGACAAGAGCATGATGTGTAAGATATAGCAGTAATTACCCCCTTTTTAGTAGGGTGGTCCATTGCCCTCCAGGGGTTGGGACAATCATGGGTTCCTGGATGATAAAGGAGGCTCATCTAGGGCCTATGGAACCAGGGTGATGGCCATGGGTATCAGGTAGAGCTCATGCATTGGCTTTTTCCCACGTGCTAATTATGTTTGTCTCAACCATCTTTTGCATCTTCTGGTGCAATTTCCTATTGAATGTGGCCATTCATGCTTTTACTTGTCTTTTAAGTTGCTTCAACCTCTGGGGCATCGTTCCAAGCCTTACCCAATGTGGGGACAAGAGAATGGGGAGGCTAACCCTATGTGGACCTAGCGAGGAAATGTGGACCCAGGTTCGAGAGATGATGAATGGGGGTATAGTGAATGGAAGGGGAATGATATATGTGGATAAGGGAGTGGGAACACGCAACCAAAGTCAAGTTTTCCCAAGTAGTACCACCCTAAAACCAAATGGTCAGTAAAGGAGATCCCATGGGACTAAAATCCAAGGGTAACATCCAAAAGAGGCCAAGGGGACAGAAGCACAAACTAAGCCCACTCTTTCCGCCGAATCCCCCCCATCAATCCATGCCCAAAAGTGTCGATAATAAGTAAACCCAATACTCAATTACCAAATGACAAGACATACCTTTAGGTTAGAGAGGCCCACCTTCAAACATATGATCAATACAGATGGGTGAAGACTAGCCCAAGGTGGGGGCAAGAGAATGGGGAGGCTAACCCTATGTGGACCCAGTGAGGAAATGTGGACCCAAGTTAGAGAGATGATCAATTGGGGTATAATGAATGGAAGGGGAATGGTATATATGGAAAAGGGAGCGGGACCACACAACCAAAGTCGGGTTTTCCCAAGTAGTAAAACCAAATGGTCAGTAAAGGAGATCCCGTGGGACTAAAATCCAAGGGTAACATCCAAAAGAGGCCAAGGGGATAGAAGCACAAACTAAGCCCACTCTTTCTGTCGAATCCCCCCATCAATCCATGCCCAAAAGTGTCCATGATAAGTAAACTCAATACTCAATTACCAAATGACAAGACATACCTTTTGGTTAGAGAGGCCCACCTTCAAACATATGAACAATACAAATGGGTGAAGGACCACATGGTGGCTCAGGGGGCAAAGAAATGGCATGTTGAAATTTTGTGGTGTTGGGGTAGCTTCAGAAGTGCTCTAGCTCCCAAACTTTGTGGAGGGACTAGAGTACATGAGATCTCCAAGACCCAGAAAGGGATTTGAGAAATTCCATCCAGTTTAAGAGAAAATTAATTAATTAATATTTTTAATTAAGGACCCTAAGTCTAACTTAAGAAAATTAAAATATTAAAGGTAATTAATTTAAACATGTGATGGAAATTACTTAAGTCACACGGATCAAGCCTCTTTTAATCGTAGCCATCGAATCAAGATTAGATCACGGTCGTTGGTTTCCCAACCTGAAAAGTACAAAGGAAAGGCTTGGGGTCAATTGGAGAACACACACACAGAGGCAGAGCACTGAGACTAAGCTGGAATTTTAGGGTGTGGTTTGCTAAGAATTTCCAGAAGTGTTTTAGCTGCAACGAAGGGTAGTATTGGCTAAGGGGATGATCTGATCCCATAGCAAGAGTCAGCAAGAGGCAAAGAAGCAGCAGTTAGAGCAGCGCAGAGGGGGCAGCAGTTACGGAGTAGTTGCACAGGGCAGAGGCTTCAGGTGCTATGCAGGCCCAGAAATGGCAGCGTAGAGGCAGAAGGAGGCAGTCAGGGCTTACGTTGTCTCAGCTAGGGCAGCGCAAAGACAGTGTAACCCAGTCTAGGGTTATGCAACCCTCTCCTGAGAAGCGCAAGGGCACCAGCAGGCTACCAGAGCTGACGCAGAGGGCTTCAGAGCAACGTTGGGGTTTCTGAAGACAGAAAAGGGCTGAGTTCTATAAATCTCGTTTGAGGGTGTGAATCAGTCCAGTTTTCCGTCTCTAGAACAGAGGTATTGTTGCAGGTTTTGTATTTCACTATCGGGTTAACCAATAAGGTGCCCAAATTTGTTGTACTTAGATTCTACTTAATAATATAAACCCTCCAATAGCCAAAAGACCGGTTTTCCTGCATTGGTTTTTTCCGGGGACAGTTGTCCAAAAAATCCTGTGTGTCACTATGTCATTGTGCATGTATTCAGTTTAGATCTGTATATGTGTAGACTGTTAATGTGTTTACTTCGATATTAATGCTGAAATTTCAGATTAATAACTTGATTAAGTAGGAGAAGTATAACTAGATTTAACAGTAGGGTTTCTGCATAAATAATATTCAAAAAATTTCACATGGCAAAACGAGCTAGTTGAGGGTTGCAAGGGGTTGTTGGCTATCGACTGAGGTCCATCATGGAGAAAAAAATTCTCCTAGGGATATCACCCACAAAGTGGTGGGTAACAGTCTCCAAGTTCACAAACTATGGACAAGGATCATTTTGCTTAGATCCTAAGTTTTTATATGGTGGATTAAATCTTCGAAAAGGCTGTTGTGAGCATGGCTTTTCTGAAGCATTTTAGTCATTCATCAAACAAAAAAATATTTTAAATATTATTTCTCAAAATTTATTTTAAAACCCTTGTATGATTTGTAAAATAATTTTGTAAATTTAAATTGTAAATTAGTTTGCTAATTGTGGTTTTGGGGATTTTATAATTTTGTATATATTTGGGGTTTGGGTATTGTGTTTTCTATTTTTGCAGGTTGAAGCAAAAGATTAAGTGGAAGAAGAGCTAGATTTAGGCCCTTGAGGGTAATATCTAGCCTCTTGAAAAATTTGCAGAGCTACCCACTAAAGATTTTGCAGCAAAATTCAGATTCGGAAGAAGAAGAAAAAAATCCAGGCCTCTCGGGTCTAGATCCGGCATCCTCTAGCCCTACTTCAGTCCTCTAATCCCCTGCGTCATTTATTTTTTGGCTCTTTAAAGCAAGTGGTAGCCTATAGAGGCCTCGGCCTCCCTTTCATAGCCCAGCGTTAGGGCTTTAGGACCTCGAAAGGACTAGTCGTGGGCCCTAGGCCACACGGCTACCCTCCATTGACCCTAATGTTTGCCTTTTCAGCAGGTCGTGACCTTTTAGGCCCTAATTTGCCTCAATTACCCCTGCATCAAGCCTTTGAGGCTCCTCCTCCTCCATTGTTGCCTCCTCTTGGCCCTCTCTTACCTTCTTGACCCCTGATCTACCCTCCTAAGCCTCTTTTCCCTCAATGTTGGCCTTCCTTGGGCAAGTTTGGTGAACTTTTACTATTTTTCAGCATATTGGGCATTAGTTTTGGGATCACTAGCTTGTTGATCTATTGATTAATTTATTGTTGTAATAACACATTACACATCTCAAATATCGTTGAATACATCATCATAAAGTAACTTGGACACATAATTTACTTTTGTTGGTCATTGGAAAGTTTTGTGCTTCAGGTGTTGGGTAAATTCTATAATCTATAGTGATTTTTCTGTTTTGTCATAACACTAATAAGTGCTGAAATTTTTTGAAGTGTTACTACTCATTTGAATATTGAGATCTAACATTTGTGTGTCTTGTTCTAAGTTTGCAAAATTTTCTGAATTTGGCACCTAAAACACTCCTACACTTAAGCTCTAAAGATTTGATCTTGTGATTAGTTGTTCTAATACTTGAAATATAATTGGCATCAGTGTTTGGCATATAAATGAATCATTACTCTAAGTCTTTGGCATTTGTGTTAATCATCTTAAGCACTTGGCATTTAAGTTTTTTTTTTTAATTAGTTATCTCAAAAGTGGTGTTTGGTTTATAACTTTATCCTAAGTGGTATTGAACATTGTTGAATTATTGGCATTTTACATCTTGTGGATAATCATTACTGGATAAGTGCTCTAGTTTTCTTTTGAACTTGTTAATCATCTCATAGATTAATCTCTAGTTGAAGTTTTCAATTGCATCTGTTAGCATTTATCTTGTTTAAGATTGTCATCTCAATATTGTTGTGTACTCTTGCTACAAGACGATTCACGCTAAGTACTTAAGTAATGTAAACAATCTTAACTCAAGATAATTTCACTCATCATCTTGCATGAGCATTCTAGGATCTAGCCTGCATTAAGAATTTACCTCCTAGCATAAGCTAGGTTGATAGACTCTTAGGGCAACCCTTTTCAAGCTAATTTGAAATATTCAACTCTTCCTAGTGGTTAACACAGTGACCTTGCAGTCGTCAAAGCCATAGTCTCTACAATGTCGGAAGAATTGGGTGAGTGGAACACAGGGTGAGCTATCGTTAATCAGGCCGTTGTCTGCTTCTCATTGGCTTTCATTTCACAACTTGCTTTGAGGATTGTTTCTCAAAACAGTTAGGGGAAAGGTTCTACTTAGAGTAGGAATATAATTAAAAATAACCAAGATCCTAGGGCTTGCACATCATATAGGTTAGTCGATCATTCAAGCAATGGGTGTCCATCTGGTCACTTGGTTTCAATTTACCATAAGCAAGAATTGTGACTCCATTAAGGCACTGATCTCATACTTGAAAATATAATCTAATCAATAATCTTGATCAAATTCGACCAAGTGGCTAGGCCACTCATCCGTGTCTCCCAAACAAATCAGTTTCCAACTTGTCTTCCTTCACCTCATTTCATAGGGACTACCCCTCATAGCCTGTTATTGGGAGACAGCTAGAACAGAGTGGGTGGGGATTAAAGTGACAACGCCCGCCCTGAGCAATTTTTGCAGTGCTTGTACAATCCGAGCGACAACATTTTTTCGCGTCGTTGCCAAGGATAAATTTATTTTGTTCTCGACGCTTCAACGACATTCTCTCATCTTCATAATCTTCCAATCCATTCATTGTCTCGTCAACGCCACAACATTTTTTGGCGCTATTGTCGGGGATAAATTTTTGTTCTCGGCACTTCAACGACAATCTTTCTTATCATATCATCTTATAATCCTCTTTTCCATTCATTAGTCTGTCGAACAGCACAACATTTTTTGGCACCCTTCTTGCATCATTCTTCATTTGTTCATCACCTTATATTTTGTTCTCTCACTAATCTACACGTCTTGTTCATTTACACCATTAGCACTTGGACATTTAGGTTGGTTTCATGTTTGGGTGGTGACTCCACTTATTCATCCATTCAGTAAAACATACTCTAGAAGGAATCTTGGTAGTCTGGTAGCCTGGTTAACCCCGCTCCTTATCCTGAAAAGGTTCTAAGAGCCCGATAAAATAATTTACAGTCTAAAGATCGTTTAAATTTTCTCGGACGAGAAGTTCTCCTTGATCTCCATTTGCTTTTCATAAATCCTCTCAATCAAGACATCATGGGTGACTTTTACGAACCTTGCAACTTCACCAACATCCAGGGATATCCGCATGATCTGCCAAATGAGTCAACTATGAACAGACTGCCAATCTTCAAGGGAAAAAATGCTATCAATGCCCAAGAACATATAAATAAGTTCATCATTTTCCTCCAGAGATATGCTCATTCTATGGACTATAATCATGAAGATGTCAAGATGAAATTATTTGTTTTGTCATTAGAAGGTAATGCACTTGACTGGTTTCACAACAAGGCTGACAATGCCTTTGACTCTCTGAGAATCCTTCTTGATGTATTCAAAGATAAATATGAGGATAAGAGGAAAGGAAAATACTTGGTAAAAGAATTCAATACCATTAAGGAAAAGGAAAATGAAACAGTGGTAGAATTTAACCAGAGGTTCAACAAATTACTAAAATATATGACTCGGGATTATAAGCCTCCTGACAAGACAATCTTGGAAACTAAAGAAGAGTCAGATACAGTAAAAGAATTGACCTGATTGGTTAGAGAAATGAAAATTGAGCATGCCAAACAAATAAGTGACATGCAGAATCAGTTAATACGGATGGAAAGAAGCCAAATGTTGCTTATGCCTCCCAGGAACAACAATAATAACAGGGGTAACAACAACAATCAATGGCCAAGAAGGAATTCCTCAAATGACCAAAGGCCTCCTACACCACTTGAGTATGCTAACATGGTTGATGAATCTATCCCCTTCTACAGACCTTGTGACAGTTTTCCTGAAGAAAGTACATGTGCCTTTGCTAGAAGGATCTTAAAGGAAAGTAGAAATCAACAAAATAATAATACAAGTCAAGATGAATCTAATGAAAGTTGATGTACTAATATGATCTCTTCGGCCTTCGCAATAATTACCTTCGATGAAGAAAGGGACCCCATAACTCAGGCATACGGTGAGAAATAGTCTCAGGAGCAAGTTCTAGAGCTTGCAGCGAATAAGGGTTATACATATCAAAAGAAAGGTAAAGGTCAAAATCAGAATAAGCTAGGTTCTATCAAAAGATACAAATCTGGTTTGAATGTGGATTGGGTCGCATGGATAAATAACATTAAGATATGTCCCAGTGCTTGAACTTTTAAAGATTCCATCTCAGAGAGCAACTTTCTTTAGGGCTTTGGGTATGGCTCAGCAGCGCAATTTCGACAACTCTAAAGTCGAAGAGATTAAATTGAAAGATATTAACCGATATATGACTAATGAGGATCATTAGTCGTTCTTTCTTACTTTGGACATAAATGATCATTTACTCCACAATTGCATGCTTGATTTATGTGCATCCACAAATGTTATGACCAAGGAGGTCATGGAGGAATTAAACGTAAGAATTTCTAGACCATATCATAACATTTGTTCAATGGACTCTAGAAAGGTTGAAGTCCTTCGTGTAGTCAAGGATTTACAAGTTGCCTTAGTCGATTATCCATACAGAATCATTACCATGGATATAGCAATCATTGATGTGCCAGATGTGTGGGGAATGCTTCTCTCTAGGAAGTTTGGAGTTGATTTAGGAGGGTACATTCAGATGGATTTATCTTATGCCACTATCTCTGCAGCAGTAGTTGGAATGGTCAAATTATATAGAGAGGTAGAAAGAAAGTACCATGTGGAAGTTCCAAAGAAGTTGGAAAATGGTGAACAGACTGTGCCACAAGAGCATCCGCCTCATTTTGAATCAAAGATATGTCATTTTTTCCACCGCCCATCCCCTCTGCCTAGCGAAAAAAGAGGTTGATTTCAATATGATGCAGATACTCAACGCAGTAATGAACAGTTACATCAGCCAAAAAGAATAAAGTTTCAACAAGGGACATCTAAAAAGCAGCCAATTGATCTACCAGTCAGCAAATAGATGCCCGAGATTGTTCCTCATCGATGACATTTGATGTCGTAGGGCATCGTTTTGTAGAGTATCTCTAACCCTACTCCCCTTTTGTTTCATGTTGTTAGATAGTTTTACTTTCACGCATTTATATTATGTCATTTATATTTCAGTTTATTAGAGTGTATTTTTCTGTTCCAGCAATATTTTCTATATATGCATGATGATTTCGATGTTGAATGGTAATCTATTTGATGGACTTTTGTTTTCTTGGATGCAGGATTTTGGGGTTCTCACATTACTTCATGGAAGCAACATGTCCCAATAAGGAGCCAGATGTTGCACTAAAATTGACAAAGTTCCAAGGAAGCAGAAGTACCAAATTTTTTTAACAAGATCGGATCACATATCAGCAGTCCATGTGTCATGGTCAACCCATTCTGCAAGTTGTAATGTAAATGATCCTAGTAAGACCGTGGGTATATGTAACAACCTAGGTAAGCCTATTATTTTGGTAACAAATTTCATCCTAAGAGGTTTTTTTAACCTCACTGATTATTTGTGTTTCTAAACACGGCCAATCAGAAAAGTTTTTTCCTTCCATCTTAAACCCCCAAAGTAGGGTGAAATTTATTGTCAAAGTCTTAGATGAGTCCTAGTGTTTTTAGTCATGTCTGATGTAAAATTGATTTGGGAATAATTTAAGCTAGTTGCCTTAATAATTTTCTTACAAATCACTTGGTCTACTAAATCATATTGTGTCGCAGATGGGTTACGTGTCTTGAGGGTTTATCCAAATGTGTATTCCCCCTTTGAGGGTTGTAATTGTAAAAATCTTATGTAAATGAGGGTGGGAAAAATAATTAAATCCCCTCATGTGTAAATTAATTAATTTTTCTGAGAAAATAAAATTAAATCCTAAGTAATAAAATTCATTAATTATAGTCAAAAGTAAGTTGTCCTAGGAAAAATAATTCTCCAAGTGGAAAAAATTGTGGGTCTTAAAGGAATCAATTTTTATTATTTACAAGTCCTCCACCAAGCGAATATTGTGTATTTCAAGAAAATTTGGACCCTTGGACCTTGGTGTTTAACTCAAAGCCAAATTTTTGAGGAAATTAGCTCAAAATAATTAATTTTGAGTTAATAAAAATAGAATTAAAAGATAAATTTGAAAATTCCTCAAAAATAAACAAATCAAGGGCCAAGATTAAAAGATCTTGAAGTGTTTATCAATGGACAAGATTATTTTGACAAGGATCAAAGAAACTAGCCATTATTTTTCCACTTGAGGATTTATCTATAAATTAGAAAGTTAGTTGAGTCTCTAATCATCTTGATCTCTTGCTAGAATATTGTTGATGAAGCATTTGTGTAAAGTATTGTCCCACTGGGAACTATTTTTTCTGCCATAATAAAAGACTTTGGGGTGCAACTCGAGGTGTACTTTTTCATTGATTTGTGGTATGTACTGACTAAGGGCTTCCTATGTTGTGCTTATATATGATTATTTTGAGATAATACATAGTGATTGCAAGTACTTTAGTCCTTGGTCTCCAAGTTCACAAATTGTGGACAAGGATCATTTTACTTGGATCCTAAGTTTTTATATGGTGGATTAAATCTTCGCTAAGGCTATAGTGAGCATGGTTTTTCTGACGCATTTTTAGCCATTCATCAAGGGAAAAAATATTATAAATATTATTTCTCAAAATTTATTTTAAAACCTTTGTATGATTTGTAAAGTAATTTTGTAAATTTAAATTGTAAATTATTTTGCTAATTGGGATTTTGGGGATTTTAGAATTTTGTATGTAGTTGGGGTTTGGGTATTGTATTTTTCATTTTTGCAGGTTGGAGCAAGGGGATCAAGTGGAAGAAGAGCTAGATCTAGCCCCTTGAGAGTAAGATCTAGCCTCTTGAAAAAATTGCAGGGCTACCCACTAAAGATCTTGCAGCAGAATTCAGAACCAGAAGAAGAAAAAAAAAAAATTCAGGCCTCCCAGGCCTAGATCCGACCTCCTCTAGCCCTGCGTCAGTCCCTACAGCCTCTGCGTCAGCCCTCTAAGCCCCTGCGTCTTTTTTTCAGCCCTTTAAGGCAAGTCGTAGCCTCTAGATGCCTCGGCCTCCCTTTCCTAGCCCAGCATTAGGGATTTAGGGCCTTGCAAGGCCTAGTCGTGGGCCTTAGGCCACACGGCTACCCTCCATTGACCCTAACAGCTACCCTTTAGGTAGGTCATGGCCTTTTAAGCCCTAATTTGCCTCAATTACCCCTGCGTCAAGCCCTTGAAGCTTCTCCTCCAACGTTGCCTCCTCTTGGCCCTCTCTTGCCTTCTTGACCCCTGATCTACCCTCCTAAGCCTCTTTTCCCTCAACGTTGACCTTCTATGGCCTAGCGTTGGCTTTTCTTGGCCTCTTTTGCCCTAATCTGCCCTAAAACCCTCCTCTAGTTTTTCAGCACTAATACCTTGGTGGTTTTGCAGATTTTTGAGCTCCAAAGGTTTGATTTTCAAGTGGAAACTTCATCCAAAAAAATTTGAGCCACTTGGGCAAGTGCATCCACAAGGCCTTGGGCCTAAGGTTTGACCTCTAAACTCTAGTTTTTATCTTTGTTTTATTACAGCAGTTAAATCAGTGAGAATTAGACCCTAAAATCACATATAAATTATCAAAATCACTCTAAATTGAAAAATCTAAAGATTCATGAATTTTGGCCACTTGGGCATCTTAGATCTAGCTTAGATCTGATTTTCTGTTGGTTGAAATTTACTGCATAAATAATTAGATCTGATTTTCTGTTGGCTGAAATTTACTGCATAAATAAATGAATTAGATCTGAAATTTTCTTAATCATATCCTCTAAAAGCCCTAAAAATTGATTTTTTCAAGTTTGGTGAATTTTTACTATTTTTTGGCATATTGGGCATTGGTTTTGGGATCACTAGCTTGTTGATCTATTGGTCAATTTACTGTTATAATAACATATTACAAATCTGAAATATTGCTGAATACATCATCATAAAGTAAGCTAGACACATAAATTTACTTTTGCTAGTCATTGGAAAGTTTTGTGCTTCATGTGTCGGGCAAATTCTATAATATAGACTCTAGAGTGACTTTTCTACTGATGTCATAACACTAATAAGTTTTGAAATTTTCTGAAGTGCTATTGCTGATTTGATTATTGAGATCTGATATTTGTGTGTCTTGTTCTAAGTTTGCAAAATTTTCTGAATTTGGCACCTAAAGCACTCCTACACTAAAGCTCTAAAGATTTGATCTTGTGATTGGTATAAGTTGTTCTAATACTTGAAATCTAATTGGCATCATTTTGTTTGGCATATAATTGAATCATTGCTCGTATTTGGCATCTGTGTTGATCATCTTAAGCACTTGGCATTTAAGTTTTTTTTTAATTGGTTATCTCAGAAGTGGTGTTTGGTTTATCCTAAGTGGTATTGAACATTGTTAAAATATTGGCATTTTACATCTTGCCGATAATCATTACTGGATAAGTGTTTTAGTTTTCTTTTGAACTTGTCAAGCATCTCATAGATTAATCTCTGGTTGTATTTTGCACTTGTATTTGTTAGCATTTATCTTGTTTAAGATTGTCATCTCAATATTGTTAAGTACACTTGTTATAAGACGATTCACACTAAGTACTTAAGTAACATAAACAATCTTAACTCAAGATAATTTCACTCATCATCTTGCATAAGCATTCTAGAATCTAGCATGCATTAAGAATTTACCTCCTAGCGTAAGCTAAGTTGATAGACTCTTAGGGAAAAACTTTTCAAGATAGCTTGAGAGATTCAACTCTTCTTAGTGGCTAACATAGTGACCTTGCAGTCATCATAGCCACAGTCTCTACATCGTTAGAGGCATTGGGTGAGTGGAACACAAGGGGAGGTATTGTTAATTAGGCCGTTGCCTGCTTCCTGTTGGCTTCCATCTCACAACTTACTTTGGGGATTGTTTCTCAAAACAATTATGGGAAAGGTTCTACTTAGAGTAGGAATATAATTAAAATTAACCAAGACCACTCCATCTCACATAGATCCTAGGGCTTGCACATAATATAGGTTAGTTGATCATTCAAGCAACGGGAGTCCATCCGATTACTTCATTTCAATTTACCATGAGCAAGAATTGTGACTCCATTAAGGCACTGGTCTCATACTTGAAAATATAATCTAGTCAATAATCTTTCTCAAATTCAACCAAGTGGCTAGGCCACTCATCCGTGTCTCCCAAACAAGTTGGTTTCCAACTCGTCTTCTTTCACCTCATTTCGTAGGGACTACCCCCCATAGCCTATAGTTGGGAGACAGCTAGAACAAAGTTGGCAGAGATCAAAGTGACAGATCCCGCCCTAAGCAGTTGTCGCGATGTCTGTACAATCCGGGCGATAACAAGTAGCATATGGAGTTTTCCTTGTGAGTTTTTTCGAAACAATGAAAAGTTGATTTGTAGTGATTACATGTGTGTGAGAAATAATTTGTATACTTCTACTATTTAAATTCTAGCTATTGTGTGATTGATGATATCCTCTAAACTTTAATTTCAGCATTAATTTAAATTCAGCAATCTACTTGTTTGATTGAGACCCTAACGACATTACCCACCTATGGCTTGAAGTTCTCACATGGTATCAAAATTTGATCTCTAATTGTGTTAGAAATATTGAGAGGGGCGTTGAATCAGTATTTCACTATTTCTTCCAATTTAGTATCACAAGCATTCACTAATCACAACAGATCAAAAGTATACAAGATTTAAATTAACAATTTATTTATTTTTTAGGGAAGCTATAACTACCGTTTTACCATCTACGATTGGAAAGGCTACAATCCCAAGTTTACTAGCTCCCACTGGAAGGAGGCAACAATCTCTTGAAGGAAGCTACAACTCCCTTGCCAAGAACCACCCTGCCACCCTTTATAATAAAAGATAAAACAAAAACTCTTGGGCTCTCGTACCAGGGATATTGACCCACAATGATATCAATACTATCAACTTTTGTCAATAAATGCTCAAATTATAGTCAATAAAACTATGTCCAAGCATGGTTACTTGGGAGTGGGAGTGAAAGCGGGGAGCGGGAGCGGGAGCTCCATTTTCAAAAGCTCCTGATCCGAGAGCATTTCGGGGAGCATTTTTTTTATATATGTATTTTTTATATTTTTTATATTTTGATGCATATATGTCAACAAAAGCATGTAGAATGATGAATTAGACATAAAAAAACATAAAAACATAGATTGAACCATATAACATCAATCATCTAGAAGTTATAATCTTCATCAACCACGCCCTCAAGTTAGAAACATACAACATATTGACTCTTGAGTCTAATGATTCATCAATCTTAAAGTTTCAAGCTTTTAAAATTCAATATATAACATTTATCATCATTGATATATAACATTTATCATCATTGATTTCAAATTTCAATATATAACATTTATCGTCATTGATATATATCATTTATCATCATTGATTCATTGAACACCATAGTTGTACCTGTAAGCTAAGTGTAACCAATAACCATTACAACAAAGAATATTTAACATGAAATGAAATGTTATAAAATGAAACGAAATGAAACAACTTTCAACTTTCATGAAGCATCATATTCATAATTCATAATGATTTCTAAACTTATAAATGCCAACTTCAAAGTTTCACCTTTCAAATTCAAACTTCAAACTTAAATTGTCATATATTGTTTACAAAAATTATCATAATAAATATGAAAGAGTCAAGTTTCAACTGTTCAACAGTTATAAAAGTTAAAAACTACTAGAAAATAGAAAAGACTACTAAACTGTAGATCTATTTTATCTATTGGTTGGCCCCTTGCCATGCCCACGAGAAATGTCTAATTTGTGAGAACCACAAGGCAATGGTGGTCTTCTAGTAGTCTCCTGAGTACCACGACCATAACTAGAAGGCGGAGGGCCACGTGAGGATGTAGGTGGAAGCTGAATCTGCAAAGGAACAATAGTTGGAAATCGAACACTAGCACTGGCACCCGCACTGCTATTGGATGGTGGAATTGGCCCTCGGTGTGGCGGTGGCATGGCTGCTATTGCTTCACCATCATCCCTCAAAATTTTTGCTTCCAATTCTTCCATACGTACAGTGTTGTCCTCCAAATTATCATCCTCTGGGTTGTTGTCCCAAACTTTATATGATTGATCCTCATAAGCCCGATCACAATAATGACTCAACAACCTCAAGTTGTAGTGCACATAAACCAAGCTTTCTACTCGGTTTTCATTCAGCCTATTTCTTCTCACATTATGTATGAAGTTGTAGGTGCTCCAATACCTCTCTGCAGAAGAAGTATTTACAACTTGTGAGAGAACTTTTTTTGCCAACTTTGGCAAAATTCCCATGCCGTCATATGCTTCCCACCATGTGAGAGCATCAAATCTGTCTCTATCTTCCATTGCATGGAAATTACCAAAGTTACCAATGCAACTGAAGTATCTGCCTAATTCAAGGCGCAATCTAGCACACTCCTCCCTGTCAGGGACCAACTTGTCTAATGCTTTCATGTATCCCTCTTGTACCTTTGAATCTGTGTGAGGTTTGATCCTAACCCCACCTCCAAGTGCAGGTTGGCCCAACCAAGATGGAGAGTAGTATTTTGGCATAAGGATATATGCCAAGGCATGCAGTGGAACATTAAGTTTATTCCACTGTGCACACACACAATCGTGACTCATTGAATAGAAATTGAGATCATTTTCCTTAACAACATCTTTTATTTGCCCCAACATGTTATCCATCTGCTCATACACCTCCCCAATCACTGGTTTATCTGTATCTAAAGAGCGAATCATGTGATAAATGGGCTTGGTGAAATTTAAAATTTCCCTCACACTTGCCCAAAACAAAGGATCAAGAGCGGTCTCCTCCACCTGTTCAAAACCTTGCCTGTCAACTATTGTTGTTGCCCTGTCCTTTAATACTTGCCAGTGTGGACTTGATACCATGGCTGCCAATGACTCTCTTACCTTCAAAAGGCGCCTGATTGGTATGCGCCAATTTTGAGTGAGTATGGAAAAGCCGATGGGTATTGCTATGATTTGTAATAAATTTTATCATCTTTTTACCTATCTTGTACAAATCACCAAGCCACTGTATTGAGGTTGTTTGTTTTTAATTATATCATGCATCAAAAGGTTCATTGTGTGAACCAAACACCCAGACCAAAATATGTTGGGGTATTTATCCTCAATAATTGCTCTTGCTTCCTTACAATTAGCAGCATTATCAGTGATTAGTTGGACAACATTGTATGGCCCAATACATTCAATTGTTTCAAGTAATGGTTCTGCAATGTTAATGTTGGTCTTGAACTTATCTGAATAATCATATGCTGAAAGGAATATTGCACCACTAATAGACACAACAAGAACACTTATCAATGGCTTTCCTCTTACATTTGTCCATCCATCAGATACAATGGACACCTCATGCTCATTCCATGAACTTGTCATTCTACTCAAAGAATGAGTTATTTTAGCTCTTTCATGATCAAGTCCCACGGTTCTGGCCTTGTCATACCCAGGGCTCTTGTATCCTTTGGGGGCATCATTAATGGCAGAAACCATTTCATGTCAATAAGGTGAGCGAAGAACATTGAATGGTACCCCACATGCATAGAGAAATCAGAAAATTTTTGAATCCACATCACTCCTAGACCCTTCGTCAAGGAAATCGGATATGGTTCTACGCCTTAACGAGATGTTTGGTCCAGGTGTGCCTCCATATCCACTGCCATGGGTGGAAGTTGATGGACTTCTTTGTCCATGGTGTGATGGACCTAATGGCGTATGAGGTTCAATGCTAAGTTGCAGGAAAGGATAGGTCCTGCTTTCTCTTCACGTGAAGAACGTTGCATCAAGACGCCGCCCGTTCGTTTTTTTTTTTTTTTTTTTTATTTAATTGTTTTTTTTTTTTTTTTTTATTTAAATTTTTTTTTTTTTTATCGAGTCAATTAAATAATATTTAATTTGTTTTTTTTAGTTTTTGGAGGCATCTAGAAGGGTTCTAAAGTTATAAAAGGAGGCCTAGCCTCTTTCTCTCATCACACAAATTCAGCAAGTTGATTCTCACTTGGTGAAGAGCGATTTTGGAGAGGAGGAAGGAGGAAGAGAGTAGTGCTTCAGCTTGGGTGTTTTCACCATTGAGCAAAGGAGATTTCTGCAGCAAGAGAAAGAGATTTGAGGAGCAGATTTGGAGTGCGAAGTTTCCAGCTACGGCATTCTTGTTTTTTGGCTTAGCTACAGCCATATTTCTCTTGTTTTTTCTGGCATTTTGGGGTAGCTTCAGTGACAGAAAATTATTTTGGGTAAGTAGCATTCAATTTCTTTGTTTTTCTTATTGTTTTTGTCTATTTTTCAAAGGTTTATGCTACCAAAATTTTAAAAAACGTTTTTTATTTATAGATTAGTTTTTTATTTTTTTTGCAGCAATGGCTTCTTCTATTCAAGGTTCAAGTGCAAACCCCAAGGCCAACCCAAGGGCTGAATATTATCCTCTTTGGAGGTATGTTGAGAAGTTGCAAAGATGTGGAGGTGGTGGCTCATGGGAATGGCGGTGTACTCTTTGCAATAATTGTTACAAGGGCTCTTACCCAAGAGTGAAGGCACATCTTTTGCATGGAGGAGGACAGGGGATTGCAGGTTGCATGAAAACATTTGACGCTTTAGCAAGGAGGGAATATCAAAAAGAGCAAGATCAGGCTGATGGAATCAAAAGAAAGCATGATGATTTTAGTCAAGCAGCTAAAAATCCAGCAAACAGTGAGCCAAGGATTGTAATTGAAGCAAGGAAGAGGAGAGGCAATGGCACTCAACAACCAGAACTACCACCATCTAGAGGGGCATCTGGTACTGTTCAAGATAGCAAGATTGCTAAGCTGGTGAATGTGCAAGGAAGAGAAGAAGTTGATTCCAGAGTGGCTCGGTGCATCTATGCATGTGGTCTCCCATTCAATGTTGTTCGCTCCCCTTACTGGCAGGATATGATAAGGGCAGTTAACAAAGCTCCTCAAGGGTACAAGGGGCCCAACTATGAGAAAGTTAGAACTCAACTTCTAAAAAATGAAAAGGATCTTTTGGAGGATGTGCTAATAACCAATTCGCTCTTCTTGGACTAGCTCTGGGGTTACCATAGTCTCAGATGGATGGACAGATACAAGGCGTAGACCATTGATAAACATCATTGCCACTTCACCAAAAGGAGCAATGTTTCTAAAGGCAGAAGACTGCTCGGGAGAGGTAAAAGATGCACAATTCATTGCTGATGTCATTATCAAATCTATTGAACAGGTTGGTCCTAACAAGGTGGTGCAAGTTATCACGGATAATGCACCGGTATGCAAAGCTGCAGGTTTGATTATTGAGGGGAGGTATGACCACATATTTTGGACACCCTGCATTGTCCACAATCTGAATTTGATCTTAGAGGAGATCGACAATAAAGTTCCATGGATAAAGGAACTCATAGGGGAAGCAAGGGAAATTGTGAAATTCATCACCAACCACCACCAGTCTCAAGCAATATTCCCAGAGTACTCCAAATTGGAGTTGTTAAAAGTTGCTGAGACAAGATATGCCTCAAACTTCATAATGTTGCGCCGCCTTGTTGAGGTTAAGCAAGCATTAGTGTCTATGGTGGTGAGTCAGCTTTAGGTTGAGTGGAGACAAGCAGATTCAGAGCGGGGAACTGCGGTGCGTAGAATGTGCCTTGATGAGGATTGGTGGAGCGAGGTAGATTTCTTGCTACTGTTCACAACCCCTGCATTTGAGCTTCTTCGGCATGCTGACACCGACCAACCTTTCTTAGGAGAGGTATATGATGGCATGGATTCCATGGTTGAGAAAACTATGGAAAATATTTCACAGGAGTAACCACAGCTTTTGTTTGTAGATGATCAGTTTGTCGAATTAATCAAGAGAATCATTGTTGACAGGTGGAACAATTTCAACACTCCATTGCATACTTTAGCACATGCCTTAAACCCAAAATTTTATGATGAGGAACTTATTGCTCAAAGCAATGGGAAGAGGAAGGCACCCCATAAGGATAGAGAGGTGGCTAATGGGGTGAAAAAAGCCCTCATGAGAATTTTTCCAGCTCATCTACACAGGGAGGTGAAGGAGGAATTTGCCAGTTTTGCTGCAGGTATAGATGATTATTCAGATATATCATCTTTGGAGGAGAGAAGCACCATGAATCCAGTTAGGTGGTGGATTTGTCATGGAGCAAATGGTGTACATTTGCAAAACCTTGCCATTCGCGTCCTTTCACAAGTGGCAAGCTCTTCATCAGCAGAAAGGAATTGGAGCACCTACAGTTTTATTCATTCTATAAAGCGTAACAGGTTGGGCTCACAGAAGGCAGAGGATCTTGTTTATGTGCACTCCAACCTTTGCCTTGCATCTCGTAGGGGTCCAGAATATGGAAATGGTCCTTCTAAGGAGTGGGATGTGGAAGCAGAAAATCCTGATTTGGATCTCTCTCTTGCTACCTTGAATATTGAGGACCAAGATCAGAGAAGTGGAATTGGCCAAACATCTTCTTCAGCTACACCATCCACTGCTGAGCATGCTTCTGCTGCTATATTTGATGAGGATTCTGATAATGAGTATTAGACTTTAGTCTTGACTCTTTTGACTTTATTGTACTTGCAGCCTCATATATATAATAAAGGTTGATTTTGACATTTTGATATAAAATAAACGCTGGTTTTGGAGGTTCCGATATTGCTATTTTCATTATGTGTCTGTTATCAATGATCATTCATGAGTAAATGTGTTGTAACTTGTAAATTTGTAATAGTTTATGCTTTGAGTTTATGATTTATCATATATGTTTAAAAGTTTAAACTTGTAAGTTGTATGATTTCACATAACATTTCTTAAATGTCCTAAATTATAATATAAATTTAAATTTTATATATATACCGCGTTTCCCCGTTTCCAAAATTTGGGGAGGTCACGTTTCGCTTCGCTTCCCGTTTCGGAAACTCGTTTCCGTTTCCCCGTTTCGTGCAACCTTGGTTCAATGAAACCCCTAGATCTTTTAGATTTATGTTGGGCAACCTCCTCTTCCTTTCTGTATTTCTCTCTATCTATTGCTAGCACACTTACACAAATTTTGATTCCTATATTTTTATCTCCATCCCATGGCATTTTCCCACAAAGGTGCCTTCTGGCACGGGTGTATGAACCTGTGTAATCTTTATTGCAATGGGGGCAAAGAAATTTAGTGGTTCCACTCCCTTTCCCTCCTTCCTGCCTCTGAACATATTTCCACAATGGTGTTTGACTTTGGTCATGTTTAGTTGGTGTCTCTGTGGCCTCATGTTCTCCACTCTCCCCTTCCTCCTCAACATGCTCCTCTTCAGGATTTTCATCAAACCCACTATATCTCACTTCTTCATCATCCTCTTCTTGAATGGGCCTCTTTCGTCTACTCTCCAACACCATTATTACAAAGAAAGGAACCAACATGAAGAAAACCCCAAGCCATATAGCCATGATGTTTCAAGTTCCAAGTTTTTAGCCCGCAAAAAAATGGAGGAATGCCAAATGGGAATAGGAAAAAATGCAATATAGAAAAAAAAACAATTCAATTTTTCACTTTTCAACACATTAAAATGCAACATAGAGAAAAAAATTCAAGTTTTCATTTTTGAACAACTTAAAAATGCAACATAGAAAAAAAAACTGGATTAGAGAGTCCTGACTCCTACTTCTTTCTCCTGACTCCTTCAATCCTCCTTGTTGCTCTCTCCTCTTGCTCTCTCCTTGCTCTCTCCTTGGCACTTTCTCTCTCCTTGCTCTCTTGACAAACAATAACACAGATGAGGAGGGGAGGGCTTTTTATTACCCACCCCCCCTCCCTCCCAAAAAATCGTCATCGATTTTTTTCCGCGCGCTGGGGAGCGTTTTTTTTATCGGGGAGCGTTCAAGAGCGAACACTCCCCGAGCACTCCCCCCATTTAAAAAACGCTCCCAAATCATTTTTTAAATGGAGGGAGCGCTCAGGGAGGGAATGAATCGTTCTTTTAATGGAGGGAGCACTTCGGGAGCGTTCGCTCTCGAGCGCTCCCTGAAACGCTCCCTAGAAACCAGTGAGCGTTTTTTCAAGCTCGGGAGAGCGCTCCCAAATGGAGCGCGTTTTGGAAGCGGGGTCGAGGGGGGGCACTTCCCAACAACCTTGTGTCCAAGTATCATTGTCTTGTCATTGTAAAGATCATTCTTCAAGACTGATTCTTAAACACTGCTTAACAACCCTAGTACTGAAATGTGTCAAGGAAAATCATACCTTTAAATAGCCACTATACAAGACAAATTTCTCCTTTTGATCAGATCAACCAATTCATACATTCATATAGCCACTTTAATAAAACCTTAAATAGCCCTTAAACATGGGCTCAGAACTAGTAAATACAAGCCTTCAATCATGCCTCAAATAAGCCTTCAACAAAGCTCAGATATGCCTCTGGTCAAGTCATAGAAATGCCTCAGACTATCTCTAATGAGAAGCTCAGATCAGCCGTAAACTCTGCCTCAAATTTCCACATATTTGGGTCGTGTCCAAGAATTCAGACCGACCTCGGGAAGCCTTAGACTAAAATATGTCAGGGGCTTAGATTTGCCTTAGACAGCCTCAAAACACTCGTCACAAGGTCGAATAGGGCCTCTAAGTAGGCCTATAACTTTTCCACAAGAACTCGGATCAGTCCAAAGAATTTATGCCTTCCTTAGATTCGGATCTTCCTCAAACTTTATGCCTCATATTAGCGTCAGATTTGAATCAATCTTAGGCTAGGATCTGCTTTAGAATATGATTCTGATCAACTTCAAGAAAAACTCAGAAAGATGGTCGAAACTACTTCATATTTTCCCTAAACAGGGTTGAAATTAGCATTAGGAGTAGGGCAACAATAGGCCTCAAGAAAGCCGAAAAATGCCTCAAGAACATGTTGAGAATTTGGAGAGTCGGAGATTAACTCAAATTCTCTTCTTGATAATTACTTGTGAGCTTACTTGAGTTACTTATGTCTTCTCTTCTTTAGCTTATTTAATCTTTCATCAAGTCAATTATCAAAATACACAAGACACACAAATTAGGCTCCTAGAGACAAGGCAAAAACCTCTCCCTCTTGAAGAGGAAAACCCACGAGAAATTCTTCTTATAGATTTTCAAATGACAAGTACCGTGACCAAGAATTAGACCCTTGACTTATATATGCATCCAAGACCTTGTCATTACTTCTTTGATGTCCTTCAATGTTGATCCTTCTTCCCTTTGCCAACTTACATTGTTTTGCACCAACACTTCCATATATAGATGAAACTTCATTTACTTGAGATATATATGAGATTTACCTTCCTACTTTCTCCCACCTTCTGACTGCTCCTCTTCGGATTATCTACAGACTACAAGCTTTTGCACAGACCACAGTCCCAACTTTACATGAACTGAAGATGAATACCAAAATTACCTTTGATCATCACTTTCACTTCAGAACAGTCTGCAAACCCTTCTCAATTGGATCCACACTTTAACATGGAAATATTGCCCTTGAACGTTGCATGTATCCAGACCCTATCACACTGTACCACTTCAGAATTATCCGCACTTGCTTTGATGAACAGTCCACACTCTTGTTCCAGTAGACCGCCACACTTTATCACACTAAGATATCACAAGGATGTACGCATCTTCTCCAGTCTCAATGTGCTAGATTCCTTCCAAAAGTCCGCACTGAAACTTTGAGTGATCCGAAATTGTTATCCTCTGAAATCTGCACTTTTATTCCACAAAACAGTCCGCACTCCTTGGTGTCAAATAGGCTGCAGATCAGGGTATATATAGGGCAGTTGTCCCTCCTTTTAGGCCGACCACACACCAACATGTAGGCCGACATCATGACTGTATATAGGCTGACTTTATCATTCATTTTCAACGTAGAGTGAGGATTGTTACAAGCCATTCTTCCACAAGGTTTATGACAAGATCTTGGAGCAGTTAATGATGACTAGGCTCTCCATGTACATGACACTAATTACACTTATAAACAGAAGACAAACCCTAAATAGACATCAAGAAGAAGTCTATTAACCTATAATAAAATTCTTGCTCATGAAACCCATGAAGCAAGTAGAACAAAAATGCATTTATTATCTTGTCTTCTTCATTACATAAATTCATAATTACATAGTCAATATGAAGATCGATCCTAGTTACACCTTTCAACAGAACATACGGAGACCTCAAAAATAGCCCTTAAGAAGCTCACGGGACTTGTCCTAACCATGGAATCCACCACAAAAATATAAAGCTAATCAAATCCACAGATCTTAAGAACTTTAGACTACTTCAAATTTCATTGAGCTCACAGCCTCAGACAACTCCAACGAATTCTTTGATGAGAAGATGCTATGAATTGATGCCCTTTGAGGCTCAATGACTTGGATATATATACTGGATTGGAGTGTGGCCTAATTTGGGGTCAACCTACACACAATAATATAAACTTTTGCCATAATTTAAATCCTTTATCAGGCCAACCTAAACAAGAAGGTTTAGCCAACTTAAAAATTAATTTGTCTTTCAAAATACCTTCTTTCAAGGTTGATTTGGATACATGGATTTTGGCCAATTTAAATTATAAATTTGACCTCCTTCTAGGGGCAACAATGAAATATGAAGGCCATAAATTTGTGAGGCAAAAGTTGGTGATACACCCATCCATTTGGGGCATCAAACTTCAAAGTTGAATATCTCTACAACCAAGAGGACCCAAAAGGTGTACCACTTATCAAATGAAATGGCGTGATGAGGGCTACCACTCTAAGGTGATCTTGCATCCAAATTCAATGATTTGTGCATGTAGATCGCCAAACAAGTGCATCATATTACAAGCCCATTCACCCTTTGACATCAATGACAATTTCGTACAACAATCTCCCCCTTTGTCATTGATGTCAACACTCATGCTCCCCCTGTCATCATGCTCCACTTATCGTAATGCTCCCCCTATCTCTGTGCGTCACTTCCTTTCTCTCCCCCTTTGACATCAATGACAAAGGGTGACTTGTTTCTTTGGGGCTCCTCCCCTCGAACATATTGTTGAGAATTTGGTAGGGCAGTGTTTAATTCGATTCTCTTTACTTGATAATTGCTTGTGTTATACTTGTTATGCTTCTATTACTTGGATCTTATCTTCATTAGCTTATTATGTTCTTCATCAAGACAATTATCAAAACACAAGAGACACGGAATTTTGGCTCTTCAAGCCAGGGCTAAAACCTCTCCCTCTTGAAGAGGAAAATCCGAAAGTAATTCTTCTTCTAGATCTTCAATTGACAAGTACCATGACCATGACATGGACCCTTGACACCAATATGCCTCCAAGGCCTTGTCACTGCTCTTTCTAAGCTCCTTATGCTGATCTCCTTTTCTGCACCGAGCTGCACCGTACTGCACCAGTACTACACTAGTACTAGGGACCGAGCTTGACCTCTAGTCAATACTTCCTAGGTCTTCTTCTCTTTGATACTCTAAACCAAGACCCCTTGACTTTGTTGTAGAAACTTCATCCTCACACTTCCTTTTAGCATCTGATGACATTGTCTCTTCCTGAAGTGATCTTCGGCCTTCCTTGGATGAGCGAGGTGGGTACAAACCCCTTCTACTTCTTTTGCTAGACAGCCTTCCTAACTGTGGTATAATCCTCCTCCTTTATGCACTGTAATCTACGCACTTATTACAGACTTTAGCCCAAGAACATACCCTTCTATTTTGCTGAGATGTGACCCTCCTTCGCACCAACTGCAGTCCTGAAATGACCTTCGTCTTACCTCATAAATGCGAGGTAGATGCTCACCCAAAACAGTGACGTATTTCCCTTATTTATTGCGCTGAATTGTCCCTTCTATCTTCGTTGGAAAGTCACCCTTTCTCGCTTGTAATCACAGAATTGATCCTAACTTGTTCTTGTCTGAAATCTCAGAGATGTCCAAACTGATTGGTGGTGAATGAGGCCGCAAATTTATCTATATATAGGGACAGTCTTACCCTCTCTAGGTCAACTTGATCATCTACTATAAGGCCGACTTGTCAGGGTGGTGTATCTTCCATATTTGAGCTGACTTACAAGGAACATTTATAAAAGGTTGTAATATCCCTGTTTAGGGCAGCCGTCCTGTTGAGGCTCCGGTGGGTCCTGACACGCCCCGAGGTCTGCGTAATTGGGGGACTGCGCAAGGGTCCCCAAAAGGGAATAACCAGTAATAAACAGAAATACACCAATACAGATATAGAAAATATAATACTGAACCAGATCACTGAATCATAGCACATGGAATACCAGAAACTGAGCCATTTTATTAATCAGAAAGTACATAGAGAGGAGTACAATAAATCAGAATGAGGGCACCTATCCTTGCTCAAGGCAAGTGAAGAATCCTCTCAGAAAATAGGAAATGGCTACTACAGAAACTGCATCCCAGCTGCTGGAAGAAACTGCCGTAAACTGCTGCTGCTGGAGTGAACTGAAGCTAGGGGATGATCCCCTTGCCGGAATGAGCTAAAAATATACAGATCACCTATACTCGCTGCTCCGGACAAAACCCAGAAACCGTGAAGCAAATGGACCACCTCCGAAAATCGCCCCCAGAAACCCTCCTCCTACAAAAACGTTGTGCCTTCAGGAACAGCTCAGAAGCTCAAGAAATATGCTGGCAAAAGGGATGGATCTACCCACAAATCCTCCAGATGAGATGACCAACTCCTCAAGGCTGAAAACACTGAAAAATGCTGCCAGAACCCCACATAAAGACCTTACTCATCAGATCTGCGTCCTCCCTGACTGGATCTGCGTCCTCTCTGCCCAGATCTGCTGGATCTGAGTCATACAAGGCTGGATCTGCTACTATCTCTCCAGATCTGCGTCCCACAAGGCTAGATCTGCTGCTAGCTCTTCAGATCTATGCTAGATCCGCCAATATCTCCTCAGATCTGCAACCTCAAAGGCAAGATCTGATGTTATCTCTTCAGATCTAGGCTGGATCTGCCAATATCTCCTCAGATCTGCAATCTCCCAAGCTGGATCTAGTGCTACCCCTCCAGATCTGCAACCTACAGAACCAGATCTGCAAAT
Organism: Pinus albicaulis; assembly: GCA_034641835.2. Lineage (NCBI taxonomy): Eukaryota > Viridiplantae > Streptophyta > Pinopsida > Pinales > Pinaceae > Pinus > Pinus albicaulis. The sequence goes on along the minus strand of CM076575.1, from coordinate 794,705,116 downwards.
ATCTGCTCAGATCTACAATCTCCAAGGCCGGATCTATCATTGTGCCTTCAGATCTGCGTCCTTCCTCTTCCTACTGGAACAGCGTCCTCACTCCAAACTGATCTGCGTCCTTCCTGCTGCTGAAACTGCGTTTTTCCTGCTAGATCTGCGCAGCCACTAGAGGGCTTCTTCCTCTCCGACTCTCCACCTGAAACTGCTACTGAAACTGAAAGATAGAACTCAGAAATTAACCTTACTAGGGCGGGCACTCGAAGTCCCCCGAAGCTAAGGGTGAAACCAAAAATGTCCTTACCAGGGCAGGCACTCGAAGTCCCCCGAGGCTAAGGGTGAGATCTCCGACCGGAGACACTCGTGCACTAAACAGTGCTGCAGACCGACTAAACAACCGGCGTGCTGAAGCAGACAAAAGTCTAGCTCTCAATATCAATATCAAAATATGCCTCCCCAAATGAGGTGAGAACCCCTCCTTTTATAATGCTAAATTCCCTCCAAAATCTTAACTGCGTCCTTCACCTTGCAGTTACCCTTGGGTCAGCGTGAGGACTCCCATCATATACGTGTGGACCCCCAAGGCCCCCTATTTAAGTTATAACGTTAATCAACTAGGAAAACACTTTATTTTATAAAGTGAGGTGACTAAAGTGAGGTGACCCCTCTTATTTCTCACTTTATTTATTATTTCTAACTAAAGCGGCAAAATTAAACAAAAATGAAATATTCCAATTAGCAAAGCTAATTGGGAATATTACAGTCTCCCCCGGCAAAACGTTGCTTGTCCTCAAGCAACTGAAGTGATGGATGCCGTAAAGTCTGCTCGCTCTCCCAAGTGGCATCCTCATCCGGCAAAAATTGCTTGTTCTCAAGCAATGCTTGAACAAGCCTACTCTCTAGCTGATGCTCCCCGTCGATACTGCAAAATGTGCCTGGGTCCCACTGAAACCTCTCTGTCTCCTGCATCACCCCGATATGAAGGGATATCTCAATGCCAGGATCCCAAACTGGCCTCTCATGGTACCAGCCAATCAATAGTCCTCCCGGATCCCATCGCCACTGTGGCCAATAATAGCCCAAGTCCCATGACTCGGACTGCTCACTGCCTCTGGCTATGACTAAAGACCATGACTGTTGTGGTTCTGCATCTATGAATGTGTAAGTTGTCCCATCGACTGTGTACCAGCTCATCATCTCTCTCCACTCAAGGCATGAAGTGGGGAACATCTCTCTCATGTGGATCCTCCATCCCCAAGCAATCATCCAAACCAAATGAGCCACCTCCCGACAAGGCAACTCCTGAAAATCTCCCTCCACCTCAAGCTCCGGTAATGAAGGTGGGCTGAAAGTCTGATCTTGGGCTGCAGAATCATTGCCCTCCAATGGCAAAGTGAAAAACAATCCTCCATAGAAGGTTCCTCCATCAATGAAGAACAAGCTGGCCCAAGACAAACCATAGTGCAGTCTCATCCACTGCAACCTCAGAAAATCACATGGCAAGCAATGTACAAGATCCAACACATCTACTAATGGATAGCAAATGGCTGAATATGACAACAACATAGGTCCAAACACTTGCCCATGGCTGTACAATGGATGAATATCTATCTCATGGCCCACATCAAAAGAGAACGCATACATAGTAGTGGGGGCCATGCCTCCTCCCATGCTCCCATTAGAACATGTAGTGCAGAAAATACTCAAAGGCACATTCAGCTCATGTGTCTCTCTCATAATCAAGCCTCCCATACAAATCTGACCATATGCTGGAAGTAAGATGGCACATGGATCCATAAATGAGTCCTCCATATTGTTTTGGCATGTTATGAAGAAGAATGAACCATGTGCTGCAAGAAGATAATCCTCCTCATGCTTGGAAGCCCAAGTCAAGAAGAATATGCCATAGATGTCTCTATCATCATTACCTCCTCTTTGTGCAACAAATATGAAGTGATCCTGGGACCTATGGGTTATAGATCCACCATATCTCTGCTGCGCACACTTCATCCATAATGTTCTGCTCCAAGGTGACAACGCTGGGAGCTTATGCAAATAAGCTCCTGTCAATACAAGACTCTGCTCTTTGACATGCTCCCTGTCAAAGACTCCTCTAATACTGCTGCAACAAGTGTGGAATACTCCCCAAGATGGAAGTGCTTCCCCGTCATCATCAAAGATCAAGGAGATAGTGCTATCCCCTCTTCCTGCAACATCATGCAAAGTGTGAGAGCAAATCTGCCCTTGCTCTCCCAGAAACAAACCAAGCAACCAAACAATTTGCTGCCTCCCCATACTTCCATCATACAACTCATGTGATGAAGACATAATGAGTATCATAGCAACACCATGCATACATACTCCATGCTGCTCAATGATGCAAGTATCCAGCCATCTTTCCTCCACCCTCCGACTCTTAGGAAGAGTGTTTGCCAAGTGATGGCCAAACTCTTTCAAGAGTAACCAGCGCAGCCAAGCCTCCTGCTGCCCGGTATCATAGATCTGCAAGTACAAGTGATGGCCAAACTCCCTCAAGAGTAACCAGCGTAGCCAAGCCTCCTGCTGCTTGGTATTACAGATCTGCAAGTAGCCTCCTAGCTCCTTGCTCATCATCCCCATCCACTCAATCACTTGTGGATGCCTCCTTCTTCTCCTCATCCCGGTACTCCTCCCATGAGGGCTACCATCCTCCCAAATCAAATTACTGATTTTGCACTTCATGGGATTTTGAAATATAAACTTCTCAAGGATCAATGAGACCCTATCAAGAATCAAATAGGTGGTAGGCAAAAACCTCCCATCATGATGTGTATGGCTCAAGGGTTGTCCAACACAAGCATGAGGGATGTTATCCATCCGAAGATGTCCTCCATCTTCTATCTGCTCTCGTGAGAAGGGAACCAAATCATTGTGTTCCATAGCCCGCTCTACCGAGTACCAACTCAAAATCTCTCTCCATCCAACCTCAACATATGGATGCTGTACCCTGTGCAACTCCGATCGTCTCCTACCGCTATCCAAGTCAACATATGAGATCTTACTAGGTGGCTCTGCCTCTCTCTCTCCAACGGGAAGAGATGACTCCACAATACTGCTAGTCCCATCCATGCATACCTGAAGGGAAATGATCTGATGCTGCAATGTGCTCTCGGGTCGTACCATCAGGGAATCCAGCTATTCCCCAATGTGGACCAACTTGGCCGCCGACTTGGCACAAGTCACTCTCATACCCTCCAGCTCTTGGTCCTGCAACATAATGGTCTCCCGTACTGACGCGGCCTTCTCCCTCAAAGCTCGAAGGTCCGTCCGAAGCCGATGATACCGCTGTCTGCGACCATCATCTAATGCCTCTGCGTCTCCTAGTGCCTCATCGATAGTAGATATATCTCCTGATACCTCACCCATCTGTCGTGTGCTGCTACCACCCGAAGACTCGGACATGGCTCCAGTCATCACCTCAGTGGATGGCTCTATCGGGGTAGGCTCTACCTCCTCCACTACGATATCAACCGGCACGGTCAAGGTAGTCTCTAATGATGGTGAGTCCTGTGTCTCACTAGGTGTAACCTCCGACTCTCTGCAACCCTGTGTTCCCTCATCCTCTTCTCCACTGCTCTCGGAGAAGACCTCAATGAAGTGTGCCTTCCCTGCCGTACACCTGTGTCCTCGTGCCCATGGCTCCCGGCAAGTGAAGCACACCCGCTTCCTCCTCAGCTCTCTCCCGGTCTCATCATCAAACTGCCCTTGTCCAGGATTCGCCTTGGGAGGCGGAGTCCTCGTGTCCTTACCCTTAGGCTGAAAGGCCTGTCTCTGGGGATAAGGTGTCCGAGTCCTGGGTAAGACATCCTGTAAGTCCCGAATCCTGCTGATGGCATCCTGAAGGGTAGCCGGTCTGTTTGACAAGACTAGGCTACGAAGTGGCTCTGACAGCCCTTCCACAAACAAGCCAACCATCCGAGCTGCAGATAAATCAGGTACCATCACCGAAATCCTCAAGAAGTCTGAAATGTATGTCTCTGCACTCCCAGTCTGTTTGAGCTTGATCAGCTCACCAAAATATTGATCCTGATCCCTCCTGTCAAAGTGCTCTACCACCCTGGACCTTGCCGAACTGTTTGATGAGCCATCAAACCTCGGCAAATGAAATCCACTAGCTGCACGGTGGTCATCACGGTGGTATCCGCGCCCCTTGTGCTGGTGCCGCTCAGGGGGTTTGATACCGCATCGAAACTGGAAGTAGAGCTCCCAGGGGAAAGCATCCATGAATGCCTGACCCATGCTCTGATACCACTGTAATATCCCCAAAGGGAAATAACCAGTAATAAACAGAAATATGCCAGACAGATATAGAAAATACAATGCTGAACCAGATCATGGAACAATTACACATAGAATGCCAGAAAACTGAGCCATTTTATTAATCTGAAAGTACATAGAGAGGAGGACAAGAAAATCAGAATGAGGGCACCTATCCTTGCTCAAGGCAAGTGAAGAATCCTCTCAGAAAATAGGAAATGGCTACTACAGAAACTGCATCCCAGCTGCTGGAAGAAACTGCCGTAAACTGCTGCTGCTGGAGTGAACTGAAGCTAGGGGCTGATCCCCTTGCCGGAATGAGCTAAAAATCTACGGATCACCTATACTCGCTGCTCCGGACAAAACCCAGAAACCGTGAAGCAAATGGACCACCTCCGAAAATCGCCCCCAGAAACCCTCCTCCTACAAAAACGTTGTGCCTTCAGGAACAGCTCAGAAGCTCAAGAAATATGCTGGCAAATGGGCTGGATCTACCCACAAATCCTCCAGATGAGATGACCAACTCCTCAAGGCTGAAAACACTGAAAAATGCTGCCAGAACCCCACATAAAGACCCTACCCATCAGATCTGCGTCCTCCCTGACTGGATCTGCGTCCTCTCTGCCCAGATCTGCTGGATCTGAGTCATACAAGGCTGGATCTGCTACTATCTCTCCAGATCTGCGTCCCACAAGGCTATATCTGCTGCTAGCTCTTCAGATCTATGCTAGATCTGCCAATATCTCCTCAGATCTGCAACCTCAAAGGCTGGATCTGATGTTATCTCTTCAGATCTAGGCTGGATCTGCCAATATCTCCTCAGATCTGCAATCTCCCAAGCCGGATCTAGTGCTACCCCTCCAGATCTGCAACCTACAGAACCAGATCTGCAAATATCTGCTCAGATCTACAATCTCCAAGGCTGGATCTATCACTGTGCCTCCAGATCTGCGTCCTTCCTCTTCCTACTGGAACAGCGTCCTCACTCCAAACTGATCTGCGTCCTTCCTGCTGCTGAAACTGCGTTTTTCCTGCTAGATCTGCGCAGCCTCTAGAGGGCTTCTTCCTCTCCGACTCTCCACCTGAAACTGCTACTGAAACTGAAAGATAGAACTCAGAAATTAACCTTACTAGGGCGGGCACTCGAAGTGCCCCGAAGCTAAGGGTGAAACCAGAAATAACCTTACCAGGGCAGGCACTCGAAGTCCCCCGAGGCTAAGGGTGAGATCTCCGACCGGAGACACTCGTGCACTAAACAGTGCTGCAGACCGACTAAACAACCGGCGTGCTGAAGCAGACAAAAGTCTAGCTCTCAATATCAATATCAAAATATGCCTCCCCAAATGAGGTGAGAACCCCTCCTTTTATAATGCTAAATTCCCTCCAAAATCTTAACTGCGTCCTTCACCTTGCAGTTACCCTTGGGTCAGCGTGAGGACTCCCATCATATACGTGTGGACCCCCAAGGCCCCCTCTTTAAGTTATAACGTTAATCAACTAGGAAAACACTTTATTTTATAAAGTGAGGTGACTAAAGTGAGGTGACCCCTCTTATTTCTCACTTTATTTATTATTTCTAACTAAAGCGGCAAAATTAAACAAAAATGAAATATTCCAATTAGCAAGGCTAATTGGGAATATTACAAAGGTCTTGGAGCATATTGTTTACATCAATAATTCACCGTCACAAGTGTAACACTTCTTCATATACATGACTCTTTAATTATATATATTTATGACAAGATGACAAACCCCTAAAGACATCAAGAAGAAGTCTTTAACCTATAATAAAAACTTCCTTGCTCATGAAACCCATGAGGCAAGCATTACAAAATACATTTTATTATCTTTGTCTTCTTCATTACATAAATACATAATTACAAGTCATTATGAAGACCGAACCTAGTTACACTTTCCAACACATATGGCACTCAACGGGACTTTTGTCCTCTTATCCTTCTCTTCTCTGTTGTCCCTACAACGTTTTTGCTTGGCTGCAATTTTCTTTCATTCTTTTTGGTTTGGGATGTATATGTTGTTTGGTCTTCTTGTAGTTGTTGCAACCAATCTTCCTAAGTCTTCTTCTCTGATTTCGCATTTTCAAGAATCAAACAAAAGATAATACCCTTGATCACACACTTTTCCAACACTTAGAAGATTGTGCTTCAACTCCTCAACCAACAAAACATGTGTTGCTTTAACATGTTCACTTCCAAGAGTTACTACACCTTTTCCAAGTATCTTGGCGGATGAGTTATCTCCAAACGCAACACTATCGCTTTTTCTTTTCAGGCTAACAAATTTGTTTTGATTCTTGTCATATGTGTCAAGCATCCACTGCATATGTACCATTCATATCTTGCCTTCATCAATCAAAGGAATATTGCAATCTTCCTTCGTTTCCCTTTCCCATTTCATAGTTGGCTTCTTTGTCTTTATGGCTTTATGGTTGGAGCATTTTCTCTCATAAACCTGCAATCCTCTGCCTTGTGACAAAGATTATTGTATTTGTAGCACATAATGTTCTAATTCATTAGCAGTTAAAATGGATTGTAGTTTCTATTTGTAGGTCCATGAACATTTCTTAATCTAAGATCATTTCTTGCAAACCCATAGTCATACTTGCTTCTTGCATAATTGCATCTTGTATTGATTTTACAATGATTTGCTTTATGCCCACAATTTCAGCTACAGTAACAACTACAAAGAAAAATATTTTCATACCTAGGAGAGTAGGATGATCATCTGAAGTTGTTCTATCTTGAACGTGGATCAATCCATTGCTAATCAGCAGAACTTCTTGAAGTAGCAGCCTTTCTAAACTCTCTTTGAGTTTCTTCCTTTGAAGGTTTGGAGCTTGTGTCTTCCTTGCTTGAAGATGCACCTGCATAACCAAGACCATTTTTATCACCCGGTGGTCTTTGACAGCTGAGAAAGCTATTCAATGCTAGCGAGTTGTTCAAGTTCTTAATGATCTTTTCAACTTCAACCCTCAATGACACAACTTCCTCCTCAAGCTTCTTACAATCTTCTTATTTCTTATTCATCTGGATCTTCGTTACTTCCTCAATTCTTTTCGCTTCTTCAAGATAGACCTTTAAAGAGATATTTTCTTCATCACGTTTTTCAAGTAGGCTTTTCAATTCTTTAATTTTGTTTTTGAGCTTGATGTTGATTTATGGTAGCATCGGATGTGCTCTACCCTTGTAACTTTGTATATAGGCTAGGACACATGTATTCCATAAAAGTTTAAAACCCAAAAATGGTTTTGGAAAATTCCACTTAGAGATGGTTTAATTAAATTAATTAATCATTTTTTAATGTTTTCCTAAGTCTAAACTTAGGGAAACTGATTAATTAAAGAATATTAATTAAACTAAGTGTGAATCTTCTAGATAAAGTCATGGATCACCTCCAAGTTAATCTTAGCCCTTGATTATGTTTTAATCTTGGTCATTGAAGGGTCAACGGAAGAATATAAGAAGGAGGGTGAGGGGCCTATGGAAAATACGTTGAGCACATTGAGCATTTGGCATTTTTGAGTTTGTGTGAGGAGACACGACTTTTGGTCAAAATCGAATCACTAAGGCAAGGTTTGCTAAGTGATTTTGATTTAGTGATCAAATTAAGAGAGAGACAAAAGCAGACACTGGTCAGGAGGACCAAGAGTACATTACAGAGAGAGGCAGCATTTACGTAGAGAGAGACAACGCAGTTTTTTGAAGAGGTGACGCAGTCCCTGCAGGAAATCACGTAGAAGCAGTGTAGTGTCTCTTGGAGTCAGTCTAGAGATAGCTAGAGGCTGGGGTTTCTGAGCCAGGAGAGCCAAAATCCAATCTCAAATCAGCTAGATCAGTTGCAAAGAGAGGTGATACAGATTCTCAAGCTTGCCCACGCAGGCTTACACAGTTCCAGCATAGGCACTCACGCAGAGGCAGAGAAGGGCTTCACCAACGTTGTTTAGATCAGTCGGAGACTTGTAGAGTGAGGCATATCTCACAATTACATTTGTTGTCTAGATTTCTCTGAAGGGTGAGCTGGATATTGGCACCCTAGTTGTACCCAAGATCCTGCTACTTAATAATATAAAACCCTCAGATTTGCTACAAAGGTTTTCCCCAGTTGGGTTTTTACGGGGACTTAGTCCAAAAAAAACTATGTCAAATGTGGATGTTTTTCATTGAATTTTGTTCAGTTTGTTTCAGCACTTAGATTCATTCCGCAGTATTATTTGTGTAGACTACTTCAGTAATTACTTCGGTATTTCAATGTAATGAAATAATTATGAAACATAATAGGAGAAGTAATTCATATTTGTTGCAGTAGGAATCCAGATTTAGGATTTTTCACACTTGGCAATTTCTTTTTCACTATTCTTCAGTTTTTCTTTAAGATCTTCATCTTCTTGTTCAGCATATGAATCATTTTTTAGTCCCCAAAAAGAATCCATTTTCATGTTTGGTTCTTCTTTTTCTTCATCTAAATCAAAGACTGCACTTTCATCATGATCATTATTTTGGGTTTCTTGAGTTATGAAGATAACTTCTCTTGCATACCTTTCTTGTGTATCACTCTCATTTGAAGAACTATTATCTTCCTTAGAATAAAGATTTTTCTTATGGACCCTTTTCTTTTCCCCAAAAGTACATCTCTTAGCATAATGGCCTATTCTTCCACAATTGAAACATTTAAAAGGTAACTTACCATTGTGTTTTTCAGTTTCCCCTTTAGAGCTTCCTAATGAAATTAGCTTCTTCTACATATGATTCATCTTCTAGAGTACCTTCGACCTTGAGTTCTTTGTTTCTTGTATTCTTCATGGCTTTAAAAGTTGTTTTTTTGTTTGATTGTTTGTCTTTTGTATCTATTCTCATTTTGTATGTTGTAAGGGTACTATGTAATTCTTCCATTGTCATCTTGGTCAAGTCCTTAACTCTGCGTAAATAACTCGCAAATATATTCTTTTTCTGTCCATTTTCAGATTTTCAAACTAAGCTCTATATTTTTGAAGTTTAACCTATTTGACCTTATCATTGTTGAGAATTAGGTAGGGCAATGATTAATTCAAATTCTCTTCTTGATAATTACTTGTGAGATTACTTGTATACTTATGTCTTCTCTTCTTAGCTTATTATGTCTTTCATCAAGTCAATTACCAAAAACACAAGAGGCACAGATTTAGGCTTTTCAAGCCAGGGCCAAAACCTCTCCCTCTTGGAGAGAAAAACCCACAAGAAATTATTCTTATAGAATTTCAGTTGACTAGTACCATGACCATGACATAGACCCTTGACCTATGTATGCCTCTAATACCTTGTCACTGCTTCTTCATTGACTCCTTGAGCTGATCCTTCTTTCTGCACTGTCTCACACCTTTCAGCACTAACACTATAGATCTCGGTCTCTACTTATATTCTTTCTTCTCCGACTATATGAGTTCCTTTCTTTGATATCAGTACTGTGTATGACTCACCTTATGCATCCTTGCTGACTATACATGCATATCTTGATTTCCTTTTATAGAACAGTCCACTTTATATCATGAATATGTCCTTATACACAATCCTTTCGTTATACTCTGTGATAATTTTATGTCTTATCACAGTCCTTCTTTATGTTGAATGTAGATCTTACTTTAGTACTATAACGTTATTATGCCTTGTTGTATAACCCTACTCCTCTTGATTGTAATCCACAACCTTTATACTCGAACCTTATCCGAAAACTCAAACTACTCCTCGTTGTTCTATCTCAGACTTATCCGCACTTATCTTTAGCTCCTCCGCAACCCTAATTTCGCACTTCCTTCTAGTCTGTATCACCGAAGAACTCGAACTTCTTTACGATGTTTTATCTTAGTGACATCCGCATCTTTTTTTACTTCAAACTAATCCGAAGTTGCTTGCTGCAAATGAACCACGGACCCTTCATATATATACATGACAGATCCTCCTTTTGAGTCGACATGAGATCCTTACTTTAAGCCGACTTGTGCAGAGGTATGGAGGCAGACTTGATCACCTTCTTCAATGCTTAACTGAGCCATATTCTGAGCTATGACCTGAAGGTTTATGTGACAAAGTATTGAGGCATAGAATAGTGACTTTGACTCATCATAAACACGACTCTTTAATACATTTATAACCAGAAGAGAATTCCCTAAAGGACATCAAGAAGAAGTCCTTTGACCTAAAATAAAGCCTTGCTCATGAAACCCATGAAGCAAGAGCATACCAAAAATTATATTTTACTATCTGTCTTCTTTAGTACATAAATAATTACTTAGTCACTCTGAAGACCGATCCTAGTTACAATTTCCAACAATCATCACCTTCATACAAAGTTCTAAGTTTATCCCAAACATATTTGGTTGTGGTGCAAGTCATTACCTTGGTCTTAAGAGTTCTTGATAATCCACCTATTGTTGGAAAATGTAACTAGGTTCGGTCTTCATTTAATGTATTGAAGTCATCTTGTATTGTACTTTTCAAAAGAATAAATAAAAGAATTTTTATTATTATTATTGTGATTTATTAAAACATGGGTTTCATGCTTCGGTCACCATATTTTAGGTCAAAGTCCCCATTGAGGACTTCTAGGATTTATTCTGAGTTAATAGAGTCATTGTACATTTAAAGAGACCCTTCTTTGGCTTTTGAATCATATAAAAAGGTTTAATATTGAATTAAATATGAATTATGTGACCTCCACACCAAGTCGGCCTAAAGGGGATCATGTCAGCCTAAGAGACACCTATTCGACCTCACCTGGAGCCTATAAAAGGAAGGAAATCGAATTCATTTGGAGCACACTCTCTCACAACAAGTTCGATATCTCTTGTAGCTGGGAAAAGTTCAAAGTCTATTGCCGAGAAGCTAAAAGAAGTGCGAGTTTGGGGAAGTTTAAGGAGAAAAAGAAAAAAGAAATTTTGGTGCCCCTCGCTCTCTGTTTCGTGCCCTAGATTGGGAGATCGAAGTCTTCCAAGTTTTGTTTTTGTTGGAAGTTGTTGCCTAGTCGAAGTTGTTGGAAAAGGGTCAAATATCTGGGAGGCTAACTTGGTGAGGAGAGAAAGTCTGGTATATGTCTAGGGTGAAGAGTCTCAAAGAATACTATTGAAAGGAAGAATTATCTTGACTAGGTTTTCCACTCGAGGGGGGTTTTGCCCTGGCATAGTACCTACATCTGGTGTTTATTGCTTTATGTGTTGTTTCTTTCGTAATTGCTTGATGAACTAAAAGAAAGAAGATATAAAGAATCGTAATAACAAGAAACATCACAAGTAATTATCAAGAATAAGAAAATATTTCTGCCTTTCTGATTTTCTAACACCTGTGATGGCATGAAGAGCTTTTGAATTGCGACTGAACAACTTCATCTCGTCGGGATAAGTTGGAGGACATTTAGGAACTTTGTAGCCATTTATGATGGAAAGCCAAACATCCACTCCTAAAGCCTTCAAGTAGATTTCCATGCAATTTCTCCATAGTGGATAATCATTTCCATCAAATATCGGAATTGTCCTTGAAGAGATGCTCCCATATGATTCATGTTTGTTCACGATCTACCCTCCAGTGATTGTAGACTTAGAGAGTAACCTGCTTTGATACCAATTATTGAACTTACTGAGAGGGCGAGTGAATCAGTATTTTAGTATTTCTTCCAATGTAGTATCACAAGCATTTACCAATCACAACAGATCAAAAGAACACAAGATTTAAATTAACAAATCATTTATTTTTTACGGAAGCTACAACTGGACAGGCTACAACCCCAAGTTTACTAGCCCCTACTAGAAGGAAGCGACAACCTCCTAATGGAAGCTACAACTTCCTTGCCTAGCACCACCCTGCCACCCTTTAAAATAAAATATAAAACAAAAACTCTTGGGCTCCCGTACTAGGGATATTGACCCAATTACAATGATATCAATACTGTCAACTTTTGTCAATACATGCTCAAACTATAGTCAACAGAACTTTGTCCAAGTATCATTGTCTTGTCATTGCAAATATCATACTTCAATATTGCTTCTTAAATACTGCTTAACGACCCTAGTATTGAAATGTGTCACGGAAACCCATACCTTTATATATCCACTATACAAGATAGACTTCTCTTTTTTATCACATCAGCGAACTCATAAATTCATATAGCCACTTCAATCAAACCTTAAACAGCCCTTAGGCATGCCCTCAGAACCAGGGAATTCAAGCCTTCAATCATGCCTGAAATAAGCCTTCAACAAATTTCACATATGCCTTTGGTCAAGTCATGGAAATGCCTCATACTACCTCTAATCATAATGAGAAGCTCAAATCGGCCTTATATATATATAGAGAGAGAGAGAGAAGCTCAAATCAGCCTTATATATATATATATAAAGGAAACTTCGAATCAGCCTCAAACTCTTCCTCGAATCCAAGAATTCGGACCTACCTCAGAAAGCCTTAGACTCAGGTCTCTCAAGGGCTCGGATTTTCCTTAAACTCAGGTCTCTCAAGGGCTCGGATTTTCCTTAGACTCAGTTCTCTCAAGGGCTCGGATTTTCCTTAGACAGCCTCAGAACACTTGTCACAAGGCCTAATAGAGCCTCAAAACAGGCTTATAACTTAGCCACAGGAACTTGGATCAATCCAACAAATTTATGCCTTCCTTAGATTCAGATCTTCCTCAAACTTTATGCCTCAGATTAGCCTCAGATTCAGATCAGTATTAGGCTAGGATTGTTGGAAATGTAACTAGGTTCGGTCTTCATAATTATCATTGTACTTGTATCAATATATATTTCATGTAAAAACAAAAGAAGAAAAAATTTTATTATTATCATTATTTTATTTTCAAGTCAAAGCATGTTCTTCATGCTTGTAGGGTTATTTGAGTCAAAAAGAAAATTTGTCATGAGCCAAAGAAATATTATTGAGTCAAAGTCCCATTTGGACTATCTGTATGAAAAAAATATATATATTTTATTGAGTCAAAAAGAGTTGATTTGTCATCCACAAACCTAGTCAGCCCTCCTGGACAAGTCAGCCTAGAAAGGCACCTATTCGACCTCCTGGACTTGTATAAACACAATGCAGTTTGACCTCATTTCATCACTAATTCACAACTTCAATTTTTGTGCCAATAAGAGAAGAAAAAACAACGAAATTCAAGGAAGGAGGAGCGAAAGTCAAAGGAGAGAGAGCAAAGGTCTAAGAGAGAGAAAAACTGAGATCTTCTGCCCTAAGTTTACTCACACGTGGAAAATTTCAGAGCTACTACACGGCCAAAACTTCAGAGATACAATAGGTCTGAAAATTTCAGGGTTTGACCAGTTCTTGAGGGTGTTGACCTGCATTGAATTTGTTATCTTTGACTTGGTTGAAGAAGGCTTGAAGGAGGGCTAACTTGGGGCTTTTGTGGCAGTCTTGGTCTTGGTTTTTGGGTCTTGAATATCTAACTTTGATCTGATCTATACGAAGAGGATTTGTTTGGGTTTTCCCCCTTGTGCGGTTTTGCCCTAGCTTGGAGCCTACATCTTTGTTCTTTGTCTCTCGTGATCTTCATGTTTTGTAATTTTGGTAATTGCTTGACGAGAAATATAAGTAATAAAATGCCAACAACATTCACAAGTAATTATCAAGTAAGAGAAATATACTCTAATCTACCAGCATATTGATTTCTCAACATAGTATCAGAGCCAAGTTAAAGAAGGGAAGCTTGACGATCACATTTTGCTGGCACATTTGGAGACACTTCTACAATATTCATCTCATTCTCATAGCACATTTACATCATCTACTTTGGAGGACATCATTTGTTAAAGGCATATGGGATAAGACTGATAGGTTATCATTCACTCTTAAAAGAAACTTTGTAGCAGCTATCTATCCCTCTCTCTTTATCATGAAAGGCTCTTGTTCACTCATCATCCATCGTTGAATAAGTCGTCATTGTAGCTTGAAGACATAATTGTATCAGTCATCCTTGGAGACATCACTACTCAAGCCATCACTCAAAAATACCTTTGGAAATTCTAGAAAGCATCATCAACATTCTTGAAAGCACTACACTCCTTTGATAAGTAAGTACTTTACTATACTCCATGTCTCAACCTTCCAATCAAATGGCATCTTTTTGTAAGGAAGGCAACAAACTTGATGGAGCATCTAACTTCAAAACTTGGAAGAAGAGAATTGATTTGGTTCTCATAGAAAATGAAGTCATGGATCACGTTCTAGGCAAAGTTCCAGAACCAGACAAGGACAAAACTCAAGAAGTGGCAAAATACCATAAGGGAGAAGTTAGGGCTCAAATAATTTTCTCTGAGTCTATCAAGGATCACCTCATCTCCTTTGTTTCAGATCTGTCCACATCCAAATAAGTCTATGACAAAGTAATCAAGCTAGATTTCAAACTTCTATGGTTTTCTATTGTAGATAAAGAAATCACTATCAGATTTTCCACAGTAAAATTTGAATTTTGTCGACGTTTCAAATCCCAAAGAGGATTCTTTATTTATATGTATTTTCTTTATTTATCCCAAATCCTCTGCATTGACTCTTCTTTCCTCAAGCATAGTCTTGATGATGGATCCTCTTCCTCTGCATTGACTCTTCTTTCCTCAAGCATAGTCCTGATGATGGATCCTCTTTGGGATTTGAAAATTCGACAAAATTAGAATTCTACTGTGGAATATCTGATTTCTTTATCTACAATTAATCAAGCTATATTTTGTCAATATCACGGGTCAAAAAATCTCTCTAATGAATCAACTTTATAGAACAAGGATATCAAAAGATGAAGATGTGGCCTCATACTACATGAAAGTATCAAAGTTAAAAGATCAACTTCAAAAGCTTGGAGAAGTCATATCTAATATAGAGTTAATCAATGTCATACTCAATGCTTTGCCTCCAGATTGGAGTGGTTTTCTAAGCAGCATCTATGCAAGGAAAGAAACTCCTACATTTGAAGAACTTTGGGGACAATGTGTTCTAGAAGAAGCTAGGATTCAAGCCAAGGATGACTCCGAACACAACAATGAAAATGCTCAAGTTTTTGTTGCTTGTTAAAATTGGACAACTAGGTCCAAACTCCATGTTGTGATGCTCAGATTAAGATACTGATATTTTTGTTGGATTCCTCTTTCGGAGAGGTGTAAAATCCATATAAAATATATCTTAATCCGATGAGCAGATCATTTATTTTGAATTTATTATTTATAATAAATTATATGTGCAGGTCGGCCTTAATGTTTTGCAACCCCAGCAGATGTGTCACACACCTCAATGATGGATATAAATACAGTCAAAGTTAGAGAGCATTTCACTCATCTCATCTCATCACATCTTCTTCTTCTATGATTTAGTACGAGCTTCTTGGAGGACGAAATCAGCTCACACGTGGGAAAAAGGACAAGCTACTACAGCCAAGAAGAAGGACGCAGTTTGCTGCAGCTAGGGTTTCCTAGGAAGTTTGACCAGCGTTGACTTTGGTCAACGCATGGTCCAAAGAGGCCCAAAATTTGTGGAGACTTCGATTTTAGTAGGCCATACACTTTGGCACAAGAACCGAGGTCAAAAGGTTGACCGAAGTTGGAGCTAAATTGACTTTTATGTTGCTTCCCTGCGTTGACTTTTCTGGACAGCGTTGACTTTTCTGGAGTTGACTTGGTAACTGGTTTGAGGATTGTTGTGACACATTCTGGGTTGGTTGATCAAGAATACTTTGCTGGTTGAAGCATCCTATTGACCGCCGTAACGCACCACCACATTCTCCTGTTTTTGGTTTGTCTTCTACAGATCCACTGGTATGTTCTATCAGCATTTTACTTAACTGTTTGGGTGATTGTTGTAATAAAAGTAAAGTTGCATCAAGCATAGAACATCTACAAAAATTTACATGGTATCAGAGCTGAGGTGAAGACAAGCCCTAACTTTAGCAATCACCATCTAAGAAAATGGGTTCCACAAGTTATGAATTCAAGGAGAATGACAAGCTGACTGGAAGAGATGACTTCCATGCTTGGAAGATGATATTAGATCTCAAATTGGAAGAACATGATCTCATGGACCATGTACTGGGTAAGATACAAGAACCTCCATCCAATGCTACTGCTGCTGCTAAAAACAAGTATAAGAAAGGGGAGATCAAAGCAAAGCTGATGATCAGGGAATCCATTCATAAAAGTCTGGTAGCCTACATCTCTGAGTTGGGCACATCCAAAGAGATGTATGATAAATTGATCCTAAAGTTCCAAGTTAACAATGTGAACCAAGTGCTATTCTTCAAAAATCAATTGAAGAATCTGAAGAAAGGCAGGGATGAGTCTGTTCAAACATTCTTTCTGAAATTGAACGAGATTAGGAACAATCTGTTGGCTATTGGGGAGACAATAGCCGATCGTGAGATGGTACTCACCGCACTTGGAGGACTCTCATATGAATGGCAAGTATTCACCACCACCATTCTCAATAATAGTACAATTCCTAACTTTGACGAGCTACTGTCTAGATGTATGCAAGAAGAGACAAGAATGAAGGAATTCGAAAATGACAGAAATGTTGCCTATGCTGCTCATTCTAGAAAGAAGAACTCTGGTGGTCCTAAGAACAAAGGAAGAACTAAGGCCCAAGGAAAGAAGGGTAAGTGTTTCACTTGTCATAGGCCTAGTCACTATGCTAGAGAATGTCCCTTCAAGAAGGATTCTCCCGATAGTGATGACAACAACAACAACCGGAGGAATGGAAATCAAAGAAACGACAGATCCAAAGGAAAGAGGAAGGCTCCCTCTGGTGGAAACAATCAACCTTCTAAAAGGTTTAGAAACTCCAGGTATGAGGAATCTAATGCTGTTGATAAAAGAAATGAATATATTCTTGTATCTGCTCTCTCTACAGCATCTCCGCCCGACACTATGGATGTCTGGCTGATAGATAGTGGTGCCTCAAGACACATCACTGGGTTCAAGGAAGCACTCTCTGACATGGTTGAGAAGGATACTAATTTGGAAATTATCCTTGGAGATAATGCCACATATCTCGTGAAAGGGACAGGGACTGTGACCCTCCACTTGTCTCAAGGACAAGTCCTACATTTGCAAGATGTACTCTATGTACCAAAATTGAAGAAGAGCCTTGTGTCTATATCAGCGATTGAAGACAAAGGCTTCAATGTGGCATTCATTGATGGAAAAGTACGCATGTGGAAGAAGAATCTCAAGGAAGCTATCGTGATTGGTTTTAGAGTTGGAACACTCTATCAAGTTGAAGGAAGTCCTCTAGGAGCTATGACATGTGATACTATCCGACAAACCGAACTATGGCACCAAAGGTTTGGACACCTTCATTACAAGGCCCTTCACGAAGCAAGGAAGGTGGTGACAGGGATGCCCGACTTTGGAAATAATCATGAAGGTGTATGTAAGGGTTGTGCCGAAGGAAAGCATACAAGGGGACCTTTCCCCTCAAATGTCACAAAGACATCTGATATTTTGCAACTGGTCCATTCTGATCTATCTGGTATGCTGCCCATGACATCACTGGGAGGATGTTCCTACTACATGACATTCACTGATGACTTATCCCGCAAAACCTGGATATAGTTCTTGAAGAAGAAGGATGAGGCTTTCATGTGGTTCCGTACCTTCAAAGCCTTGGTGGAAAATATGACAGGAAAGAAGATCAAGATTTTGAGGACCGACAATGGCACTAAATATGAGTCAAATGAGTTCAAGGACTTTTGCAGAGAAGCTGGCATTAAGAGGGAGACTACTACTGCCTATACTCCTGAGCAGAATGGTGTTGCTATACGAAAGAATAGGACTATTGTGGAAGCTGCCCGTGCCATGCTATGTGACCAGGGTCTACCGAAGTTTCTGTGGGGAGAAGCTGCAAATACTGCTGTATATATTCAAAACCGATGCCCTCATTCCACTTTGGACTCCAAAACTCCCGAAGAGGTTTTCACTGGTAAGAAACCTGATGTCTCACATTTTAGAATTTTTGGATGTCCTGTTTATTTTCATGTGCCAAAAGAAAAGAGAAGCAAGCTGGATGCTTTTGGGAAGAAAGGAATGTTTGTGGGCTACAGTGAAACTTCTAAGGCCTATAGAATCTATGTACCTGGTCAAAGGGAAGTAGAGATATGCCATGATGTCACTTTTGACGAAGATGCTTCCCTGAAGAAAGTAGTAGATCTTCCAAGATCTGAGGAAAATCATGAAGAAAGGCCTGGAAATCAAGAAGAACCGCAAGATGAGACTATGCCTGATGTTGAAGGACCAATGGACCCTATAGATCCATCTCCTTCACTGGGAAAGAGACCATCATGGCTCAGGGACACCCTCGAAGATGCTGAGGGACATGCTGCCCCAAGGGGGACATTCCGAGAAAGCAAGAAGCCGTGTAGATACCAAGGGTATCTAGTTGCCATGAGTACTATTGTACAATCTGAACCTGGATCTTTTGAGGAAGCCGTAAAGCATCAAGTCTGGAAGGATGCTATGCACGAAGAATATGAGTCCATAATGAAGAATGATGTCTGGGATGTGGTTCCGAGACCAAAGGACAAATCAGTTGTCACCGCGAAATGGCTCTACAAGATCAAGCATGGTGTTGATGGAAGTGCTGAAAAGTTCAAGGCAAGATTTGTTGCCCGTGGCTTCTCTCAAAAGGAAGGAATAGATTATGATGACATATTTGCACATGTAGCACGATATACCACCATTCGATCAATCATAGCCCTTGCTGCTACGCAAGGATGGAGTCTTCATCAGATGGATGTCAAGACCGCTTTTCTGCATGGTGCAATAAAAGAAGAGGTGTATGTAGAACAACCTCTGGGATTTGAAGTTCAGGATCGAAACACTCATGTCTGCAGGTTGAAGAAAGCCCTCTATGGGTTAAAGCAAGCACCCAGAGCTTGGTACGAGAGGATGGATAGTTACTTGATGAAGTTGGGCTTCACTCGAAGTAATGCTGATTCGAACCTTTACTTCAAGGTTGTACAAGGGAAGCCTCTCATTCTGGTGTTGTATGTGGATGACCTCTTCCTGACAGGTGTTGACCCTCTCATTCATCAATGCAAGAAGGAGCTTGCTGCTGAGTTCGAGATGAAAGACCTAGGACTGATGCACTATTTCCTAGGCCTGGAGGTCTGGCAGAGACTTGGAGAGATTTTCCTTTCTCAAGGAAAATACATTGTGAAACTTCTGGAAAGATTTGGTATGGTGGACTGCAAGACCGTGTCAACACCAATGGAACTCAACTTTAAGAAGTTGAGTGGCAGCGCTGCTGGGCCCGTATTGGCCAATCCTACTAAATATCGTCAACTCATTGGAGCTTTGATGTTCTTAGTGAACACCCGTCCAGATATATGTTTTGCAGTGAACACTTTGAGTCAACAGATGGTTGAGCCTCATCACTTTCACTGGGTTGGTGCCAAGAATCTTCTAAGATATCTTAGGGGCACGATAAACCATGGGCTGAGATACACTGTCGGGAGTGTGACACTTCGTGGATATACTGATGCCGATTGGGCTGGCAGTGTGGTGGATCGTAAGAGCACATCGGGATGCTGCTTCAATCTTGGTTCTGCTTCAATTTCATGGATGAGCAGGAAGCAGAAGTCGGTGGCTTTGAGCACCGCTGAGGCCGAATACATTGCAGCAAGTATGGCCTGTTGTGAAGCAGTTTGGTTGCGAAAGCTCTTTAGTGAGCTGTTTGGACATGTGCTAGATACCACTGTGATACTCTGTGATAACCAGAGTGAGATTCGCATGATTGAGAATCCTGTGTTCCACGACTGATCCAAGCATATTGATATCAGGTACCACTTTATCCGGGATATGGTACAGCGAGGCGCCATAAGGCTCGGTCATAGAGGAACTGATGAGCAGGTCGCGGATATTCTCACTAAGCCCCTGGGGAAGGTCAAGTTTCTAACCTTCCGTGAGAATCTTGGTATCGTGGAACGACCCTATGATGTGGGTCCCATTGGACGATGAGCTCTGGGAGCTCTGGGGGGCTTTGGGGATAGCTTCTCGGAGCTATAAGCACTCACGGGGCTAGGCTCGCCGAACCTTATGGTGCTTCTGCCCCACCGTTGTGATTATTGAGTTGGTTCACCTCTCATTTTTCTATGCCCCGTATGCATCCTACCCATTGAGTTCAAGGCTCATGGGAAGTACCTCTCATTTGGCCAATGAGGTGGGAAAAGCTAGAGACTAGTAGCAAATACTGATGGACACATCAGAGATTGCCGTACTCTCTATCTAGGATGGCACGGTCCAACCACTTGATCTGGGATAAAGTCTTGTGAGGTCTCGGACCTCTGCCTGACTTCGGGTCAGATGAACCAACTTCGGGTTGGTTGGAGACTCCTTGTGAGTCTGATAGAGGTTTCGGAACTCTGGGCTGAATATGTCAGCCGAGGGATGATGTCTTTGTGACTGACCCACTTCTGTTCTGAAATAAAGAGGCCAGCAAAGCAAGTTACGGCGGGATGATGCACAATGTTTGATTGCACTGATGGATGGAGTTCTCCCTAGTTTAGAGGGAGTGTTAAAATTGGACAACTAGGTCCAAACTCCATGTTGTGATGCTCAGATTAAGATACTGATATTTTTGTTGGATTCCTCTTTCGGAGAGGTGTAAAATCCATATAAAATATATCTTAATCCGATGAGCAGATCATTTATTTTGAATTTATTATTTATAATAAATTATATGTGCAGGTCGGCCTTAAGGTTTTGCACCCCCAGCAGATGTGTCACACACCTCAATGATGGATATAAATACAGTCAAAGTTGGAGAGCATTTCACTCATCTCATCTCATCATCATCTTCTTCTTCTCTGATTTAGTACGAGCTTCTTGGAGGACGAATTCAGCTCACACGTGGGAAAAAGGACAAGCTACTACAGCCAAGAAGAAGGACGCAGTTTGCTGCAACTAGGGTTTCCTAGGAAGTTTGACCAGCGTTGACTTTGGTCAACGCATGGTCCAAAGAGGCCCAAAATTTGTGGAGACTTCGATTTTAGCAAGCCGTACACTTTGGCACAAGAACCGAGGTCAAAAGGTTGACCGAAGTTGGAGCTGCGTTGACTTTTATGTTGCTGCCCTGCATTGACTTTTCTGGACAACGTTGACTTTTCTGGAGTTGACTTGTGTTGACTGATTTGAGGATTGTTGTGACACATTCTGGGTTGGCTGATCAAGAAGACTTTGCTGGTTGAAGCATCCTGTTGACCGCCGTAACGCACCATCACATTTTTCCTATTTCTGGTTTGTCTTCTACAGATCCACTGGTATGTTCTATCAACGTTTTACTTAACTGTTTGGGTGATTGCTGTAATAAAAGTAAAGTTGCATCAAGCATAGAACATCTACAAAAATTTACATTGCTAGATCAAGGAAAAAGTTAGGAAGATTTGAAAGATTTGAACCTCGTCATAGATGCAACAACAATTATCAACCACATGGAAACTGAGACATGTCTAAGGTACAATGCTTTGGTTGCAATGAATTTGGACATTACAAAATAAATTGTCCCAAGGATCCTAGGAAAAGGAAGAATGACAAAAGGAAAGAAAAAAGTGGAGCTCACATTGCATAAGAAGAGGAAGACGAGAAGAAACCTAAAGTTGAAGACAACAAGAACCTTTACTATTGAAGAATTTGGTATAACCAGCTTGTTTTTCATTTTTTCTAGAGTAGTAGTTGCAATTTAGAAGATTCTTATGGTTCGCAAAATATAGTAATTGAAGAAACTTTAGAATTGGAAGAGCTAGAGTCTACATGGAATTCTAGAAGAAGGCACGCAGTTGCATATCTTCGCATAGAGTAGAAAGCAGTCATCATATCGTCCAGTTAGCCAGAATACAAGAATTTGGATCATCAAAAGTTGTCTACACATCAAGCATTCTACAATCATCAAAGCAATTAGTTTCATCATGAAAATTTAGAAGCAGTCACCCAGAAAGCAAGAACTACAGTTTACAATAGAAGCAGAACAATAGCAGAGTTAAGGATATTATGCAAGTTTCTACAAACATGATATTCTAGAATCTAGTATCAACATTTGAATAATAGAATCAAAAGAATGCAATAGAAGTCTATTCTACTAGAAAAAAAAAATAGACGCAGCATTGTAGCAATCTAGAAGTATAATAGTATGAAGATAGTTTAGAAGCAGCATGGAAGAAGTAACCTCATCATTCCTGGACATTGTCTTCAAAGAAGGTCAAAGTAGCAATTCGTCGATAAAAAAGTCATTTGAATGGAAGCATGAAAAGAAGAAAGAATGCCCATTTTAGAAGTGGTTCTACATTAGACATCTAGAAAAATGAACCATATCTTCAGAGGGAGTTGAAAAAAAAATATGATGCATGAAATACAGATGGGCAGAAAGTCAATAGTATAACATAATATTTTTGGTCAAGGCACATCTCACTTTGAAAGTTGGAAGGAAATCCAAGACTCTACTTAATGGTTGATTAACAGTTCTATGACAACATCACTAGCCTTGGTTTAGCATATGAATGCATCATTAGCAGAACTTGTATACAAAGAAAGCATTGTTAACCTCAGCAGCAAAAATTGACATGAAAGATTCTACATCTTGATTAGAGGTCACTCTGATTGATTTGGCAACTATGATAATGTTTGGGATATGGTGTGACTTCCAGGAAGAATTAACAGTAGAAGCATGTACACTATATAGGCAGGAAAGATAGCAAATTGATACAAAAAGTCATGAGACAGTTTGTTGATCACTAGATGATATGTTGGGTTCGATATTGATCTAGAAGAAGTTCACCCTCCTCAGCTGGAAAGAGGGAGCTATAATTGGTTCTACATTGATTGATTTGATAGGTACTATTGCTGATAGAGATACTACCAATGATTATTGGAAGTTGATATAATTTCTTGGAAAAAGAATGAAAGCAGAATCCTGTCACAAAGAAAGAATATGTGAAGGCTTGTGTGATCAACTGTGAAGAAGTTTGGTTCCATAAGATGTTTGATGAACCACTTGACGACATATTGAAGCTACGTGAAGGTTAACAAAGATCCAGGAAGGTCGAAGCTTGTTATGATGTGATGCAGATAGGAGCCCAGTAGCTACAACAGATCTCCACGGAATAACATGTAGTCAATGCTTTGTTGAGTATTTTTTGAGACAAGCTTAGGCTTATGGTTGTTACTCCATGGTTGAGAGGAAGTGAGGATGGACACCGTATTCTCCATGTGTCATGCACTATGGCCAAGACTAACAATTGTAATCCTAGTGAAGACACTAGTAGGGAGAATGGTGGATTGGACAAGCATCTGGGACCAATATTACTTGAGGAAATGTATCCAAGATAGAAGTAGTCCAGAGGACCGATACTCTTTGAGGATAGAATATCCAAGATAAGAATAGTCCTAAGGACTAATATTCTTTGAAGATGGGTGATATCCAAGATAAGAATAGTCCTGTAAGGACAAACCTGGTGAACATCTGGATGGGGTATGTACATTGAGAGGCGGTGGTGGTGTCCAAATGTATGCCTCCCAACATTGTGCTCTGATCTAGTGGACAGATAGAGCTTGTCAGTCAAGGCCTTGCTATTTAGTAATTGACAATGTTGGTTATGATGATGCTTGATGAAGCTTTTCAATCCATATCCTTTCTTATGAGAATATTTCAATTTGAGAGTATCTTATTGTGCCTAGTTAATAGGAAGTGTTGGAAATGTAACTAGGCTCAGTCTTCATAATGTTAATTTTCTAGTGTTCTACGCTTAACACAATCACTTATTACGTTTCTTCTACAGTTAGAAATCACTTTATCCAATAAATGCTATCTTCCAACAACAATAAGCAATTGTAGATAGAACAGTAAACCAATGAACAATAGAAGACAACCAAGAACAATAGAGACACAAGATTGGGTCAAAGACTAGGGAAAAACTCCACATGGGGGAATACCCTTTCAAAATTCTTCTTCTAATAGATTGTCATCAAATGTTCAGCAGAGAGATACAATGTTCAAGTTCATCAACAAAGAGTCAAAGGTCAAGGCATTGACTATCCCAAATACTAATCCAATATCCAATCAAAGATGAGACCAAAAAGTCAACTCTGGTCAACAAATAAAATCTACAAATTTTGTCAAAGTCAATAGCAGCAAAAGATGCCCTAACTAGTCATGGTCAACAGTCAAATCAACTTCCAAAAGGCTCGGTCAAATAGGCAAAGAACTCGACCTTCTTTCCTTAGTCAAACCCTATCAAAGTAGCCTTCAAAAACACAATCAAAGGAGAGAAAAAGCTTGCAGTCAACCTTCAACAAATCTGCGAACAACCTTCAATAGATCTGCGGTCAAACTCAATGAAAGTGTGTGGTCAAAGTAGGTAAAATTGCCCATAAAAGTTTGGTCTCTTGTCCAATCAATTCGGCCTTCCAAAATATAGATAATTCTAAGTCAAACAAACCCATGTCAAAGATAGTCAATGTTGTCCCAACAAAAAGTCAAAGCACCAATAAGAAAATTCTTCCTTCCCTTTGCACGTGTGAGCTCAGACCTCCTATTTTAGACCTACAAACCAATCAAATCAAGAGAGAGAAGATGATGTGATGGATGTGATGTCTCCAAATGATGTGACATGATGTGTATTTATATGAGGTTGATGAGGTGGCTTTTCCTTGCCCAAGCCGACTTGTACTTTTGTGCACATGTGGGTTTCATATTAAAAATAATATATTTCCTTGACCAAATTAAATTCTTCCAAGGGCTAGTAGGGTCTTCTACGGATGAAGAAGGCTTCCCAATGGAGGGAATTTCTCCCTGAGCTATCAAATTTCAACACATAATTATCATTGTACTTGTATCAACATATATTTCATGTAGAAACAAAAGAAGAAAAAGAATTTATTATTATCATTATTTTATTTTCTAGTCAAAGCATGTTCTTCATGTTTGTAGGGTTATTTGAGTCAAAAGAAAATTTGTCATGAATCAAAGAAAGATTATTGAGTCAGAGTCCCATTTGGTCTATTTCTATGAAAAAGGAAAATTATTTATTTAGAGTCAAAAAGAGTCAATTTTTCAGCCACAGATGAAGTCAACCCTCCTAGACAAGTCGGCCTAGAAAGTCGCCTATTCGACTTCCTGGACTTGTATAAATACAGTGCAATTTAACCTCCTGGACTTGTATAAATACAGTGCAATTTGACCTCCTTGATCACAAATTCACAACTTCAATTTTTGTGCCAAGAGAAGAAAAAGCAACTGAAGTCAAGGAAGAAATAGTGAAAGTCAAAGGTGTTGAAAAGTGTAACTAGGACCAGTCTTCATATTAACTATGTAATTATGAATTTAAGTAAAGAAGAAGTCAAAAATAATAAATGTATTTTGTTGTACTTGCTTCATGGGTTTCATGAACAAGATTTTAGTATAGGTCAATAGACTTCTTCTTGATGTCTATAAGGGTTTGTCTTCGAGTGTAATTAACAGTCATTATTATGCAGTGTCTAGTCTAAAGAATGTCTCCAAGACCTTGTGGAAGAATGGCACATAACAGCCCTCTAGACTGCCCTCATTCAACACTGCAAATAAGGCTCAGAGCTTCACTCTCAACGCTGGAAAATGTTGGCCTTCAAAAAGCAAGAAAAGTTGGCCCTCAAGCAAAATGTATGGTCGGCCTAAAAGACAGTGAAACTGTGCTCTATAAATACCCTGAACCTGCGGCTCAGTTGACACAGAAAATTGCAGATTTCCTTAGACAGAGAGTGCAGATTTCAGAGGACTTGTTCAGGGTTTCAAGTGCAGATATAAGGACAGAAGAATTGCAGACTATTCTGAGTCTAAAGTGCGGATTTTCAAAGGTGACAAGGGTGCGGATTTCAGAGGTTAAAGATTGTGAATTTTCTTTGTAATCTCCACAGTAAAAGATGCGAATACATCTAAGTTAGAAGTGCGGTCTTCTAACTGGAAGTTATACGGTTCTCTCTAAGACTGTTGCAGCGTAAAGGAAACTTGGAATATGTGCTAATAAGTTTGAAGAAAGGATGTGGATCAGTCAGTAGAAGCTGCAGGCTCCAGGAACAAGTAAATCTGATATATATACTTGTAAAGGGTCTGTTCTCTCCTCACATAACTTAGGAAGGTTGAAGGTGTTCATAGCGTGAAGGAGAACTACTACAAGTTCGGTCTTAGGCTACTACATCTCTCATCTATACAGGAAGGTCGAGAAGTAATGCAGGTCAGTGCACGTTGGTGAAAAAAGGAAAGATCAGCGTTGGCAGAAGACTTAGAAGCAGTGACAAGGGTCTGAGTCTTGGTCATGGTATTTGTCATTTGAAGATCTATCAGAATTTCTTACAGGTTTTCCTCTCCAAGAGGGAGAGCTTTTTGCCCTAGCTTGAGGAGCCTAATTGTGTGTTTCTTGTATTTTGGTAATTGACTTGATGAAAGACTAAATAAGTTAAGAAGTAAGCTCACAAGTAATTATCAAGTAAGAGAATTTGAATTAATCTCCGACCCTCCAAATTCTCAACAAAATGACAAAGAGCGAAGGTCTAAGAGAGAGAAAATTGAGATTTTCTACCCTAATTCTCTTCACACATGCGAAATTTGAGAGTTACTGTAGGGCCGAAACTTCAAAGATATTGTAGGTCCGAAAATTTAAGGTTTGACTAGTTCTTGAGCATTGACCAACGTTGACTTTGTTATCTTTGACTTGGTTGAAAAAGGCTCGAAGGAGGGCTGAGTTGGGGCTTTTATGGTAGTCCTGGTCTTGGTTTTTGGGTCTTAGATATCTCACTTTGATCTGATTCTATAAAAGAGGATTTGTATGGGTTTTCCTGTTGAAAAGTGTAACTAGGTCGGTCTTCATGTTGACTATGCAATTATGTACTTATGTAAAGAAGAAGACAAAGATAGTAAAATGTATTTTGTTGTACTTGCTTCGTGGGTTTCATGAGCCAGATTTTATTATGTAGGTTAATAGACTTGTTCTTGATGTAAATTTGTTTTTTGTCTTCTAGGTATAAATAGAATTAAGTGTCACATACATGAAGGATCTAGTCTAGAAAGATATGCTCCAAGACCTTGTGGAAAAATGGAAGACAAGCTGGAAGACAAGCTCACAACAGCCCTCAAACAACAATGGAAGACAAGCTCTACATATAGTGAAGAAAGCCTTAATCAAACGCTAGAATAACTGCACTCTAGTCGGCCTAATTTACAATGATAAAGTCGGCCTCCAATCTAGGTATATGGTCAGCTTATTAAGGAGGAGATTAAGCAGTCAAATTGAGGAGAGAAGGATATGTGGATCACTCTGAACTCAAAATGCAGTGGGGATTTTAGAAGACTGGTTAAGGGTTTTTCAATGCGGATTGGTCTGAATAGGATGCGGATTACTCTGTGTCAAAGATGTGGATTACAGACAGAGTACTAGTACGAAATTCTCTGAGTTTTTAACATTGTAAAAGATGCGGACAAGAACAGGGTTTCTACTGCAGATGTATCACAGCTATACTTGCGGATTCCTTTGAAGAAAATGCGGATTCTTCTGTGGCTAATGTGGATGCCAGAGAAGTCTAGTATTCTTTGCGGATAAAACAAATCTGGTATACATGTATTCAGATCAGGATAAAAGATATATATATATATATATATATATATGTGCGAATTGATGTTATATGTTGCTACAGTAGTGACATAAATTCATACAAGTACAGGATAAGCACAGCGTAATAAAAGGTCTCATTCAAGCATATTTGTTGTGAAGCATTATGAAGTTGTGAATGAAGATGATTATGTTATAAAGCAGTATGGAAAAAGGAGGAAGGGTTCTACATCTCTATTATATGCGAAGGATTAGAGACCGAGTTCTCTATGTTGATCAGTACACATTGATGAAGAAAGAAATATTAGCGTTAGAAGAAGACTTAGAAGCAATGACAAGGTCTTGGAAGCATTCATAGGTCAAAGGTCTGAGTCTTGGTCATGGTACTTGTAATTTCAAGATCTATACGAAGTATTTCTCATGGGTCTTCCTCTCCAAGAGGGAGAGGTTTCGCCCTGGCTCTAGGAGCCTAGTTTTGTGTCTCGTGCTTTTGATAATTGACTTGATGAAAGACTAAGCTAAAGAAGAAAAGACATAAGTAACTCAAGTAAGCTCACAAGTAGTTATCAGGAAGAGAATTTGAATTAAACACCAGCCCTCTAAATTCTCAACATGGTATTAGAGCTAAGGTGTTGAATTCTAGGGTTGCTTGAAAAAGAGACACTCCAGAAACCAAAAATCAAAGTTTGGGTGAAGAGTCAAATCAGTTTGCAAGGAAGAGTCTCAAGATCTTCATCTCATTCAAAGGCTCACCTTTTCAGGAAAATAATCTTTGCCATTAAAGATTTAAATTCAAGACAGTGGTAGAAGAGGACATCATCTTTTGAAGACATCCTTTACCATCAAGGATCCAAGATCACCTAGATTGAAGTTTTCTATCTAAGAAGAAGTTCCTAACTTCTTCATCAAGGAAGTTGCTAAAGGAGAAAGTCACTTACTCAAGTAAGTATCTATGACTTTATCTAAATCTGTCAAAATGCCTCAGTGTATAGAGAACAACAAATTGGTTGGGTTATCAAACTTTAATGCATGGAAGAAAAGTATAGATCTAAAGTTAATTGAAAATGAAGTTATGGGTTTCATAGAAGGATCTACAATTCAACCTCCAAAAGAAGACATTCTAGCATATATCAAATACATGCAAGGAGACATAAGAGCCCAAAGGATTCTTATAGAATCCATAAAAGACTCTCTCACTCCCTATGTATCAAAGCTAGAATCCTCAAAAGAAATATATGATAAATTGGTGGAACTATTCTCAAAAGGTTCTACAAAGGAAATAATATCCCTAAGACAAAAACTATACAAATTGAGAATGTCAGAGGATGGAATAATTCCATATCTGATGGAGATTTTCACAATATGAGAACAACTACTAAAGTTGGGTGAAGTAATGTCTGATAGAGAAATACTCACTATGGTACAAAATGTCTTACCGAAAGAATGGAGAGGTTCCACTTCCAGCATAGATGGGAGAGAAGAAGCCACGACATTCCAAAGTCTAGGTAAGATAGAAGAACCAAGATTGAAAGCAGGATCAAGTGTTGAGAATCAAGGCTTTGCCACCATGTCCAGGAAGAAAGGAAGATTCGGTAAATTTGGTCCTCAAAATAAGAAAGGAAATATGAACAAAGCACGATGCTTTGGATGTTATGATCTTGGGCATTATAAACGTGATTTTCCTAAATTTAGAAAGGACAAGAGGAAAAAGGAAGAAGCCCATGTCTCAAATATAAGAGAAGAACTTGATACAAAGAAATCTAAGAAAGAAGAAGCGAGGGATCTCCACTATGATTGAGATCATCTTCTCCTTTAAGAGATTTTTGTTGGTTGTAAAATAGTATGATAGGAACCAATGTATATTATAGCATCATGATAAAAGCATGGTAGGAGCTCTTGGTGAAGCAACTCTAGGAAAACCTCTCTGATAACAATACTGATGGAAGGCAATCATCAAGATCAATGGTCATCATGGAAACAGAATTCTGGGATGTGATGACATATGAATGGAGCAGGTCAAGGGAATGAAGCTCTTCATTCTAGTAAAACTGCTACAGGATGACTTAAATGATAAAAGGTATGAGGTATGTATATTTTTAATATGCTGACACTAGATGTTGTGAAGTCATGTCATATGGTTGCAGGTAATAGACATCCATATTTAGAAGTATGATCTATCAAGGAGGATATCTCGATGCACTAATAGATGAAATCAACATATATATATCCTCAATATGAGGTGGTTTTATGAACGAGAAATTGGAAAATTTTGTAAGATCCTGGGAATGGAGAATGTGCAGAAAGGAAGAAATCATGAAATGCAACCATGTCAAGAGGCAATTATCATCCAGAGGCCAAGAAGATATGACTAAGATATCTCCTCAGAAGATATGTAGACTCTGACATAAGTCTGGTAAAGAAGAAGACCCTTGACAAAACATATCATTAGGAGATGTGTCAATCTAAATAAAGGATGTCGATGCCTACAGGAAGATGTCATGGTGAAAGATCATCATTGAGGTAACTTTTGTTTTAAAAGTTCATATGTATATGTTTATCTGGATGAATTTGTGCAGGGTTGTTGATCATGAGAAAGGATGTATGATCCTTGGAGATGATTAAAAGGAAACCAACATGGCATAACGATGGACCATATGAGAAAAACTGATGAATCACTTTCTAATAGTGGACATGACTTGTGACTGAAAGTGGTGGATGATCTGTGCCCTATGAAACCAAAAGTTGAAGATTCCTCAATATTGAAATCCATGACATCGAGGGGAGGAATTCTTCATGAGTAGTTGGATTGCTGCTACAGGACCCTAGTTGAGAGGGAGCCTGGTGGTAAGTTTCTTTCTTGGAAGAAACTTGAAGTATGTCCTTCCTGTGTTGAGAGGGAGTGACGTATGTGGTTCTCTATTACACATGTCATGCACTAGACCGGAACTAACAATCGTAAGTCTTAGTGAAGTCAATGTGAAGAGAATGGATAGACACATCATTCTGGTCTTCACCTGGAAGACAGAATGGAGGATTGGGTAATCATCTGGCATTCAATACTCTTTGAAAATG
Organism: Pinus albicaulis; assembly: GCA_034641835.2. Lineage (NCBI taxonomy): Eukaryota > Viridiplantae > Streptophyta > Pinopsida > Pinales > Pinaceae > Pinus > Pinus albicaulis. Next base: position 794,674,156 of record CM076575.1, on the reverse strand, counting down.
AGATAGGGTATTCAAGATAAGAGTAGTCGTGGACCGATATTCTTTAAGGGCTGGCTACCCAAGAGAAGAATAGTCCAAGAAGGTCATACTCTGGGAACACCTAGGTGGGGTATGTACCTTGGAGAGACAATGACTATGGTGTTTATTAGTCATGTGTCTTGCCAGCATTATAGCCCATTATCTCGTTGAGAGATGGGGTTGTTAGTCAAGGCCTTGCACTAAAACAATGCTGGTTGATATGATGCTATACAGATGCAATTACCAATCCGATTCTTCTTATGAGATTCTTCAGTTTGAAAGTGACCATGTACCTGTATGAATACCTCCCTAGTTAAGAGGTAGTGTTGAAAAGTGTAACTAGGTCAATCTTCATGTTGACTATGTAATTATGTACTTATGTAAAGAAGAAGACAAAGATAATAAAATGTATTTTGTTGTACTTGCTTCATGGGTTTGATGAGCAAGATTTTATTATGTAGGTTACTAGACTTTTTCTTGATGTCTATTAGTTTTTTGTCTTCTAGGTATAAATAGAATTAAGTGTCACATACATGAAGGATCTAATCTAGATATATATGCTCCAAGACCTTGTGGAAAAATGGAAGACAAGCTCACAACAACCCTCAAACAAAGATGGAAGAAAAGCTCCACATACAGTGAAGAAAGCCTTAATCAAATGCTGGAATAACTACACTCTAGTCGGCCTAATTTACAGTGATAAAGTCGGCCTCCAATCTAGGTATATGGTCGGCTTATTAAGGAGGATTGTGTCCTATATATACACAGGTCCTGCGGTCAAATTGAGGAGAGAAGGATATGCGGATACTGAACTCAAGTGTGGACATAAGACAGAAAATGCAGTGTGGATTTTAGAAGACTGGTTCAAGGTTTTTCAATGCAGATCCATCTGAACAAGATGCGGATTACTCTGTGCCAGAGATGCGGATTATAGACAGAGTACTAGTACGAAATTCTATGAGTTTTTAACAGTGTAAAAGATGTGGACAAGAACAGGGTTTCTAGTGCAGATGTATCACAGTTGTACTTGCGGATTCCCTTGAAGAAAATGTGGATTCTTTTGTGGCTAATGTGGATGGCAGAGAAGTCTAGTATTCTCAGCGAATAAAACAAATCTGGTATATATGTATTCAGATCAGGATAAAAGATATATCTGTAATATATATATATATATATATATATATATATATATATATATATATATATATATATATATATATATATGCGAATACATTGATGTTATATGTTGTTATAGTAGTGACATAAATTCAGACAAGTACAGGATAAGCACAGCGTAATAAAATGTCTGGTTCAAGCATATTTGTTGTGAAGCATTATGAAGTTATGATTGAAGTTAATGATGTTATAAAGCAGTATGGAAACAGGAGGAAGGGTTCTACATCTCTATTATATACGAAGGATTAGAGACCGAGTTCTCTATGTTGATCAGTACACATTGATGAAGGAAGAAAGATCAGCATTGGAGGAAGACTTAGAAGCAATAACAAGGTCTTGGAAGCATTTGGAAGAATTCATAGGTCAAAGGTCTGAGTCTTGGTCATGGTACTTGTCATTTGAAGATCTATAAGAAGAATTTCTCATGGGTTTTCCTCTCCAAGAGGGAGAGGTTTTTCCCTGGCTCTAGGAGCCTAATTTTGTGTCTCGTGCTTTTGATAATTGACTTGATGAAAGACTAACTAAGCTAAAGAAGAAAAGACATAAGTAACTCAAGTAAGCTCACAAATAATTATCAAGAAGAGAATTTGAATTAAACACCAACCCTCTAAATTCTCAACATTTCCCCCTTGTGGGGTTTTGCCCTGGCTTGGAGCCATCTTTGTTCTTTGTCTTTTGTGATCTTCATGTTTTGTAATTTTGGTAATTGCTTGATGAAGAGAAGATAATATAAGTAATAAAAAGGCCAACAACATTCACAAGTAATTATCAAGTAAAAGAAATATACTCTAATCTACAAGCATATTGATTTCTCAACAAGGGTATGCCTTAGAAGATTACTCTAATCAACTTCAAGAACTTAGAAAACCTCAGAAAGAGGGTCGAAACTGCTTCAAATTTTCCCTAAACTAGGTTGAAATTAGCCTCAGGAGCAAGGCCACACTAGGCCTCAGGCAGGCCAAAGAATGCCTCAAGAACATACTTGAAGGAGGCTTTAGAAATATCCCTTAAACAACTCACAAGACTTGTCCTAACTAGGGAATCCACCACAGAAAGATAAAGCCAATCAAATCCACAAACCTTAGGAACTTCAGCCTTCTTCTTCAGATTTTCATTAAGCTCATGACCTCAGACAACTCCAGCGAATTTTTTGATGAGAAGATGCCACGAATTTATTCCCTTTGAGGCTCAACAACTTGGCTATATATATTGGATTGGAGGGTGGCCTAATTTGGGGCCGACCTGCCCATAATAATAAACTTCTTTGCCATAATTTAAATCCTTTATCAAGCTTACGTAAACAAGAAGGTTTATGCAACTTAAAAATTACTTTTTGTCGTTCATAATATCGTCTTTCAAGGTTGATTTGGACACATGGACTTAGGCCAATTTAAATTATAAATTTGACCTCCTTCTCGGAGTAGCAATGAAATATTAAGGCGATAAATTTGTGGGGAAAAATTTGGTGATACATCCATTCATTTGGAGCATCAAACTTCAAACTTGAATATCTCTCCAACCAAGAGGACCCACAAGGCGTACCAAATATCAAACTAAATGGTGTGACAAGGGCTACCATTCTAAAGTGGTCTTGCATCCAAATTCACTGATTTTTGCATGTCAAGTGCATCATATTACTAGCCCATTGACCCTTTGACATCAATGACAATCTATTCCAACAATCTCCCCCTTTGTCACCAATGTCAACACTCATGCTCCTCATGTCATCATGCTCCACTTGTCGTCATGCTCCCGCTATTGGAAAATTCAAAGTGGCAGCTATTAATTTCAACTTTCCTTTTCCTTAATATTTGCTTGTGAACTTACTTAGTCTTCTTGTGTTTTTTATTTAGATCTTTTCATCAAACAAATATCAAAAACAGAAATAGTAACAACAGAGGACACAAAAATTAGGCTCTTAGCCAGGGAAAACCCCTCCAAGGGGAAAACCCGAAAAACTTCTCTTCTTATATAATTTGCTTCAAATGAGACAACAAAGACCCAAAACCTAGACAAAGTCCTCTTGAAAGTACCAATTCAGCCCTTCCAACAAGTCCTTCCTTGTTCTAACACCGGACAGCTTCAAACTGCAACTTCAACCTCCCAGCTTTAGTATTGCAACTTCGGCCCTATAGCTGCTGCAGAAACCTTAACTTAGCCCTTCAAGAGGTCTTCCTTGATCAATTCAACTTCTTCCAAGGTCAACGAAGTCAAAACAAAATATATTGCTCTTCTAGCAACTTGATGTTGCAACTCAAACTACTGCAATTCGGGTCTATAATTTTGGCCTTCTTGGAAGCTGCACAAACCCTAATTCTTCGCACGTGTGAGAGAGATAAAGCCCAAAAACAAGATTTTCGTCCTTCCTTTCTTCTAGACCTTCGATATCTTCTTCTCTTGCTTTCCAACTACAGATCGAAGTTCCTTCTTGAGATCGAAGTTGTGGATGAGATAGATACCAAATGAAGTCGAACTACTCCTTTGTATAGCCTTTCCAAGGGGTCGAATTCCCTCCTTTAAGCCAACTTATATTTGTTAAGACCAACTTGTACTTTTGGAGTTTCCAGGACTTTCTAAACTCAAAAAAAATCTTTTTCCAATTAGATTTTGCCCGAAAGGGTCTTATTAACATGATGTTGACTTTGACTCATGACAATAAATCCTAAGACCTAACAAACCCTAGAAGCATGAAGAACATGCTTTTACATAGAAGATCATCAATAAAGAGCATGAAACCCATGCTTTAAAATAATAACTTTTTCTTTTCTTATTTTGTTTGTTACATAGGATACATATTGAAATGAGTACAACAACAATTATGAAAACCGAAACTAGTTACATTTCCAACACCCCCTGTCTCCATGCTTCACTTCCTTTCTCTCCCCCTTTGACATCAATGGCAAAGGGTGGCTTGTTTCCTTAGGGCTTCTCCCCTTAAACATATGGCACTCAACAAGACTTTTGCCTTCTTGTCCTTCCCTTCTTTGTTGTCCCTATAACTCTTTCGCTTGGCTACAATTATCTTTCATTTTGCTTGGGTTAGGATGCATATGTTGTTTGGTCTTCTTGTAGTTGTTACAACCAATCTTCCTGAGTCTACTCTAATTTCCCATTTTGGGGAATCAAACAAGAGATTATACCCTTGATCACACATTTTGCCAACATTGAGAAGAATGTGCTTCAAATCCTCAACTAGCAAAACATTTGTTTCTTTTACATGTTCACTTCCAAAAGTTACTACACCTTTTCCAAGTATCTTGACAGATGAGTTATCTCCAAACACAACATTGCATATGTACCATCCATCTTCTTTGTCTTCATCGATCAAAGCTAGACTGCAATCTTCCTTCTTTTTCCTTTCCCATTTCATAGTTGCCTTCTTTGTCTTTAAGGTTGGAGCATTTTCTCTCCTAAGCCTGCAATTTGAGCCTCGTAACCAATATTATTGCATTTGTAGCACACAATGTTCTAATCCATTAGCAGTTCGAATCGACTGTAGTTTCTACTGGTAGGTCCATGAACATTTTTTGATCTAAGATCATTTCTTGCATGTCCATAGTCATACTTGCTTCTTGTATTGATTTTACAATGAATTGCTTTATGCTCGAAATTTCCACAAGAGTAACAATGACTAACAAAAATATTTTCTTACTTGATAGAGTAGGATGATCTTCTGAAGTTGTTCTGTCTTGGAGGTGGTTCAATTCATTGTTGATCAACAGAACTTCTTGAAGTAGCAGCATTTCTAAACTCCCTTTGAGATTCTTCATTCGAAGGCCTAGAGCTTGTATCTTCCTAGCTTGAAGATCACCTGTATAACCAAGACCGGTTTTATCGCCCCGATAATCTTTGAAAGCTGAGAATTTTATCTGACACTAGCGAATTGTTCAAGTTCTTATTGAGATTTCAACTTCAACCCTCAATGATACAACTTCCTCCTCAAACTTCTTATAACCTTCTTCTTTCTTCTTCATCTGGATCTTCATTACTTCCTCAATTTTGTTCGCTTCTTCAAGCTGGACATTTAAAGAGATATTTTCTTCATCATGTTTTTCAAGTAGGTTTTTCAATTTTATACTTTTATTTCTAAGCTTGGCATTTTCTTTTCATTATTCTTCAATTTTTCTTTACGATCTTCATCTTTTTGTTCGATATATGAATCATTTCTAAGTCCCCAAAAAGAATCCATTTTCATGTTTGGTTCTTCTATTTTTTCATCTAAATCAATGACCTCATTTTCATCATTATCATTATTTTGGGTTTCTTGAGTTATGAATAGAACTTCTCTTGCATCCCCTTCTTCTATATCACTCTCATCTGAAGAACTATTCTCTTCCTTAGAATAAAGTTTTTTCTTATGGAAGCTTTTCTTTTTCCCAAAAGGACAACTCTTAGCATGATGGCCTATTCTGCCACAATTGAAACATTTAAAAGGTAACTTACCTTTGTATTTTTCAGTTCCCATTTTGAGCTTCGTGATGAAATTAGCTTCCTCTACATCTAATTCATTGTCTAGAGTTCCTTCGACCTTGAGTTCTATGTTTCTTGTCTTCATGGCTTTAAAAGTTGCTTCTCTATTTGATTGTCTTTTTCCATATCCATTCTCATTTCATATGTTGGAAGGGTGTTATGTAATTCATCCATTGTCATCTTGGTCAAGTCCTTGGTTTCTTCTATGGTAGATACCTTAGCATAGTATCTCAACGGTAGTTATCTCAATACCTTTTGTACAATCAAGGGATCTTTAATTTCTTATCCTAATCCTCTGATAGAGTTGATAGCTTCATCTACTCTGAGTAAATAAGCCGCAATATCTTATTTTTCATCCATCTTCAAATTTTAAAATTGAGCTCTATATTTTTTAAGTTTAACTTGTTTGACCTTATCATCACCTTCATACAGAGTTGTAAGTTTATCCCAAACATCTTTGGTTGTGGTGCAATTCATTACCTTGGTCTTAACAGTTCTTAAAAATCCACCCATGATGGCATGAAGAGATTTTGAATTGCAGTTGAACAACTTCTTCTCGTCAGGATCGTTTGGAAGACTTTTAGGAACTTTGTATCCATTTATGATGGAGAGCCAAACATCCACTCCTAAAGCCCTCAAGTAGGTTTCCATGCAATTGCTCCAAAGTGGATAATCATTTTACCAAAATTGTCCTTGAAGAGATGCCTTCCATAGGATCCATATTTGTTCACGATCACCCTCCAGTGATTAGACTATTAGAGGGTAACCTAAACAGATACAAATTAATGGAAATACCAAGAGAGGAGGTGAATCACTATTTCACTATTTCTTTCAATTTAGTATCACAAGCATTTATCAATCACAACAAATCAAAAGTACACAAGGTTTAAATTAATAATTTATTTATTTTTTAGAGAAGTTACAACTTTTGTTTTACCAGCTACAACTAGAAAGGCTACAACCTCAGGTTTACCAGCTCCAACTAGGAGGCGACAACCTCCTAAAGGAAGATGCAACTTCCTTGCCTAGCACCACCCTGCCACCATTTATAATAAAAGATTTAAAAAAAAATTCTTGGGCTCTCATGCCAGGGATATTGACCTTATAACAATAATATCAATATTGTCAACTTCTATCAATTCATGCTCAGATTATAGTCAGTAAAACTTTATCCAGGCATCATTGTCTTGTCACTGCAAAGATCATACTTCAAGGCTGCTTCTTAAATACTGCTTAATAACCCTATATTTAAATGTGTCAAGGAAACTCATACCTTTATATAGCCATTGTACAAGATAGACTTCTCCATTTGATCGAATCAGCCAACTCATTCCTTCATATAGCCACTTCAATCAAACCTTAAACAGCCCTTAGACTGTTGAGAATTTGGTAGGGCCAAGTTTAATTCAAATTCGCTTCTTGATAATTACTTGTGAGCTTACTTCTTTTACTTAAGTCTTCTCTTTTTAGCTTATTATGTCTTTTCATCAAGTCAATTACCCAAAACACAAGAGACACAAATTTAGGCTCTTCAAGCCAGGGCCAAAACCTCTCCCTCTTGGAGAGGAAAACCCACAAGAAATTATTCTTATAGACTTTCAGATTACAAGTAACATGACCATGACACAGACCCTTAACCCTTGTATGCCTCCAAGACCTTGTCACTGCTTCTTCCTTGACTCCTTAGGCTGATCCTTCTCTTCTGCACCATCCTGCACTAAGATTAGAGAGCTCGGTCTCTAGCTATCTTCTTCCTTCTTTCTGCACTGTTCTGCACTTGATACTTAGAGAAACTCAAACTCTTTTTACCAATCTTTAACACAGAACTTTGGCCTTCAATAATCTCCTTTCTTAGATATGCAAGTGACTTCTCTATTAGTTCTTCTTCCAGTACTTTAAAGATAGCCTTGAGCTGAATAGTGATGACTCTAGAAACTCATCCTTGTCCTTCGCTGAAATTGCAAACTCCTGAGATCCACACTGTAATTGCTGACTGTTTTATAACCACAGAAATATACTAGCTTCCTTCCTTGCTGACCTGTCCTCTTCTATGCATTAAGCCACAGTTCTTATCCTCCTTTATCACACTTTTCTTTAGTCCTGAAGCTCGCACCAAATCACAGAGCACTTTTTCCGAAAATTTTGTGTCAAACTAAAATCCACAAGTTCCTTTAAATAGTTGATTTTGTCTATAAATAAGCCGACCTGTACTTTAGTTATGAGGCCGACTTGTAGAGTGTATCTTCCAGCATGATGAAGGTTGTCTTGAAGGATGGTTTGAGCAGTAGTGCTATAATCATACTTGAGCCATTTCTTCAAGGTTATATTAATATATGACAAGGTCTTGAGGCATACTTCTTTGACTAGATTCTTCATATACGTGACTCTTAATTAGTACATTTATGACAAGATGACAAATCTCTAGAAGACATCAAGAAGTAGTCTTTTGAGCTATAATAAAAACCTTGCTCATGAAACCCATGAAGCAAGCATAACAAAAATACATTTTATTATCTTTGTCTTCTTCATTACATAAATACATAATTACATAGTCAACATGAAGACCGAACCTAGTTACACTTTCCAACATAGACATGGCCTCAAAACCAGTGAAGATAAGCCTTTAATCATGCCTCAAATAAGCCTTCTACAAAGCCCAGATATGCCTTTGGTCAAGTCATGGAAATGCCTCAAACTGCCTCTAATGAGAAGCTCAAATTAGCCTCCAAGGAAACTTTGGATCAGTCGCAGACTCTGCCTCAGATTTGCCATAGATTTGGGTCTTGCCTAAGAATTCAGACCTACCTCAACAAGCCTTAAGACTCAGATCTGTCAAGGGCTCGGATCTGCCTTTGACAACCTCTAAACACTTGTCATATGGCCGAATAGGGGCATCAGAACAAGCCTATAACTTTGCCACGTGAATTCGGATCAATCCAACAAATTTTTGCCTTCCTTAGATTCGTATCTTCCTTAAAATTTATGCCCCAAATTAGCCTCAGATTCGAATCAATCTTAGGCTAGGATCTTCCTTAGAAGATGACTTTGATCAGCTTCAAGAAAACCTCAAAAGGAGGGCTGAAATTGCTTTATATTTTCCCTAAACAGGGCCAAAATCAGCCTCAGGAGGAAGGCTGCAATAGGCCTCAAGCAGGTCAAAAAATGCCTTGGGAACATACTTGAAGGAGGCCTCATAAATAGCCCTTAAATAGCTCACAAGACTTGTCCTAACCTGTGAATCCACCACAGAAAGATAAAGCCAATCAAATCCACAAACCTTAGGAACTTTGGCCTTATTCTTCAGATTTTCATTAAGCTCACAGCTTCAGACAACTCTAGCGAATTCTTCGATGAGAAGATGCCACTAATCGATGCCCTTTGAGGCTCACCGAGTCAGATATATATATTGGATTGGAGGGTGGACTAATTTGGGGTTGACCTTCCCATAATAATATAAATTTTTGCCATAATTAAAATCCTTTATCAGGCCAACCTCAACAAGAATGTTTAGCCAACTTGAAAATTATTTTTTTTCTTTCATGATATCTTCTTTCAAGGTTGATTTGGGCACATGGATTTAGGCCAATTCAAATTATAGATCTGACCTCCTTCTAGGGGCAGCAATGAAATATTAAAGCCATAAATTTGTGGGGAAAAAGCTAGTGACACACCCATCCATTTGGGGCATCAAACTCCAAACTTGATATCTCTCCAACCAAGAGGACCCACAAGGTGTACCACTTATCAAATGAAATGGAGTGATGAGGGCTACCACTCTAAGGTGGTCTTGCATCCAAATTCATTGATTTGTGCATGTAAATCACCAAACAAGTACATCATATTACTAGCCCATTCACCCTTTGACATCAATGACAATCTCTTCCAACAGATTGAGATTCTCAAGAATTTTCTATAGAAAATCTATTGCAAGGATGAAGGACTAGCAGTAAGGGAATTTTGAAGTTTTATTTCTGATTTGGGAGTTTGTGTAATAAATCTCAAAGATGGCAGCGGCGAGCCTCCAGTTTGAGGACTGATTGGATGATGCCTTGAATTTCATAGCATAGAAAGTGAGGGTTACACTCTTAATAAAAGACAATGATCTTTGGGATATTGTCACGGACATTGTGACTCCACCTATATATCCACAAGACTTGGCAACTCATAACAAAAAAGAAATGAAGGATAAGTGAATGATCTTGGATGCCATAAAGAACCATCTATTCCCTCGTTTATCCAAGAAGACTATGGCGAAGGAGATGTTTGATGCCCTAGTTAGTCTTTTTCAAAGTCATAACATAAACAAGAAGATGGCATCTTGAAACAAACTTAAATCCATAGAGATGACCAAATCAGACAGATCACCATTTACCGTATAAAGATCATATGGATATGTGATCAACTTTGCATGGTTGGGGAGAAAGATGCAGATGCAGAGCTAGTGAACATGGCATTGAATGGTTTCCCAACTTCATGGAAACAATTTTTCAAAGGTATTTGTGTTCGAGAAAACCCTCCAGACTTTGAGGGGCTTTGGGATGATTGTATCCAAAAGAACACTTGAATGGAGTCAAAGGCCAGCAAGAAGGATGGTGATGAGAACCTAACTCGATTTGGTCAATTAAATAAGTGCAGACGTAAAGGACCCAACAAGGGTAAGGGAAAGGGTGAGGAGTCAATTAAATAAGTGCAGACGTAAAGGACCCAAAAAGGGTAAGGGAAAGGGTGAGGAGTCAACCTCACAGGCATGAAAGAAGGACTTGAGTAAAATCAAGTGCTTCATTTGTCATAAGCATGGTCGTTATGCATCATAGTGTCCAATGAAAAAGAAGGATAAAGGAAAGCAGCAACATAAGCAGGTAGTAGTCTATGAGGATAAAGGAAAGCAGCAACAGAAGCAAGTAGCAATCTATGTACGAACTCAATTGAACGAGTTTGATGCCAAGTTTAAGAAGGAGTTCTCTATGATATTTTGCCTTTATATTAGCACGATTCTAAGGGATGCTTAGTATGTGGATAGGGGGCATCTCAACATATGACGTCAGCCTACCAAAGATTTTCTAGATTAAAGTAGGACTAAAGAGTACAAATTGAGCTTGGTGATGAAGCCAAGTACCTAGTAGCAATAACTGGTACTAATCTCTCCTAGATCAAGTCAGGTAATTCTTTAGATTTGACAATGTATTGTTTATTTCAAATCTCAAGAAGAATTTGCTTTTAGTTTAGATCATGGAGGATCAGGCTGTTATAGTGGAGTTAAAGAAACAACAAGTCCTTATCAAGCCGAAGGATTCTAGTACAAATACAGCGCAGCTAATAAGGGTTAGAGAAGCCAATTTGTACACATTGCAAGGTGAACCTCTTCGAGCTTTGATGCATAACAATGACAACTTATGCGAGTTGTGGACAAAAGGATGGCGCATCTACATCATAGGTGTTTCTTATTCTAAGGGAGATAGTCACGGCCCACGGGTCTTCCAGATTTCAGTTTGAGCAACATGGCGTATGTAAAGGGTGCACACTTTGCAAGCATACAAAGGTTGGGCATAGGTTGGCAAGCATGACAAGGTTTCTTTCCCAAGCAATAGGCATAGGCCTACATGGGCTCTAGACCTATTACATTCGAATATTTGTGGACCAACGTTAGTGGCGTCAATAATAGTTAGCATGTATTATGTTTCCTTTATTGACAGTATTTTTCGCAAGTCTTGGATCTACTTCTTAAAGACCAAGGATGAGGTCTTTAGCAAGTTTCAAGAGTTCAAAGCTCTAGTTGAAAACCAAACAAGGAAGAAGATCAATTTCTTGAGATTTGATAATAGGTGAGAGTATACCTTCAAGGAGTTTGAGCATTTTTGCGAGGAGACAAGAATTGAGAGGGAGCTGAAAATTCCATACAACCCACAACAAAATGGGGTAGGCCAAGCGAAAGAATCAGCCCATCATAAGGGCTACTAAGGCCATGATACATGACAAGGACTTGTCGATGTTTCTTTGGGCCAAGGCATGTAGCAAAACAATCTGCATCCAAAGTCAATGTCCTCACGGGATCTTGGAGGACAAGACACCAAAAGAGTCGTTCACTGATGTGAAGCCAGAGGCGTGTCATTTTCACCTCTTTGGGTGTCCAATTTATATCCATCTACCAATAAAGAAGAGGACCAAGTTGGATGCCTCTAGCATGAAGGGATCATTTCCAGAGCAAAGGAAGACAATTTGAGCTGGGATGTAAAGTTTGAGGAATATTTGGCAACAAAGAAGTCCCATGAGCCTATTCCACTGATAGAGGATGAGGAGCAAGAAACTTTGAAGGTTGAGCTAGGGTCACCGATGATTTACAAAGTAAGTATAGTGGCCTTCAAGTGAAGTGGGGAAGGTAGGAGCCCCTTCTACTTCTATTAGGAAACCTCGATGTTTCAGTCAAACATTGCAAGATGTTCAAGAGCATGTTGAGATTCCTAGGAGCACTTTCAAAGAGAGCATACCTCAGAGGAAGTATCTAGACTATATGGCATTAATGAGCAACACTCTAGATTCTGAGTCTTCCAATTTTTAGGAGGCATCAAACCAAGAAGTATGTCGGGATACCATGGTGGAGTACAACATCATGAAGAATGATGCTTGGGTCATTTTGCCAAGACTGTAGGGGTGTTGAAATTTTGATGTTCTATGTTGTTACAATCACTTAAATCCAAAACTTCTTTATTTTGCAAAATAAGTTCAATAATTATAGACAGAACATAAACCATATAAACCATAAGCACAATGGAAGATAGCCAAGAACTGAATGAGACACAGAGAAGTTAGGTCAATGACCAAGGCAAAACCCACAAGAGGAAACCCCAACTAGATTCCTCTTCTATTAGAAATCAATTGTTTAGTAGAGATACAAAGTACAATGAGAGAATGAAGAAGTTCACCCAAATATGAAAATCTTTGACAGCGGTAGCTAATGCAAACACTGAATCACTTTTTCTCTCCAAGATCTGCTCTTGCTCTTCAAGACTCCTTTTTTCTCCCTCAATCTTCCTCTAGACTCTCCAACTCTCTCTTTCTCAAGTTTGAATTCTCCTCTCACAAGCACAAGTGTATCAAGTGAGGATGAGAGGCACAAATATATAGGAAGAGCAAGGAGGTTGAACTCATGAGGGAGTAACTCCTATGCCTAAGGGGGAGTTACATATGTCAAAATAGGAGTGTAACTTATCACATAAAGGAGAGGAGTGTACCGTATGCATTAAAGAGGTGTAAGAGGAATCTTTTTATGATGAGTCATTAAAGTGTGTAAGAGAGTGTAAGAGGTGCATAAGAACATTAAAGAGAGAGAGGAATGAATCCATTATGTGAGAGAGAGAGTAACATATGCATTAATTTAGGGGAGTTACATTTGAGAGACTTGAATTCCTTTTTAATAATAATATAATAATATCATAGAGAGGATAATAGTAATAATATTAATAATATTGATGATTAAGTTAAAAATTAAACAATTGAGATCAATTAAGGACAAGTTAAGTGAATTTCCATCATGTATAAATGATTACGAATTGATGGAAGGTGATTTACTATTTTTGGAAAGTCATGGTTGCAAAGGTAGACATGACTTGCCATTTTTTAGAAAGTCGGTTTAGAAAGGTCAGAAATGAAACTCTATTCAAGGAAATTCATCCCATAGTTGTCAATTTTCAACACTCCCTCTCAGTAAGGGAGGAATTTATTTATGATACAAGGACCTTTGCTATCTCTGCTTTGGAACAATGATGTTGCAATCTAATGAAGAAGAATCATCATAGGGGAGATACATCCATCACCCTATACACATTTGGGGGGGATCCACTTGTCAACACATGACAAGGATCTCACACATCCAAGGCTCATCACTGCTTGAGGGGGTCCACTTGTCAACACATGGCAAGGATCTCGCACATCCAAGTCTCATCACTGCTTGGGGGGATCCACCTGTCAACACATGGCAAGGATCTCACTCATCAAAGGCTCACTACTACTTGGGGAGATCCACTTGTCAACACATGACAAGGATCTCGCACATCCAAGGCTCATCACTGCTTGGGGGGATCCACTTGTCAACACATGGCAAGGATCTCATACATCCAAGGCTCATCACTACTTGGGGGGATCCACTTGTCAACACATGGCAAGGATCTCGCTCATCCAAGGCTCATCATTACTTGGGGGGATCCACTTGTCAACACATGACAAGGATCTCGCACATCCAACGCTTATCATCCATGAACACCCTCTCTAGGAACGATCACATCTGTTAGTCCAAGTTGCTCTCTGAAAACCAAGAACTTTCCTTTCGACAAAGGCTTGGTAAGAATGTGGGTGATCTTACTACTCCTCTTTGCACCATATCCCAGATATGATGATATTTGATCTCAATGTGTTTGGACTTGTCATGGAACACTGGATTTTCAACAAGTCGAATCCCACTCTTATTCTCATAGTAAATTATTGTAGTATCCAATACTTGCTCAAACAACTCTCCAAGGAGCTTCCTTGGCCATACTACCTCACAGCTAGCCATGCTAGTAGCAATGTATTATGCTTTAGCCATGCTAAGGGAAACAGAGTTTTTCTTTTCGCTCATCCAAGATATCATGGAATATCCTAAGCTGAAGCAGCACTCTGATGTGCACTTTCTGTCAATAGAGTTACCAGCCCAATCAGCATCAGAGTATCCATGTAGCCTTACATCTTCAACAATATATCTCTATCCAAGGTTGATGGTCCCATGCAGGTACCTCAACACATGCTTTGTAGAAACCCAGTGTGCATGAGCAGGTTTAATCATGTATTGACTTGGAGTATTGACTGCAAAGCATATATCTGGTCTAGTGTTCACTAAGAACATCAGTGCCCCAATCAATTGACGGTACTCAGAAGGATTAGCCAAATCAAGGCCTGCAACTTTACCACAAAGCTTCTTGAAATTCATTTCCATTCAAGTATTCATGGACTTACACTCAATCATGTCAAACCTTTCTAGTAGTTTGACAACATATTTTCCTTGAGAAGGAAAAATCTCACCAGATTTATGCCATACCTCTAGGGCCAAAAAGTAAAGCATCAAACCAAGATCTTTCATTTCAAATTCAGAAGCTAACTCCCTCTTATACTGGAGAATAAGAGGTTTACTATTGGTCAAAAATAAATCATCAACATACAATACCAAAATCAAAGACATACCTTGGACTATCTTAAAGTAAAGATTTTGATCTGCATTGCTTCTGGTAAAACCAAGCTTCATCGAGAAGTTATCTATGCGAGCATACCAAGCTCTTGGAGCTTGATTCAAACCATAGAGAGCATTCTTCAACGTACACACATGAGTTTTTGGATCATGTACTTCAAAGCCTTGTGGTTGCTCCACAAATACTTCTTTAATGAAGCCATGCAATCTTCACATCCATTTGTTGAAGAGGCAAGAGGCCATCCTTGGCTAGCAGCTAGAGCTACAATAGATTGGATGGTGGTGTAACGGGCAACAAGTGCAAAAATTTCGCCATAGTCTATTCCATTTTTCTGAGAGAACCCTCTAGCCACAAATCTAGCTTTATATTTTTCAATATTGCCATCAACACCATGTTTAATTTTATACAATCATTTAGAAGATACAACATATTTACCTTGGGGTCTTGGAACCACTTCCCATACATCATTATGAATGATAGATTCATATTCTTTAGCCATTGCATCTTTCCACACTTGGGCCTTTACAGCTTCTTCAATAGTGCACGATTCAGCTTGAATAATGTTGCTCATGGCTACAACATATCCTTGGAACCGGCAAAGTTTCTTGCTTTCTCTGAAAGTTCCTCTGGGGGCAGCATGTTTATCAGCATCTTGAAGAGTATCACGAAGCCATAAAGGTCTCCTGTTAGAAGGAGGATCACATGGAGGAGGATCCAAGGACTCCATGGGTTCATCGGCAATATCAATTTTAACTTCAAGGTCTTCTTGTATTTCAAATACATCATCTTGACTATCAACATTAGCAAGAGGAAGAGGAGTGTCTCTTGCTTTTCCAAGAGTTGCATCTTCATCAAATGTTACATCCCTTCTAAATTCTATATTTCTTTTACTAGGTACGTATATTCAGTAAGCTTTAGAATTCTAACAATAACCAACAAACCTACCATTCTTACCTGAAGCTTCCAACTTGTTCCTTTTCTCTTTTGGGACATGAAAGTAGACAGAACAGCCAAAGATCCTTGGGTGCTCAACTTTGGGCTTCTCACCAGTGAAGACTTCTTCAGGGGTCTTATTGTTTAGGGCACGGTGAGGAGATCTATTTTGAACATAGACAGTTATGTTCGCAGTTTCTCCCCATAGAAACTTTGGCAATTTCTGATCATGCAACATAGCTTTGACCACTTCCACGATAGTTCTATTATTTCTCTCGGCCACACCTTTTTTTTCTAGGTTATACGGTACAATGGTCTCTTTTCCAATTCCAGCTTCCTTGCAGAAGTCAATGAAACCACTGGAAGTGAACTCTCCTCCATTGTCAGATCTGAACATTTTGATCTGCTTTCCAATTTGTTTTTCTACTAGAGCTTTGTAATCTTTGAACATGTTAAAAGCTTGACTTTATTTTTTAGAAAATAAATCCATGTTTTGCGAGAAAAATCATCCACAAAGATAATATAATACAAGTAACCACCAAGAGAAATCATAGGCATTGGTCCACGTAAATCAGAATGTACAAGATGCAATACCTGATTAGTTCTACTTTTGCTTGAAGGGAATAGTCCCTTCACTTGCTTTCCACTTGCGCATACCTGGCAAACGCCATCACGATCAGATCTTATTTTCGGCATTGCAATTGAGCGAACCTTCGGTGCCAGTTCACTTTGATGATTCATGTCATGGATTAGTGCATGAACAGGTTTTCCAATGAATTTTTATATACCTTCACATCTAGATCCTAGAGTGAGGGCATCTCTCATGTTGGATCTCGATGGCAAAGTGAGAACTTTACAATTTATGAAAGCAACTTTCATTCCTTTATCTTCTAAAGTTGATATGGACAAAAGATTCTTCTTTAAACCAGGAACATATAAAACTTCTTGAAGAGTCAAAGTTTTACCTTGATCCAGATGGAAAGAAACGGAACCAGATCCCTTTATGGGATATGTAGAGTTATCTCCAAGAATGATCTTCAAATTTGTCTTCCTCTCATCCAGATTAGAGAGTACTTCTTTGCAACTAGTAAAGTGCCTTGAAGCACCACTATCAACCAACCAATTATCACAAGAATTTGCACGAGATGAACTAGAAAAAGCAGAAACAAGAAAGTACTCTAATTGAGTCTCTATAACATTATTATGATACCTTTGGTTCCTTGAGGTATAATAGTTTCCTATGAGAGCAGTAGGAGATTCTCTTCTTTTGTAATCAGATTTGTTGGAGCGATTGTTGAAGTTCAATTTTGATGCTCTTTTGTTTTCTGAACAGTCACGAGCATAATGGCCATGGTTGCGACAATTGTAGCATTGGACTTTTGATAAGTCTCTGGTCCATTGAGAGGAGTTGTTGGGAGCAGACTTTCTTGAATAGTGCATTCCTCTTCTTCCTTTCTTCATTTTTCCTTGTACAGCAAAGGCAGTAGGTTCTCCCTCTTAATGCTTGAGAATACTCCCTCTAGAAATCATTTTGGCTTCTTCTTCACTGCACTTTCCCAGAAGCTCATCAAATGTAGGAAACTTGTCATTATTATTGATGGTAGTAATAAAACTTTGCCAAGAAGAAGGAAGACCTTCAAGCGAAATCAGTACCAATTCTTTATCGGAAATAACTTCACCAGAAGTTGACAGCTGATTTTTTATTTTTAATATCCTCGTGAAGTATGCTTGAATGGTTTCTCCTCTGTTCATCTTAACATCCTTGAGTTGATTCTTCAGATCAAGAATTTGTGGCAAGTTGTTCACTTGATACATTCTAATCAGCTTGTCATGCATCTTTCTTCAAATTGGAGACATAAGTGATGAGGTGGTCTTCAAGAGAGTCAAGGATAATATTTTTAGTCTTGACTTCTCCTTTCTTGTATCTGACGGTGATAGCAGCATTTGAGTTTTCCACTGATTCTGCTACCTCACCTTCAACATGCTCTAGAACATCATGTTCCTCAAGAGTAATATCCAATCTGGCTTTCCAAGGGAAGAAGTTTGAAGCATCAACCAATTTCTCTTCATTCTTAAAGTAGGAGGAATACATCTTGATTTGCTCAAAATTTCAGTAGCAAATAGAAAGGGATAGCAAGAGATATTTCAATTGTAAATGAGATATTTCAACAGCAAAATGGAAGACAAATTTCAGCAGAAAATGAGTAGTAAGTACAAGGAATAACAAGGGAATTTTCAGCAAAAAGAGAGTTGCAAATGGAGCGGACAGAAAGTTGTATTTCAACAGAAAAAAAGAGTTGCATATGGAGCGGACAGCAAGCTATATTTCAGCAAAAAATGCGCTGCAAATGGAGTGGACAGCAAGCTATATTTCAACAGAAAAGAAATTGCAAATGGATCGGACAGCAAAGTATAGAGTTTAGCAGAAAAGACGATGCAAATGGAGCGGATAGCAAGTTATATTTCAGCAGAAAAGGAGTTGCAAATGGAGTGGACAATAAGCCATATTTCAGCAGAAAATGAGTTGCAAATGGAGCGGACAGCAAGATATATTTCAGCAGAAAATGAGTTGCAAATGGAGCAGACAACAAGAGATATTCCAGCTAAAAGAGAGTTGGAATCGCAGTTGACAGCAAGAGATATTCCAGCAGAAAGAGAACTGGAAATGGAGCTTGTCTTCACCAAAGCTCTGATACCATGTTGAAATTTTGATGTTCTATGTCATTACAATCACTTAAATCAAGAACTTATTTATGCTGCAAAATAAGTTAAGTAATTGTAGACAGAACATAAACCATATGCACAATGGAAGACAGCCAAGAACTCAATGAGACACAGAGAAGTTAGGTCAATAACCAGGGCAAAACCCACAAGGAGAAAACCAACCCAGATTCTTCTTCTATCAAAAATCAATTGTTCAACAAAGATACAAAGTACAATGAGAGAATGAAGAAGCTCACCCAAATCTGAAGAATATCTCTGACAGCAGTAGCTGATGTAAACACTGAATCACTTTGGCTCTCTGCTCTTGCTCTTCAAGACTCTTTCTCTCTCTCTCAATCTTCCTCTAGATTCTCCAACTCTCTCTTTCTCACGTTCGAATTCTCCTCTCACAAGCACAAGTAAGTGTATCAAGTGAGGATGAGAGGCACAAATATATAGGAAGAGCAAGGAGGTCGAATTCATGAGGGAGTAACTCCTATGCCTTGAGGAGGAGTTACATATGCCAAAATAGGAGTGTAACTTATGCCATAAAGGAGCGGAGTGTAACTTATGCATTCAGGAGAGAAATCTAACTTATGCATTAAAGAAGTGTAAGAGGAATCTTTTTATGATGAGTCATTAAAGTGTGTAAGAGAGTGTAAGAAGTGCATAAGAGCATTAAAGAGAGAGAGAGAGGAATGAATCCATTAAGAGAGAGAGAAAGTAACATATGGATTAATTGAGGAGAGTTACATTTGAGAGACTTGAATTACTTTTTAATATCATAAAGAGGATAATAATAATAATAACAACATTGATGATTAAGTCAAAAATTAAACAATTGAGATTGATTAAGGACAAGTTAATTGAATTCCCATCTTGTATAAATGACTACGAATTGATGGAAGGTGATTTACTATTTTTGGAAAGTAATGGTTACAAAGATAGACATTACTCTCTATTTTTTACAAAGACGCTTTAGGAAAGTCAAAAATGAAATTCTATTCAAGGAAATTCATCCCATATCTATCAATTTTCAACAAGGGGAAGTCAATTGTGATTTCTAGGTAACTCTACAAGATCAAGCATGTTGTAGATGGCAGCACTAAGAAATTCAAAGAAAGGTTTGTGGTGAGAGGATTCTCCTAGAGAGAGGGAGTGGACTACAAGAAGACATTTTCTCTAGTCAATAGGTACACTTCTATTAGAGTTGCTATGTTCTTGGTTTCATTTATGGGATGGAGAATACATCAAATGAATGTAGATATATCTTTCCTTAATGGGATCACTGAAGAAGTTTACATAGAGCAACCTCAAGGCTTTAAGGTAAATCAGAGGGAGTCTCGTGTGCGCAAACTTAATAAATCCTTATATGGACTCAACTAGGCATCGAGAGCATGGTATTCCAAGATTGATGGAGATCTATAGAGTATATGCTTCACCAAAAGCAAAGCAGATTCTACATGTTATATATTTGTTCAAATTGATCTGCTTATTTTGGTGTTGTATGTAAATGACTTATGTTTGACAAGTGCAGAGAAGCTCATTACAGGGCATCAAAGCAAACATGACAGTTGAGTTTAAGATGAAGGATATTAGCTTGATGCATTACTTCTTGGGGTTGGAGATTTAGCAAATACTAGGAGAGATTTTCTTAGGGCAAGATTTAGAGTTGGTGGATCTCACAATGTACAAGCAACTAATAAGTTCCTTGATGTATTTGGTGAACAATATACTAGATATATGTTTTGCAATGCATCTTTTGTTTTTGGCTCCAACTATGTCAATGTTAGCTATATGAAAAGTTTTATGTGCTTCTTGGGGATTGATGTCAATGTTGATTTTTCATGACTTCCTAGACTGATAATTACTTCCAATGATTTCTTCATTATTTATCTTGTGTCACTTCATCATTAATAAATTATTCAATCTTCAACAGTAAAGCCAATAATGACAATAGAATCATGAAGAGACAGCCAAACACAAGGGACACAAAATTTATCCTGCGAAAACCCTAAATAGGGAAAAACCCAACAACCTTTTCTTAGAGAAATAGTCTAATTCAACAAGAGATATAATATGAACTTTAAATTCAAACTGACCAATAACCAAATCCAGGTCAAACCTGGTCATAATGTGATAAATTCAACCTCTTTAAATTTTAACCCCCGGAAATTTCACCATCCTGAAATTTCGACCTCCTGCACTTTCCTCGGTGAATTTCCATTTGCCCAAGACAAACTTCATTCTACCTCAAATCACTTCGGTCTTTCTAAGAAATCGTCCTTCTAGACTCCCACGTGTAAACTAATGATGAGAATGAGTGATCCGAATTGGTGCCAAGAGAGGAGGACGAATTGTCTTTATATAGTGATCTAATGAGCCCGAATAGGTGTGTCCTTTGGGACTAGCCGACTTGTATTTTTGGAGGCAAAAAAATCAAAATTTAAATTTCTTTCTTTTGTTTCGACTTAAATACCGACTGAAGCTACAATAAAATCAACAATCAACATCTCTCTCTGCATTATTTACCAAGATGGTGATTCTATCATTAACTATCTTGGCAAAACTGCCCATCAAAGCCATCATTGACCATTGCACATTGAGATGTATTTTCATAACTCCTATATCTATAGCTACCACAAGTGAAGCATGATTAGGTAATATGCCAATTTAATTACACCTTGAGTCAATTCATGGTAGATCCAAGGCAAAAAATTTGGGTAGCAGCGAAACATGTGCTTGGGTATTTGAGGGGCACAATGGAGTATGTTCTGAGATACCTTAGAGATGGTGAAGTGAAATTGCGAGGTTGTTTAGACTTAGATTGGGAAAGCAGTGCAACAAACAGGAAGAGCACCTCAGGTGCTGCTTTAGCTTAGGATCAATGATGGTATCCTAGTTCAATAGGAAGTAGACTTCTATGGAACTTAGCTCAACAGAGGCAAAATGCATGGCAGACAGTACTACTAGTTGTGAGGCTATTAGGCTTTGCAAGATCGTTTGATCAGGAGTTGGAGCCTACATTTATTTATTACGATAAATCAATTCATAAACTCTCTAACAACCATGTCTTCCATCACAAGTCCAACCATATCGAGATCAAAATCACTTCATATGAGACAAGGTTTAGAACGGAGCAATAAAGCTCCAGCATATTCCCACGAATTAGCAGGTACTTGATATTCTAATCAAGCCCTTGGCAAAAGGAAAGTTTGAGGCATTAAGAGAGAAACTTGGATTAGTGCCAAATTGCTTCCTCACTAATAGGGAGTGTTGAGAATTGTAACTTGGACAGGAACTTCCACACATGTTCAGTGTGAACATGTGACAAGTAGTTTGAGATATTTCAAAAAGTAATTCATTTCTGTAATTCACTTTAGTAAAAGAAAAAGTGAAAGTCTTTTAATTAGCATTTGAATCTAAAATTGTATCCCATGCATGACTTGAATCTAAAATTGTATCTAATGCATGACTTAGAGTAGGATAAATCTTAAAAATAGATTCTTTGCTAGAAGTATAAAGATAGTGCAACATAGAGGCTTTTAACACACACTTGAGCAATTGAGCGAGATGAGCAATATAGAGGGAGAGAGAACGAGCAGTAAGAAAAGAGTCATTTCCAGCCATGCATAGTCCCATATGGTAGATTTGTACAGTCATATAGACTTATGTACAATTATATGGGCAATACTATATGAATTTGTATAATCCAATGAAATCCACACAGCAGAGTCATACAACAAAGAATTGTTGTTTTTCCCAACAATTGTACACCTCAAACAACTTGTAGAAGCTCAAATTCAGGGTGATTTTGGTAATTGTGTGGTGCTATTTTTTGGGCTACTTGTGGAGGTTTCCTCGTAAATTTTTTAGAAGGAATAAAAAGCTTATTTGAAGGAGTGATTCCCTTTTTCTGTGAAAATTGAATTTTTATGCTTTCGTTGTGTAATTTCTAGCTATTGTGTGATTGATGCTCTAGTTTGAAATTTAATTTCAGCATTTAATTAAATTCAAGTTTCAACCATCTACTTGTTTGGTCCCAGGAGGCAGCTCAATTAGTGATCAAAGTAATGTGAGTCATAAGCAAACTGACAGATCCTAAATCCCCCCGGTTGTGACCCAGTTTACGAAGAGGAGCACAGGCCATAGACCCCCAAAGGTTTACTAGTAGTTACGTGTCAAGGGGGTTGTTGGGTTTCTCTGGGATACAAAAAAAAAACAATCTACTTGTTTGATTGAAATCAGAAGGACATTAGTCACCCGGGGTTTGAAATTCTCACAATAAGATCAGTGGTGTTTGAAGTGAGTGTGAGAAGATCCAACTCCGTATCTCTAAAATAGCTTGAATATGACCAAGCATGCCCAAATGCAATAGGTGAGTTGGTTTATGGGTACCCAACAATAGGGCACTTGAGAGAGCGAAGCTTAGAAGGAAGCTCTAATATAAGATGAGAGTGGGCTTATAAAAACCCAAGTCCTCACAAAGTGTGGCCATGACCAAAATATAGATATAGGTAACTAAAAGACAAATTAGAGTTGGTACGTGGATAATCAACTCAAAAAGATGGTCTACTATAGCCAAAAAGACAGAAGTGAGAAGGTTAATGTGTACCCATCTCAACATAAGGTCAACACTATGCATGGTATCCTCCCTATAGATGGACAAGAAGCTAGGAAGAGAAAGCATTAGACAACACCTCCCCCCATAATGCCAAACATGGATAATTTGAAGACAAAATGTCACCAAAATACCATAGTACCATTACCAGTATGGTTCCAAAACCAAGCAAAGAGGATCTCTAGTAGAGAATTGCAAGAAGGTGCCACTAAAGTTTGTTTTATATAAGATGCCCTACAAGAAAATCATAGTGCGGAGGATAGATATCCACACAATCAAATTGAGACACCAAAATAAGCTAACAATAATCCATAAAATCATCAATAAAGTAGAGTGCAACAAATCCTATAGATTTGTGAGTGGAAAGTACATCAAAGGAGGAGCTAAGAGGGGTCTCCATTCACAAACAAATCACCAAGCACTTGTTAGAGTCACTATAGATCACCATCGAAAGCTAGGGAGTAGGCCTCATGTCACCAACTACAATATCCAAATATAAAAGTACCAACCCCAAGATATGAATAATATCTCCAAATAAAGGTGGATTCAACACAAAGAGTAACATCCTATGAATCCAATACAACCCCAATCTGTATAAAATACATTGCCACATGTAACAAAAAAGAAATCCATCAGGTCAAAAAAAGAGAAGTCTCTTTGAAGACCTCAATAGAACCCACTAAAGGGGACAAGAAGGGGTTAGAAACCATATAATAACAATGTTTAAGAAAATGCCACCACCAAGCAATCCTCCAGATGAATAGAACCAATGTTGCCCTAAAAATACTACAGATTTTTTGTTGAAAGAGAGAAAAAAACAAAAGTGCATTTCCCTAGAAGAAGGCACAAATCTGCCAAAACTCTCCTTGAATCTACTAAAAGGACCAAAAAAGTGCTAAAAAAGAAGCGTACTTGTGAAATTGAGGGTACAAGCCCTAGAAAACGATGTGTTGTCCCAAAAAATGCTAAAAACCCTAATTTTTAGACATAAAACCAGCCCTTGAGCAATTTTTATCAACCACAACTCTATATTGGCTTTAAATGAGTAGCTAAATAAGGAAGAGAAAGTTCATGGCCAATTTGATACCACATTGAGATCCTGAGAGAGAGTGGACCAAATGCAACCACCAACAAACCCCAATTCGATGTGAATCATAAGCACATCACAACAAGAAAAGAATATGAACCCTTGAACAACATAAACACAAGGTATGGTGCTTGTGGGCTAAAAAATCAATCACTATGAATCAATGTGATGAGATAATACAAATAACAACTTATGTTGTATACTTATACACAGCTCAAGTGAGGTTTCCCTTCAAGAATAGAGGCGCCCCTTTAAGAGGGGTTATATGCCCAACATCGAAGGGCACACACCCCAAAAGGTTGACCAAGCCAACATAGTTAAATATATAAAGAATACAATAAAGAGGATGCTTACGGATAAATGACGACATGGGAAGATTACCATCATTCCAACAAGTTTGGCCAAGATAGCTTGGTTCTTAGCCTTGAGATGTTTTAGAGGATGCATAAACATAGTGAGAGACACTTTTTGATGCCTATACCCAAGATTACATTCCTTGGTTGAAACAATAGGACAAATACAAGTAGATCATTCCCACTTCTCTCTCCATGAAGCTAGGCATTGAACCTTGTGCAACCTAGTGGAAGGACTGGAAATAAGACAAGGCTAGAACATTTTGAAAGTATAAGTTGATGAGTAAAGGTGGCTTACCATAAATCTATGCTAGAAAAACAACTAAAAAAACTTGGGAACTAAAATCCAAATAATTGACTTGGCTCTTTCATTTACACGGTACCAAGAAACCTTTAATCAAACCCATTAGGGTTGTTTTTGCCCAATCCTACATTCTTGAGCGTTTGTCTCTCAACCATAGGCTAGTTGACCTCCCCACTACAAATAGCATTTATGTGGTTGCCCCAGAAGCCTCTAACACTTTTTCTAGTTCTCTATTTATGCTAAGTTAACCTCAAACTAGATAACTAAATTATGTGGCCAATGCCTCCTTTCCCTCATTTCTTGGAAAGTCACCCTCGAAGGATACAAATTGCCAATGTGACTTGGTGACTTATAAGCAACAAAGTGTTGTAAACCATATTGCTCATTCTACTAAGTGTTTTTCCTAGTTTAATATTTCTTTGATTTGCAACATTTATAAGAAAATTATTGTTCGGCTTCAAAAGGTCACACTACGTGTGGCACATCTATAACCACTACTAGCATACAGGGAGGGTACTCCTTCAACATGAGCAAGGAGCCTCTCTCCTACTCCTTCAAATTGTTCTAGAGTGTCACAGTGCTCCAAGGCAGAGACCACACCACAAAATAAGCCATGCTTTTCATGAGAGGCAAGAGCACCTCAACCACCAACCTCATAGCCCTCCACCGTGGCCCAAGAATGATAGGTCCTCAATGCTCACCCTTGTTATCTCAGTGAATGTGAAGCAACCCAAGGAAACTAATCAAGTTAATGAAGGATCAAGGACAACTATCCCAAACCCCAAGCCAACTAATGATAAAGGGCTTGCTCCTAGTGACAATGATGGCAACCTTCCAAATGTAGTCTCATCCCAGTGAATGCCTGATTGATTGTTATCATTATGTGTAAACAAAGCTTTTGTGCCTTGAAGGCAAAACTTTATAGTTGTTAACAGTTATGGGTTTGTTCCAAGTGGCTTCTAAGGATCATTGATTTAATGTATGCCTAAGAAGCAATTTTAATATATGTCATGCTCTTCGGTAGTTTTGACAATTAGTCTTCTTTTAGCCTGTAATTGTTTTGTAGCTAGCGGTGACTGCCTCACGACAGCCTTTTCTTGTAAAACATGCCCAATATGTATAAAATGTTTCCAAGTTTCAATCAAAACATGCATGTGATGACCAAAGTTGAAAACCGCAATGCAGCCTAGATACAAAGTAGTATTAGTTACCAATAGACACCTAATCCTTAGGGATTTGGTAATTTGTAAATATTTAAAATAGGAGAAATCTAAAAAATTAGAATAAGAAGAGATATCAGACCTTGGAAGGTGAAACAAAAGTTCAGGAAATCTTGTATATATGAATGTTTGAGTAATGGAAAATCAATGTAGCTTGGAGTTAATTTGTCTATCCAATAGTGGTATTAGATAAAGGTTCCAACTCCAAGATTTGTTCTACAAGACTGTGTCTGCCATATTCTTTGTTGGTTTGTCTCTCTCTACATATGTGAACTTACAGGCCTCCTCTTTGCGTAGCCATTTTTCTGTGTATGCATAAGAAACCCTAGCAAATGCGCTCTCTCTCTCATGTTTGAAACTGTAACGCCTTGGCCCTCTCACTACATTTGCAGTAACTTCTATTTCTAGTTGTGTGGAACTGCCCACGATCAATTATGGTAGAGAATCCCTCTCTTTCTCTATTGTATACCCATCAATACATCACCTTCTATTAGGTGGAAGCGATATAGTTAGCCTAGCCCTAATTGGGAAATATGCTTTGTGTTTTTTCCATCTAAATTACAGGTAGCACTCCCTCTATGCCTTACATTATCATAAAATGTCTTCCTTCACAGGCATGTTGCTACTTCAGCATCTCCAATATCTTCTTCATCTCGGTATAACCAACCTTCGAGAGAGAAGATCGTAGTCTACTATCATATAACTATGACATTTTGAATAGAAAACTTCAAGGTTTTACTCTAATTCATTGCATTGATCAAATAATACAAACAATTACCAGAGCTCCCACCTCAACTCGTTACTACAAAGAATAAAATGTAAGGTGAAACTAGAACATTGGCATATAATCAACTTTGGAATATATAATTAAATCAACATGGATGCTAAGAATAACCCGTTTAATTGATCAAACATGACCTTAGTATGCCCTCAAAATTAGTCAAAGGCAAGCCTTGATGCCTATAGATTGTGTTTGCATTCGTGTGTTGAGGTGTTGAGGACCAAGAGTACCCAGAAGAGCATCGCTTCCTCTGCCTTTAATGCCCTTGGTAAACCAATTCTAAACCCAGGATTTGTTTGGAAATTGTAGGGAACATGAGACTAATACATGCTAAGGTGCCATGAGGGAGTACCATCCAATGTATGGCCCGATGGATCGATGTGGAGAAATAATGAAAATACCACATTTGCGTCGGAATGAAAGTTTGATCCAATGTTTAGTTACACAAGCATTATCATTGTTTGTATATATTCTTTGGCATTTTCATTTATAGGATTCCATTCCTTCTACAAGTTCTGGCTGATCTCTGCAATTTCTTAATTAGGCACAAGACTATTCATGGATTAATCATTGGCAAAGATGCATTCTCTCATCTCCATTGTTGGCATGTTGTTGATCGCCAAGGAGAACTACCCAAAATGGGTGACAAAGATCAACAACACACTGAACTTTAACAATATATGGGACAGAATCTGTGAAGGAGAGGTTGAAGAAGAAGTTGAAGGAGATGTGTAGCAGAACCCTACTGGGCCTACCAAGCCTACATCAGCTACAAAGCTTTCCATTTGGAAGAAAAGAAAATAAATATTATGTTGTGATTTCTATGACAGTAAGTGAAGAGGTAAGCCACAATGATTCTATGTAGCGTTAAATAAGTTAAAACACTTATATGACTCTCATTCATAACTAGAACTTGTATAATTGTTGGTGAAGTTCTTCAACCTAGAGTTGAAGGATAATGATTGTTAGGCCTTCATAATACTAGTTTAACCCCTATATTGTTATTGTTGTATCCCATAGAAGCCCACTATTGTTATCGTTGTGCCCTTACATTATTATTGTTGTGTATGCTCTAATTATATTTTGACCATTTAGACTCCTATATATACCAAGTAGGTCTTGTCATTTGAATCATCAAAGAATTGTTCATTTATGTGATGTAAAAAGAGGTTTCCCCCTCGAAGTCGCTTATTATCAAGTCATTGATCTATCTTTTCTTGTGTTTTTCCATTATTTTGATTTGGATACATAACATTCGGTATCAGATCTCTTGATCCTAAGGTTTTGCTACTTCAAACGTGTTAGAAATCAAAAAGGCAGAAAGATTTTCTTATCTTGATAATTACTTGTGATGTATTGTTATCTTCTTTAGGTCTTATTTTATCTTCTTATCATCAAGCCTCTACCAAAACATAAATACATGAAGATCAAAACAATAAGGACACAAGATGTAGGCTCTCAACCAAGGCAAAACCTCTCTCCTAGGGGAAAACCCAAAAAATTCTCTTCTCTTCTTCAAGAACCAACTCAAGTGAGACAACCAAAACCTCTAGACGAACAACAAACCTTCCTCCATCCACCAAGTCAGCCTCCCAAGACAAGTTCTTTCAAGTGAGCTTAATTCAACAAAGTCAATCCAAGTCAACCTCTTTCAAACTTAGTCAAACTTCAGATCTCGGCTTCCTGCAACAGAATTTTTGGCCTCTACTGCAGAACTGCGACTTTCGACCATCCTGCAACTCAAAAATTTCACACGTGTGGATTAGAAACAGTCTCCTTTCCTTCGTTAGGGTTCCTTCTTCCTTCACTAGAGTTTTTCCTTCCTTTGTTAGGGTCTAACTTCTCCTTCCTTTTACTTCGCACTTATTTTTCTTCATCGAAATTGCAGATCGAATTGCTTGCTTGGATGGAGACCATACTAGGTCGAAGTTGCTTATATATAGTCTTCAAGGGTGGTTGAATCCCTTCAATGAGGCTGACTTGATAGGAGATAAGGCCGACTTGATGGAGGAGGCTTAACTTGTTTTGACCCAAAAATGAATTTTTTTTTACATAAGAAGCCCAAGAAGGATCTACTCATGACTCAACCCTACAAGCATTCAATGGGTGCTTTGACCTATAAACAAAATAAATTGAGCATGAAACCCATGCTTAAAAATAAATTTATTTGATCTTTACAATAATTTTTCTTTTCTTCTCTTTTATAAATACATAAGAATTCAACAATTATGAAGACCGATATTAGTTACATTTTCAACACTCCCTCTTAACTAGGGAGGTCCTCATAATTGATCAACCGGTACAAGGATGACCTCAATTTGAAGTATTCCAAGAAGAGTACAACAGCATATACAATACTAGATAGCATCAAGGTCAAAAATTGTCAAGGTATCAGTTCAAAAGTTACTAAGGTGTCATCAAGGCAACTTGCCACTATAGGTACCATCAGGCTACAGCCCTAGTATCAATCCAACTGGATATAGGTACCATCTAAGCCTCCATTCCAAGACACAAACCCTCACAGGGATCTAGCTTCCTTTTCCAACTTCTCAAGTAGCACCAAACTCAGCCTCGGCATTTTTCAAAACAACCAAGTCTTGTTCACCACTTCATCAAACACGAATAACCATCAGTGGTGCTTTAATCATTCTTCGATCTCATTCTTTCCTCATGTACTTCACTAGACTCACGACTGCATGACACATAAAGCTGAGAATCATGTCCTCCCTCTTAATTATGGAGGATATACACTTTCCTTAAGCTCCCTCTCAACTTAGGGAGATAAGTCCATCATCAACAACTTTATTCTTTTTCAGCTATATATGTTCTTTTCTTTTGCATCATCATATCATCGAAGAACTTCTACCTTCGGAAACATCATTCATCATCTTCATATGGAAACAAGGTCATTTTTCAATTATAAGTGTAAACTTCAATGTCATCAAGGATCTTACAGCTCCCTCTTTCCATCATGCTTAACATTATTCGAAAGTCATCATCAAGCATGAGGCAGGCTTACAACTTTACAGCTTAGTACCTACAAATCTAATCAACAAGTACAACATAACAAACTATACATATACAAGAGCGTGAAGTTAACTAGGGTTATCATGTTATCATGAAGAGAGCATTTTAGGATTATCAAAACTTTTAAAGTTAAACCTTTGATATCCAATATCTAAACCATGTTAGGGATTCAATTATAGCAGAAACATTTGCACCTAGGGCTTCATTAACTTTTGCTAGGGTTTTGTCATAAACCCTAGATACTATCAAACCCTAAATATCAAAAAGCTATGGTTTTACATAAAAGGAAGCAAATAATAATAAATATTATATTTACTAGGGTTGATTCAGTCTAAGGGTTAGGAACTCTAAAATACCAATAGTCTCAATCTAGGTTGCGGGGAAGCTTCAAACCCCCTTCGCTCCCGTTTCCGAAACGCGCTCCGTGCGGGAGCGTTTCGGAAACGCGCTCCCGAGGGGAGCGTTTTCGGGAGCGCGTTTCCGAACCTGTTAAAACGCTCCCTGTTTTTTCGGGAGCGTTTCAGGAAGCGCTCAGGGAGCGTTCGCTCCCGAACGCTCCCCGAAAAAAAAAACAAAAAAACAAAAACAAAAAAAAACAAAAAAACAAAAACAAAAACAAAAACAAAAAAAACCAAAACAAAACAAAACAAAACAAAAAACGTTTCCCGCCGCGCGGAAATTTTTTTAGGAGAAAAATCGAATTGTTTAAAAGGGGGTGGGGGGCGTTTCATTTTAGTTTTTATCGTTTGTTAACTGTTGAGAGAGCGAGAGCAAGAGTTGAAGGAGAGCGAGAGCAAGAGTTGAAGGAGAGCAAGTGCCAAGGAAGGAGAGCAAGGAGCAAGGCAACAGGAGAATTGCAAGAAAGAGGTAGGCCTTCTAATCCAATTTAGTATTTTCTAGGAGGAATTTGTAGATTGTTAAATTGTTTAAAAATGAAAACTTGAATTTTTCTTGAATGTTGCATTTTATTGGATTTAAAACTTTAAAAATGAATTGTTTTTTTTCCTATGTTGCATTTCCTATTCCCATTTGGCATTTTTCCATTTGTTTTGCAGGCTAGAAACTTGAAACTTGTTTCCATCATGGCTATATGGCTAGGAATTTTCCTCATGTTGGTTCCTTTTTTTGTGATAATGGTGTTGGAGAGTGCTAGAAGAAAGAGGCAAATCAGAGAAGAGGAGGATGAAGAGGAGGGTTATGGTGGATCTGAAGAAAATCCTGAAGAGGAGGAGGATTATGTTGAGGAGGAAGTGGGGAGTGGAGAACCTGAGAACATAGATTCCCCAACTAAACAAGACCAAACTCCTTTGTGGAAATATGTTCAGAGAATGGAAGGAGGGAAAGGTGGTGGAACCACTAAATTTATTTGCCCCCATTGCAATAAACAATACCATGGTTCATACACCCGTCTGAGAAGGCACCTTTGTGGGATAATGCCAGGAGATGGAACTAAAAATCTTGGAATCAAAGTTTGTAATTTTGTGCCAGCACCACAGAGAGAGATATATAGGAAGGAAGAGGGGGTTGCCCTACAGAGATCATCTAAAAGATCTAGGGGTTTCGTTGATTCAGGCCCAACACATCATGGACAAACAAGTTCAACTTCCACCCATGCCAGTGGTTTTAGAAGCAGTGGCATTGGATTAAGGCGTAGAACCAGTACCCCAGACATTTCCAGACGAAAGGTAGGAATGATGATCTAAAAGTCATTTCGCTTACATGCATGTAAGATATTCAATGTTTTTGAACCATCTATCATATTGAATGTTTCGGTGTCATTAATGAGTTCTATGTATATATTAGACAATTCAGCTGCCAATGAATTTTGGCTCAATACGTCGTGCTTTTTTGTGAGTGTTCAAGAACAAATGGAATTGGTGGGGCTAACAGGGTGTCAACACCACCGATTGTTGTATTTAGAGCAGTTTATGTTGCACAATTCGAATAGCTTTAGATTAAAGGCATCTGTCTTATTTAGTTTTCAAATAATTGTAATGAGGCTCTTGAATTTCCATAACGGTCCTCGCAAAGGAACCGAAAGGACATATGTTTATGTATATAAATGAATTCCCTCGGATGCATTGAGGGGGGAGGAGAGGAAGAGATTCCTGCAATAAAATCTGTGTATGAGCAATTGCTTCCTGTCGAATGAATTTCAATTTCTGTCGATTATATATTGTCTTGGAATGATAATAGTGAGAAAATTCGGTTGATTGCGAAGTGATTGTGTATTGGAAATTCCATCCTCTGTCTTGAATTCCCGTAATTTGTCGGACAACCTTGTGAAGTTAACCCCAACCCCAGGCGAGGTCTGTACAGTGAATACTAGCGGTAGAACTCTGTTTATGGTAGTGGAATTCCCGCGGAAATAAAGAATTACGGTTGTTTGCGTTAATTGAATTCCCCAACCGGAGGTAGCAAACTTGAGTTAATGAAAAGGAGGATCGTACAACTGGCGTGAACCATAGTTAAACACTGTAGCGAAACCACAAGTGGTTTTGGAAGGCAGATTACCCCATTCCGCACCGCTTTCGCAGCCTAGGTGGTATTCTCTGAATTGGAGCGATTCCATATAGGAATCGACACGTGGCAAGGGACCCATTCCAAAACCGCCGGTTAACCTGCGCCTTCGCGAGTTAAACCTCGTATCAGGGCGGCGAGCGAAATCAAAGAGAACTGTTGATCCAGGAGAGGGCCATCGGACAGTGCCTGTGTACCGAAGATGTACGAAGTCTAACGAAATAGCCGGAGGTTAGTTAAGGTACGTCGCGGCGTTTGATTGGTTGTTGATTATGTTATGTGGGCCCGGTCCAAAAGTTTATTATAAAGTTTGGTTCCAAGCATGGTGTATAAATATAAAGCTGAAGATTTAATTATTATAAAGTGTCGGGATTTTATATAAGGCACGCGGAATATACATTTAACGTGTGAAGTTATAAACCTTGGTTATAAAGTTTGGGGGATATCTATATATACCAGTGGGAAATTATAATATAACATTCGGTAGTTGTGAATACGTTTATTTGTCAATTTCTTTGAAATTGATAAATAAATATAAAAGTTACAGAGACACGTAGCAACCAAGGGGTGTCGACACACCACTAAGTCGTTGACCATCCCATTAAGCGCCGACCCTTGCTTTGGCCGGCTATGCCCTCAAAGGATACAAAAGCCCGGCATGACAAGGCCGTAACCGTGGTCTGACTGCTAAGAAAGAGGCCGTTAAAATAAACAATTTCGGAAGCAGAAATGACAAGTTCGTGGAATGAGTATGGTGCCCATTGTCTTCCATGGCTTGACCAATGGCATGAAACCATCATAAATGTTTTATTGCACGGTTAGTGGTGCAAGCCCCAGCCATGATTATTCGTTATAACTAAAACCGGCATTAACATTAAGAACCACATTGATATAATTGAAAAGATCAAACATACAATGTCATACAAAATACGCCCGGGATAATGCTAATTGTATACAGAGCAATTATTGAGGATAAATACCTCAACATTTTTTGGTCTGGGTGTTTGGTTCACACAATGAACCTTTTGATGCATGATATCATCAAAAACAAACAAACTCAATTCAAATGGCTTGGTGATTTGTACAAGAGAGGTAAAAAAATGATCAAATTTATTACAAATCATAGCAATACCCATGGGCTTTTCCGTACTCACTCCAAATTGGAGTTGTTGAAAATAGCAAAAACTAGATTTGCTAGCTATTACCTCACCTTCAGGCGCTTTTTGAAGGTAAGAGAGTCATTACCTAATGGTATCAAGCCCACAATCACAAATGTTATTAAAGGACAAAGTGTACTAGTTGACAGCAAGGTTTTGAACATGGAGAACGCCTTGACCATTTGTTTTGGGCACGTATGAGGGAAATTGTGAGTTTTACCAAGCCCATTTATAACATGATTCGCTGTGCAGATACTGATAAACCAGTGATTGGAGAGGTTTATGAGCAGATGGATAGCATGTTGGGGCAAATAAAAGATATTGTTAAGGATAATGATCCCAACTTGTATGTTATGATTCATGACTGTGTGTGTGCACGGTGGAATAAACTCAATGTTCCACTACATGCTTTGGCATATATCCTTACGCCAAAATATTACTCTCCATCTTGGTTGGGCCAACCTGCACCTGGAGGTGGGGTTAGGGTGAAACCTCACACAGATCTAGAGGTACAAGAGGGGTACATGAAGGCATTGGAAAAATTGGTACCGACAGAAGAGTGTACAGATTGCGTCAATTAGGCAAATACCTGGGCCAGCACTGCTAATCTCTGCCTTTCATGGCCTAAATGATGTGACGTATTTGATGCTCTCACATGGTGGGAATCATATGGCGGCATGGGACTTTTGCCAAAGTTGGCTAAAAAAGTTCTCTCACAGGTTGTGAACACTTCTTCTGCAGAGAGGTGTTGGAGCACCTACAGCTTTATACACAATGTGAGAATAAACAGGCTGAATGAAAACCAAGCTGAAAGCTTGGTTTATGTGCATTATAACTTGAGGTTGTTGAGCCATTACTGTGATCGGGCAAATGAGGAGCAATCATACAGAGTCTGGGACAACAACCCAGAGGATGATAATTTGGAGGACGGCACGTTACATCTGGAAGAATTGGAAGCAGAACTTTATAGGGATGATGATGAAGCATCAGCAGCACCGCCACACACAGGGCCAGTCCCACCATCTACTGGTAGCAGTGCCAGTGCCAGTGCCAATGCCACTGCCACTCCTCGATATCACACTGTTGTTCCTTTGCAGATCCAACCTCCACCTTCTAGTCGTGGTCGTGGTACTCCTGAGAGTACTAGAAGACCAACATTTCCTCGTGACTCACAAAAATTAGACATTTCTCGTGGGCGTGGCAAGGGGCCAGCCAGATAAAATATATTTGTTGTTTACTATTTTCTATTTGTTGTTGACAGTTGAACAGGTGAAACTTGACTCTTTCTGATTTCATATATTTAATGACAATTTAAGTTTGAAGTTTGAATTTGAAAGGTGAAACTTTGAAGTTGGCATTTATAAGTTTACTGTTTACAAGTCATTATGAATTATGAATATGATGCTTCATGAAAGTTATATGGTGATTGTTGTCGCACAGATTGTCAAGGCACCGCGACAACGGCTCA
Source organism: Pinus albicaulis (assembly GCA_034641835.2). Lineage (NCBI taxonomy): Eukaryota > Viridiplantae > Streptophyta > Pinopsida > Pinales > Pinaceae > Pinus > Pinus albicaulis. The sequence goes on along the minus strand of CM076575.1, from coordinate 794,639,103 downwards.
GATTGGGCGCTGTCACCCTTATCCCCAATCTCTCTATTTAAGTTGTCTCCTTGCAAGCTAAGGGAGGTAGACCCTATTAGAAATGAGGACGAAGAATCCAGGAGACACAGCTAAAACATCAAATACTTGATAAAATGAACGAAATTCCACAGATCTAAATTAGATTTCACGTTTAAGACCAGTGCCTAATGGAGTCAAACAAGATCTCGCTATGCAATTATAAACAAGTAAGTGACGATTAACTGCTGCTTCTTAAAACACGATTGATCACAATGATATTCAATTGAGAAAAACACCACAACCATGCATTAAAATATCTTAAACCCGCAGCAATATTATCACAAGATGAAAATGCCAAATATTTGCAATATTTCCAAATTTATGATGCTTCAATTTATTTCGATCTAGAAAATGTTTCTATAGTCAAAACTTTAGATAAAAAAAAAAAATTAGCGCATTTGACTATAGAAAATTTGAAATTTTTTTTATATTTTTGTATTTTCTAGATTTTTAGGACTTTTATATTTTTATATTTTTTATTATTTTTTGAATCTAAATTTAAAAAAAAAAAAAAAATCTAAATCTAAGCTAAAATTTTAATCCAAAGAAAAAATATTAAAATTTAAATCTAAAATGAAAATTTAAAATTTAAAGTCCTAAACTACAAACTACAAGCTACACAATTTAAAACTAAAACTAAAACAAAATAAATAAAAATCAAACTCTATTTAAAAGTCTAAAACCTAGCTAACTATAACTAAATTAAATTAAAATCTAAAAGAACTAAACTAAAAATTAAACCAAAAGAATAAAGAACCTAAACTCTAAATCGAACAAAAACCCAACGTAATGAAATAAAACTAAAAAGAAAAATAAAATAAACTGAAACAAATCTAAGTCTAAAACTAAAACTAATATTAACCTAACAATGAAATTAAAATCTAACACCCAACTCTACGACTACGCAAAAAAAAAAAAATCTACAAAAAAAATTTTAAATCTAAACACTATAATTTGAAACGCATCCGCACAAAAATTTGTTTTTATTTGTGTGTGCATTTGTTTTGAATCTGCAGGTTGGAGCTTGACGTCATGAACAGCGTGATTGATGGACGAGGAGCTTGGACGGGCAGCAGAAAGGGCTCGAAGGCAGAGCTGATGGACGTGAGGGCAAGCTGGGTAATTGCAGTGTGATGAAGGCGGATTTGGACGGCAATGAAATGGAAGAAAGAACGTAGAGAAAGATGAGGGCAGATCGATGCTTGATGGAAGTCGAGGGTTATGCAGTGGAGAGGAATTGTGCAGTGTTGAAGAGATAGGTAAACGGCTCAAGCAAACGTCAGGAATGAGAGCAGCGAAGGATATGGGAGCAGAGAGGAATGCAGCAACGAAGACAGAAATAGATTTAAATAAACCCAGTACATACAAAAACGCCCAACAATCTTTAAAATTTCTTCAGTTTAAGCTCAATTTTTATGCCCTTTTTAATCAATAATGTCCGCATCTCGCCCACAGAGTACCTCTTGAGGCCGGGGCCATGGCCTTTTTGGAAGCTGGGACCGTCTTTATTAAAAAAAAAAAAAAAAAAAAATCGATTTGAACCCCGAATCACAAGAAACCAACCGTATCCTAAGATACACCGTAAAACAATTAAACCCTTACAGAAAAAATTACAAATTTACAACTAGTTTACAGAGTTAAAACCCTCATGGTCAGATTTGAATTCATTTTAGCACAGTTTTCAGAGATTAAAATTTTTTGGGAGAGGTACAAGTCTTTGAAACCCTGCAAAATCACAAATATCGTAAGATAGACCTGGAATTTAACAAATAAAGAGCTTATCAGATTTATGTTTATTGAGAGTCGGCTGGTCCAACCGAAGACTTCCTGCATTTACCAATCTTACAAATATTTCTCTCCGTACACTTAGATCCGAATCTTAGATCGATAGAGATTTAAGAAAACAACATGAATTCCTTAGAAAATCGAATGTTATTTTATAAACCTTAAAACCGCACAAGATACTTGTATGCGGATTAATCCATGTAGGCTATCAACCATAAAATGCAAGAAACCAAGTAAACAGTAGTTCGCAGACAATTCAACACATATGTTCTGAGAAGGAACATCAAAAGATTCGTAACCCCAAAGTCTTTAAGTTTACAAGTATTTTTATGCCACACGATCCCCGTATCGGATGATAATTCAATGGATGTAGCACTTCTAAATTTATAGGACCAGATCTCTAACGGCTAATTTGGATGATCCTCGTCAAAATAATCTCAACCGTCCAAAAGATTTAATTATCTTTTAATCCGGAGCGTTGAAATTAAAATTTTGGGGAAAAAATGAATTTATCATTTAATTCAATTTTAATTAACTCAAAAATATTATTTTTGAGTTAATTACCCCAAAATTTTGACTTTGACTTAACCACCAAGGCCCAAGGGTCCAAAATTTCTTAAAATTCTCAATATTCCCTTGGCCTGGGGCTTTCAAAATCATTTTCCAAGGACCCACAAATTTTGCCTTAAAGATTTAATCCTAACTTAGGACCCTAAATTAATTAAATTTCTGGTTTAAGATTTTATTAATTAATTGACCAGAAAATTTAATTAATTGACTGAGAGGGGATTATAATTATTTTTCCAACCCTTTTTTACATGAGATAATACATTTACATACATGAAGGGGGAATACCCATTCGTATAGACCCTCAAATAAATACCCAATTCTGCGACTCAAAACATGATCTAGTAGACCAAGTAGTTGAAACTACTTTTACAAGGACTCGATAAAAAACACTAGGACTCACTTAGCATGCTGATGACAAATTCCACCCTAGCTTTGGGGTGAGGCTAGAGGGAAAAACTCTGCCGATCACTTTCGTGAATCAGCGAGACAAAAAACCTCCTAGGATGGAAGTCATCAACAACATACTAGCTTACCTAGGTTGTTACATACATGGATGGTCTTACTTAGATCATTTACATCATAAAATGCAGAATGGGTTTACATCATATAAAAACTGTCAATCGGCGATGAAATCTGGATGACACGAGCCTCGAACATGATAAGTCCCATTTGAAAAAATGGGGGTGTACTGCTATGGGGTCGTTGACAAAATGTGGTCAACATCTGGCTCTACTTGGGGACACGTTGCTTCATCGAAGGAATGTGAGAATCTACAATCTGCATCCAAGCAACACACAAAATTATATAAGTAGTGTCCATCCAAACATCATCATATAACATTAAGTAAATGAAAAATAGAAGCTCTTCTTTTATTCATTATTCTACTTAACATGAAAAGTATATCTACTCTAACTGCAAAATGAAATGCTGAAATAACAAGGAGTAGGGTTAGAAATACAATACAGAGGATGCCCAAATGGCATCAGATGTCATCTTTGAAGAACAACTTGAGCAATTGGCCATTCGCAGGCAGTTGCAGTGGTTCACCTTCCAATCTGCTCAAGTGAAATGAGTTTGGTCCAGCAATGCCTCTGATAATATAAGGTCCCAGTGACAAACTGTCAAATTTCTTGTGTTTTCCAGGCTTCTCATTTTTTCTATCCCAAAGCAATACCATGTCTCCAACCTGCAAAGATCTAGATCTAGATGATTTATCAAAGCTTTTCTTAATGTTAGATTGATTCTTAAACATATTATCCAAAGCCTTCCTACGAGTTTCATCCAACTCCACAATCTGATCAATTCTATTTTGAACAGCATCTTTATCAGTGGAAAAATGTTGAAGGAGTTGGTAAGCTGGCAATTTAAGGTGAACAGGCAAAGTTACATCCAAGCCATAAACTAATTCAAAGGGACTTTTACCAGTAGCTTTCTTTTTAGGAATCCTATCTGCCCACAAAGCATACTTGATTTTGTTGTCCCAAGATCGCTTGTTATCTCCTACTATCTTCTTGATAGTGGTTATAAGATTTTTATTACTTGATTCAGCTAAGCCATTACCCTGAGGATAGTAATTAGATGAATGAGATAAAGTAATGCCATACTTAAAACAAAAAGATGAGAATTCAAGAGAACTAAAAGCCTTGGCATTATCAGTAGTGATCTTGGAAGGGACACCAAATCTAGTAATGATTTGATTTTCAATAAAGTCCATAATGACTTTTTCATTGGCATTCTTAGCAGGAATGGCTTCAACCCATTTAGTAAAATAATCAGTCGCAGTTAAGATCCAGGAGTAGCCATTGCTAGAATTTTCATGGAATTTCCCGATGAAATCCAGACCCCAATGTTGAAAAGGTGCCTCAACAACCACAGGTTGTAGGGGCAGGGCAGCTAGCTTTTGCCTCCCAGTGAATAGTTGACAGGCTTGGCAACTTCTAACAAATTTATGAACATCTGAAAAAATCGAAGGCCAAAAATAACCAGCTCTCAGAATTTTGTGGGCGGTAATTCTAGCAGCATAATGACCACCACAAAATCCTGAATGAAACTCAGAAATCAACATTTTAGACTCAACTTTATCAACACACCTAAGTATTATCCCTTCGGGATTCCTCCATCCAAGACCATCCTTCATGAGGCAATACTTAGTAGCTTTTAATCTAAGAGCCCTTCTTCTATGAGCAACTAAATGATCAGGACATGTAAGATTTAACAGATAATAAATAATGTCCTTATACCATTCATGCTCTCCTAACCTTTGCAACTCAGGTGAAGATGCATCATTAAGACAGATCAAACCAAGCGCCTTCTCATTACCTTCGGTCAACATCTCAGCCAAGCCTTGACCTTTGACTAACTTAGTGGGTTTAATCTCTAAATCATACTCTTGAATTTTAGTAACCCACCTAGCACGAGTCCCTAAGCAATCAGTTTGAGTTAAAATATCTTTAATTGCGGAATGCGGGACAAAAGCAATAATTTTAGAATAACCCACATAAGTCCTAAAATGCTTAAGAGACTTAACCAAAGCATAGGCTTGCTTTTCCATAGTAGTATACTTTAATTCAGAATTTTGAAGCGCTCTACTCATGAAAGAAATAGGCTGCTCGTGACCTTCCTTATTCTTTTGTAACAAGACACCAGCAATAGTATCTTCAGAAGCGAAAGAGAAAATCATAAAATCTTTTGAGCAGTCAGGACTCGCCAGAACCGGAGCTTGAGCAATAGCACCCTTAATCCCTTGAAAACCCTTTTTACCATCTTCTTTCCATAAAAAATTTACATCTTTTTTAAGAAGATTTTGAATAGGCTTAGCTATTTCTGCGTAATTTGGAATACATCTTCTAAGAAAATTAGTTTTTCCTAGAAAAGACTGAAGGGATTTAAGATTGTGAGGTAGAGGAATCTTTTGGATTGCCTCAACTCTTTCAGGATCAATCTTGATCCCATCCTTGGAGATGATGTGACCAAGTAACTTCCCTTCAGTTACCCCAAAAAAAGATTTAGCCGGATTTAAGGAAATCCCAAACTCTCTGCATCTATCAAAAACCTGCCTAAGATGACCTATATGAGTAGTACCATCTTTGGAAAAAACAGTAAGATCATCCTGGTAAATTTCAATAATTTTTCCAATTAAACCTTTAAAAACATAATCCATAGCCCTTTGAAAGGTAGCCCCAGCGTTAGTCAAACCAAAAGGCATTCTAATGTATTCAAAAGTACCCCATGGTGTGGTGAATGTCGTTTTGCGACGATCTTCTTTTTTAACCCAAACTTGATTGTATCCAGAAAAACCATCTAGCAATGACATCATTCCTGAACCTGTTACTCTTTGCAACATAGTCTCCATGTTGGGCAAAGGGTAATTATCCTTTTTACATGCTAGATTAAGGTTTCTAAAATCAACACAAAGTCTAATGGTACCGTTCTTCTTCCTAACAATCACCAGGTTGGAACACCATGTTGAATGTCTAGTTTGAGCAATGATCCCAGCTGCAAGCATTTTCGAAAGCTCTTTCTGAACCAAAGAAGCTAACTTAGGATTTATTTGCCTAAGTTTTTGACGAAAAGGTTTAGCATTCTCATCTTTTAAAGGGATAGTGTGTTGCATGACATCCTCCCTATATCCTTTTAATTCATCATATGAAAATGCTAAAACATCCCTGTACTCATGAAGTAAATTAATCAATTGTTTCCTTTCTTCTTCACTAGTACCTTTACCGATTTTAACAATTTTAGGATCTTTAGAAGTACCAAGATTTACTTCAATGAATTCACCTAGATCCCTTCTATTTTCTTCTTTTAACTTCGTAGCATCATGCCGATCAAAGTGTTGTTCTAAAGCAACAATATTCCAAGGAGTAGGATTTATAATATCATCATGATCCTCTGATCCATCCTCCTTAGAACTTATCTGAAAATCTTCAAACTCATCCAAATGATTAAGAAAACGAATTGCTTGCTTTTCATCATCAAAAACCTGCCAATGTTCTGAATTATCTGGGACGGACGATCTGAAAATAATTTCCATTTTTATCGCTTCCTTAATTAATTCATCAGATAATTGTAAGGTAGAAGCGGCTACAGCAAGCTCATCTGCTAAAACATTCTTTTCTCTTGGGACAGCTTAAAGGTTAATAGCATCAAAGTGTTCCATAACATCCCACACAGCATTTCGATAATTCTTTAACCTCTGATTCTTACATGTGAATTTATTCTTAACTTGCATGATAACCAAATCAGAATCTCCCTTGATACTAAGCAACTTAATTCTTAAAGCCTTTGCCAATTCAAAACCCAACAACAAAGCCTCATACTCAGCGACATTATTGGTTGCATCAAACTCAAGTCTATAAGCAAACTTTAAAACATTACCAAGGGGAGATTTCAAAACAATTCCAGCACCCTTACCATACTGAGATGTCGCACCATCAAAATGCATGTACCAAACTTGATCATTTAAGTCCTCAGATTTCTCATCAACCTTGTCATCTAAGGGAATCATAAAATTAGACAAAATAGCATAATTCCCCATGTCAGGTTGTTCCTTAATTATTTCATTATGAGGTCTTTTAGGATCTTCTACATGGAATCTTCTTTCAGGTTCTCTATTAAGCCTCACAAACCCTTCACCTCTAGGAGAAGGAATCATAGCATAAGACCAATTCATCTGAATACTTCCTCCTAGATCAGAAGCCCACTTTCTTGATAACAACATACCCCAAGCATCCGGAACATCAACTACAACTATGTCCATAACAATCATGATATCAAGGTAAACCGCTAAATGAACTTGTAAATCCTTGATCAACCCATGAACTTCAATTTTCTTAGAATCCATGGCACATATGTTGTAATATGGTCTAGAAACTCTCAAATTAAGCTGTTCCATGACCCTCTTAGTCATAACACAAGCTGAAGCACCAGAATCTAGCATACAATTATTCAATTTATAATCATTAACCATCAAACTAACAAAAAATGGTTGATGATCTTTGTTATCCAATTCCATTTTCTGTAAGTATATAGGGGCATCTTGATACGACACTTCGAGAGTTTCATTTTAAGTAACGTTAACATGTGAAGCTCTAAGAACATCTAAAACTTTAGCTTCCTGATTAGGAAGCTTTATAGCCTTAGTAAAAGGTACCAAGATCTTAGCATTTCTCAACCATGCACCCAAATCAATATCCAAACCAGGACTAGGATTAAAATTTCGAGGAGGATTTTGATTATGACTTTGCTCTTTATCCCTTCTTTGATAAGTTAATCCTTTGTCTTTAGCGATTTCTAAAACTCGATCAGGAGAAGGCTTTTCACCAAACATTTCAACAATCAAATCATTCTCATAATCAAAATTATTGATGCTATGCGAAGATGTGAAAGGCCTAACATCTTGACTATGTTCCTTAACTTCCATCCAATCTTCCATAGACAAAGAGAACTCCTTACCAACAACATTTATCTGATTACTTGCCCCAAACATTCTATTATTTATGATTCTTTCGACAATGGGACAAGTAGCCTCTTCATGAAGAGCATCACAAACTCTACAATAAGGAGGAACTTCATCAACCAAATTAGTAGATTCAAGCGGATTGGGAGGTCTCTGCTCACTCGACTGACCCTTTCTTTGCCAAGTATTATTATTTCGATTATTATTATGATTCCTAGGTTGGGAATTATGCGTTTGAGCCCTTTCCATTTGAACCAACCTAGACTGTAAAGTGCTTATTTCCTTAGCATGATTAAGCTCCATATTTTCAAGCATTTGCATTAACTTTTTCACAAGGTCATCATCATCTTCTAGAGGTTCTTTTACTTTAGGCGCTTTTAACTTAGTTGCAGCCCTATCAAAACCAGGAATTTCAGACTTCCCAGATGCCCTTCTATCTTTTTCAAGTTCTTCAGCTAAAGATTGACAAGCCTTATAATTTGCAGTTTTAGCCCGCCTTAACTCATATGAAGTTTTAGAATTTAAAGCATCAATGTAAAAATTCAAAAGAGATCCATCAGGAGGTTTATGAGTTTGAGATATTTCTCTAAGGATACCATTAAATCTCCTATTGAATTCTTCAATCGTTTTGTTTTCTTTCTTTTTTATGGTACTGATTTCTCTTACCAAATGCCTATCTTCCCTTTTATCACCATGCTTTTCCTTAAAGGCAGCTACAATTGATTCAAGAGTATTAAATGAATTATCAGGTTTTTCCATGAACCATTCAACAACATCCTCACCAAAAGTAAGAACAAAAGTTTTCATCTTTACATCATCGAAATTATTATTTGTAACTGCAAATCTATTCCACCAGCTAGTGAAAGCAAACAAATGAGATTTAACACTAACTGCATCATTTCCTTGAAAGATAGGTAATTTATCCATTCCAGTTTGAGGGGTATCATGGGGATAACCTTGAGTATTAGCAAAATCACACAGGGCAAAAATACCCATGATATCGGGTTGAGGTGGATCACAAAAAAGCGAATGGATATCAAAGAGAGCTTCCTGGCCGAGATTATCAAGGAGTGTATGAGAAGCGAGCTTGTGTAATCGGACTCTAAAAACCCTTTCAGGATCTGGAGTAGGATTAACCAAGCTACTAGGATGCCTTCTCGTATAGGTCCTTATGGAAGATGAAGCCAATGGAGTCGCCACTAGGACAAGAAGCTAACTCAGATACATGACATGAAAATGAATAAAGAGATGAATGTTAATGAAAGATCATAAGATTATAAAATGTCGTTAAGACCAAGGACAGAAAAACTCTGTCCCCGGCAACGGCGCCAAAAAATGTTGTCGCACAGATTGTCAAGGCAATGCGACAACGGCTCAGATTGGGGGTTGTCACCCTTATCCCCAATCTCTCTATTTAAGCTGTCTCCTTGCAAGCTAAGGGAGGTAGACCCTATTAGAAATGAGGACGAAGAATCCAGGAGACATAGCTAAAACATCAAATACTTGATAAAATGAACGAGATTCCACAGATCTAAATTAGATTTCACATTTAAGACCAGTGCCTAATGGAGTCAAACAAGATCTCGCTATGCAATTATAAACAAGTAAGTGACGATTAGCTGCTGCTTCTTGAAACACAATTGATCACAATGATATTCAATTGAGAAAAACACCACAACCATGCATTAAAATATCTTAAACCCATAGCAATATTATCACAAGATGAAAATGCCAGATATTTGCAATATTTCCAGATTTATGATGCTTCAATTTATTTCGATCTAGAAAATGTTTCTATAGTCAAAACTTTAGATTAAAAAAAAAAAAAAAATTAGCGAATTTGACTATAGAAAATTTTAAAAAAAAATTATATTTTTGTATTTTCTAGATTTTTAGGATTTTTTTATTTTTTTATTTTTTTATTATTTTTTGAATCTAAATTTAAAAAAAAAAAATCTAAATCTAAGCTAAAATTTTAATCTAAAGAAAAAATATTAAAATTTAAATCTAAAATGAAAATTTAAAATTTAAAGTCCTAAACTACAAACTACAAGCTACACAATTTAAAACTAAAACCAAATTAAAACTAAAACAAAATAAATAAAAATCAAACTCTATTTAGAAGTCTAAAACCTAGCTAACTATAACTAAATTAAATTAAAATCTAAAAGAACTAAACTAAAGTTTAAACCAAAAGAATAAAGAACCTAAACTCTAAATCGAACAAAAACCCAACATAATGAAATAAAACTAAAAAGAAAAATAAAATAAACTGAAACGAATCTAAGTCTAAAACTAAAACTAAAATTAACCTAACAATGAAATTAAAATCTAACACCCAACTCTACGACTACACAAAAAAAATTAAATCTACAAAAAAAATTTTAAATCTAAGCACTATAATCTGAAACGCATCCACACAAAAATTTGTTTTTATTTGTGTGTGCATTTGTTTTGAATCTGCAGGTTGGAGCTTGACGTCATGAACTGTGTGATTGATGGACGAGGAGCTTGGACGGGCAGCAGAAAGGGCTCGAAGGCAGAGCTGATGGACGTGAGGGCAAGCTGGGTAATTGCAGTGTGATGAAGGCGGATTTGGACGGCAATGAAATGGAAGAAAGAATGCAGAGAAAGATGAGGGCAGATCGATGCTTGATGGAAGTCGAGGGTTATGCAATGGAGAGGAATTGTGCAGTGTTGAAGAGATGGGTAGACGGCTCAAGCAAACGTCAGGAATGAGAGCAGCGAAGGATATGGGAGCAGAGAGGAATGCAGCAACGAAGACAGAAATAGATTTAAATAAACCCAGTACATAAAAAAACGCCCAACAATCTTTAAAATTTCTTCAGTTTAAGCTTAGTTTTTTATGCTCCTTTTAATCAATAACGTCCAGATCTCGCCCACAGTAGCAATTTGAGGCCAGATCTGGCCTTTGGAAGCTAGATCTACCTCAGATTAAAAAAAAAAATCGATTTGAACCCTGAATCTGCAAGAAACCAACCAGATCTGAAGATACACACCAGAAAACAATTAAACCCTTATAGAAAAATTACAAATTTACAACTAGTTTACAATTTAAAACCCTCATGGTCAAATTTGAAATCCATTTTTAGCACAATTTTCAGAGATTTGAAACTTTTTGGGAGAGGCACAAGCCTTAGAAAATCCTGCAAAATCACAAACTTCGTAAGATAGACCTAGAATTTAACAAATAAAGAGCTTATCAGATTTATGTTTATTGAGAGTCGGCTGATCCAACCAAAGACTTCCCCAGACGCTCAATCTTGAAAAATATTTCTTTGCACACTTAGATCTGAATATTAGATCGATAGAGATTTAAGAAAACAACATGAGACCCTTAGAAAAATAAGAATGTTATTTTATAAACCCAGAAAACTGCACAAAATACCTGTATGCAGATTAATCCATGTAGGCCATCAACCATAAAATGCAAGAAACCAAGTAGCAGAGTTCAGAGACAATTCACCACATAAATTTGAGAAGGAACATCAAGATTTGTAACCCCAAAGTCTTTAAGTTTACAAGAGCTTCTAAGAGCAAGTGCACGATCATCAAATCGGATGACTCAAGAATGACAAAGACTTCTAAATTTATAGGACAGGATCTCTAACGGCTAGTTTGGATGATCCTCGTCAAAATAATCTCAACCGTCCAAAAGATTTAATTATCTTTTAATCCGGAGCGTTGAAATTAAAATTTTGGGAAAAAAAACGAATTTATCATTTAATTCAATTTTAATTAACTCAAAAATATTATTTTTGAGTTAATTACCCCAAAATTTTGACCTTGACTTAACCACCAAGGCCCAAAGGTCCAATATTTCTTAAAATTCTCAATATTCCCTTGGCCTGGGGCTTTCAAAATCATTTTCCAAGGACCCACAAATTTTGCCTTTAAAGATTTAATCCTAACTTAGGACCCTAAATTAATTAAATTTCTGGTTTAAGATTTTATTAATTAATTGACCAAAAAATTTAATTAATTGACTGAGAGGGGATTATAATTATTTTTCCAACCCTCTTTTACATGAGATAATACATTTACATACATGAAGGGGGAAAACCCATTCGTATAGACCCTCAAATAAATACCCAATTCTGCGACTCAAAACATGATCTAGTAGACCAAGTAGTTTAAACTACTTTTACAAGGACTCGATAAAAAACACTAGGACTCACTTAGCATGCTGATGACAAATTCCACCCTAGCTTTGGGGTGAGGCTAGAGAGAAAAACTCTACCGATCACTTTCGTGAATCAGTGAGACAAAAAACCTCCTAGGATGGAAGTCATCAACAACATACTAGGCTTACCTAGGTTGTTACATACATGGATTGTCTTACTTAGATCATTTACATCATAAAATGCAGAATGGGTTTACATCATATAAAAACTGTCAATCTGCGATGAAATCTAGATGACACGAGTCTCGAACATGATAAGTCCCATTTGAAAAAATGGGGGTGTACTGCTATGGGGTCGTTGACAAAATGTGGTCAACAGTGATCAATGAATCAATGATGATAATTGTTATATAATATCAATGATGATAAATGTTATATATTGAATTTTGAAATCAATGAATCAATGATGATAAATGTTATATATCAATGATGATAAATGTATATTGAATTTTGAAATCAATGAATCAATGATGATAAATGTTGGATATTGAAATTTGAAATCACTGATGATAAATGTTATATATCAAATTATCAATGATGATAAATGTTATATATTGAATTTTGAAAGCTTGAAACCTTCAGATTGATGATTTGCGAGACTCAAGCGTCAATATGTTGTATGCTTCCAACTCGTGGGCGTGGTTGATGAAGATTATAACTTCTAGATGATTGATGTTATATGATTCAATCTATGTTTTTATGTTTTTTATGTCTAATTCATCATTCTACATGTTTTTGTTGACATATATGCATCAAAATATAAAAAATATTAAAAATATTAAAAAAAAAAAATATATATATATATATATAAACGCTCCCGAAAACGCTCCGGACCCGGAAACTTTTAAAAATGGCGCTTCGCTCCCGCTCCCGCTTCCAAGTAACCTTGGTCTCAATAAACCCTAGGAACTTAGAACATGAAAATTTCATAAAGAAATTTCATAACTACCATATGAAGACTCAATGATCGTACCTTCCTTGATTTATACCTATATTCCAAAATGGAGGAGGGTTGCTTCAAATTTTAGTAACATACCTTGAATGGCTTATTTTTACAAACCTTGAAGAGCTTTCTTAACAAGCCTTCTTTTAGGGCTTCAATCTTCCTTTGAGGGCTCTCTCTAAGTCTAGCCATAATCCCTTCTTCTTTAGAATATCCCTGCAAACCTTCTTTCAAAGAAAACATAAGGAAAGGATTATAATCAAGCAACAGAAATAAAGTTGATTATATATACAGGAAATCAACAAGGTAATGAAAGAAATGAAGAATTATCTTTTGAGAAAAATAGAAGCTCCCTCTTGATTTGCATCGATCCCTACTTTGTGAAAGATTCCTTCAAATTATCAAAACAACTCAAGAACTTTCTATCAAAACATATTAGATCTACAAACCCTAGGAATCAAAAGAAAGATTAATCCTATAGTTAATTATAAGAGAAAATTCTACAAAGCTAAAAATAATGACCTATACTATAGATAAAGGATATACAAGGGACATCATCCCTAAAGACTTAATAGAATAAGTCTTTGACTTCAGAATCCTCAGTTTTGGTCTTCTTTGGAGGATTTTCATCAGTGACAACTGTAGCTTGGTCTCTTTCTCTTTTCTTATTCTTAGGATTATCAGGACATTGCTTCTTATGGTGTCCCATTTTGTGACAATGGTAGAATTCTTTGACCCTTTATATTTCTTATTTCCTCCTTTCTTCTTGAAATGGGTAGAATAGGCATTTTAGGTGGTATTCTCTTCATCTTCTTGCTTACCTTCTATCAATGCAATACAAGCTTCTTCTTGAGTACAGGCAGACCACATCTCCTCAAAACAGGGAAAAATTTTCCAACTACTTATTCCTGTTGCAAAGGCATTCCAAGACTGTGATAGTCCTAGTAGGGCAGCAATCACAAGTTCCTTATCTGGGATTATTTCATCAACTGCTTGTAGTTCATCTTTTATACAGACAATTCTTGCAAAGTAAGAAGATATTGTATCATCTTTGGTCATTTTAAAAGTTCAAAGTTCATTCTTTAGACTTGCCACTTGTCCAATATCCTTGATTGTAAATAACTTGGAGAGAGCATCGTACATTTTCTTTGAAGTATTTAGTGTGGATATGAAGGGAATCAAGTTGTCTTAAACTCCATCCACAGTTAGGCTCATGGCTAAAATATCATTTTCCTTGTACTTCCCTTTTCCGACATCACCAGTTGGTTCTTTGACTTTTCCTTGTACTAGGTGCAATACTTTATTTCTTGCAAGGATGAGGTCCATTCTTGTCTTCCATGCTCTAAAATTAGAAGCTCCTTCGAGTTTATTCTCTGATTTCATTGATGATGCCATAGATATAATTGATAATGTCACTTTTTATGATGTCTTCTATTGAACTTCCAAAAGGTTGCTCACTATTCCAATACCTTTTTCAAGGGAGGTCCAAGACTTCTTACAAAATTTCCAAGACTTCTTTCTTTTTCTTCCAAACAAAACTACAATAGTCCAAAATTTCTCTTCTTTATCCTTGAATTCTTTCTCGAACCCTTACTAGAGAGCAAATGATCTTCAAGCTATCATTTTCCTTTCTTCTCCCTAGCTCTAATTCCATGTCAAAAATAAGAAAGGCAGAAAGATTTTTTTATCTTGATAATTACTTGTTATCTTCTTTAGGTCTTCTTTTATCTTCTTATCATCAAGCAACTACTAAAACATAAATACATGAAGATCAAAACAATAAGGACACAAGATGTAGGCTCTCAGCTAGGGAAAAACCCTTCTCATAGGGGAAAACCCAAAAAAAATATTTTCTCTTCTTCAAGAACCAAATCAAGTGAGACAACCAAGATCTGTAGACCAACAACAAACCTTCCTCCATCCACCAAGTCAACCTCCCAAGGCAAGTTCTTTCAAGTGACCTTAATTCAACAAAGTCAATCCAAGTCAACCTTTTTCAAACTTAGTCAAACTTCAAATCTCGACTTCTTACAATAGAATTTCTGGCCTCTACTGCAAACCTACAACTTTCAGCCCTCCTATAACTCAGAAATTTCGCATGTGTGGATTAGAAATAGCCTCTTTTCCTTCGTTAGGGTTCCTTCTTCCTTCGCTAGGGTTTTTCCTTCCTTTGCTAGGGTTTATCTTCTCCTTCCTTTAACTTTGCACTTCTTTTTCTTCACCAAAATTGCGGATCGAATTGCTTGCTTGAATATATACCATACTAGGTAGAAGATGTTGCTTATATATAGCCTTCAAGGGTCACTGAATCCCTTCAATGAGGCCGACTTGATGGAGGAATCTTAACTTGTTATTTTGACACAAAAATGAATTTCTTTGTTGACATAAGAAGCCCAAGAAGGGTCTAACACATGATGACAAAGGCAATGACTCATGACTCAACCCTAGAAGCACTCAATTGGTGCTTTGACCTATAAACAAAATAAATTTAGCATAAAACCCATGCTTAAAAATAATTTTCTTTGATCTTTACAATAATTTATCTTTTCTTCTCTTTTATAAATAGTAAATACATAAGAATTCAACAATTATGAAGATCAATACTAGTTACATTTTCAACAAAACGGGCCATCATGGAATTTTACCACGTGGAAGCGAAATCTTGATAAACATCTGGTTACAATTTTAGACCTTGGTTCGCTATATTTTCGGAGATATGGTCCAAGGAAGTTAGGGTTTCTATATGCTCCAGAATTCGGTCTTAAACAAGTGTCCTAGGGAAAATTGTCATAACTTTCTCTTCAAGCATCGGATTTAAATTTTGTAAGAAGTGACTAAAAGTGCATAGGTTGTAGTTTTTAAGGTACAATTTTTAGGGTCAAAGGTTAAAACAGTGACATGTGGCATCCATTACAAGTTCGCTCTATTGAACCAGTCCATAATTAGGTCATAGTGGGATATTTGGCATAACTTTACCTTGAAGAATCCAATATCGGTGCAACTTGTGGGGTTGGAAAGAAGACACAGAGAGTTACCTCAAGGCAAAAGTTCAAACCTTGAGAGGCCAAAATCACAGGGATACAACAGTTTCAAGGTCGGTCAAATCAACAAGCTCAAAATCAAGATCTTAAAAACAAAAAAGACGTGTATTTTTTAAATTGCATAACTTTTGTTTGAAAATTTAGTTTGAAGTAGGGCATAGAAAAGCATAGATATCATTATTTGATTCCAAAATGACACGCAAACAAAAAAAGGACACACCCATTAAGCCCACAGAAATCTCTACTGTGACACATGAAGAAGAGGAAGACATGCAACATGATATATCAAAATTATAGGAACAAGTGCAACAATTTTCGTTGTCACAAAGAGCAACCAAAAATGAATTGAAAGCAATGATGAATGTTATGATGGATGATTTAGAAGCAAAAATAAAAAGGTACATGGAAGGTTTGAAGGAAGGTTCGACAATGTTGCTCCAAAAAATGCTTCCTAGTGGTGTTAAGGTATTCCATGAAACTCGTGATGAGAACAAAAGGAATGTGAATCATGACTTTAGAGACTCCAACTTTAGGTTGAAGACCCACCACATTCCAACAATCGATATGAGGAAGTTTTATGGCAAGGATCCGGTAACATGGATACTACAAATGGAGCAATTCTTTGATATACATGATGTGCGACACACACAAAAGGTATGCATTACATCTTTATATTTAGAACACAATCAGTTTGTGTGGTATCAATGGCATTGTTCTCATAAATCACTTGTCACTTAGACAATTTTTCTGAAGGAATTGATAGCACATTATGAAGATACAAAGAGCAATACCTTCTTTAGACAATTGATAAATCTCAAACAAAATAGTTCAGTTGGGGAGCACATTAAGGACTTCCAAAGATTGAATATCAAAGTGACTGATATTCTAGAGGAGCATCTGATTGATGTCTTCATGGGGAATTTAAAAGATAACATCCAACATGAGGTTCATCTTTGGGAACCTAAGTCATTGGAGAATGCATTTAGTGTGGCAAGAAAAGTTGAAAGAAAAATTATGGCAACAAGGAGGTCTACCACTCACAACTATAAAGATGGAAGTGTTGTCGCTTCTAGCTTCCCACAACCTACAAAGTTAACACAACAACAACTGGAGGAAAAAAGAGCAAAAGGGCTTTGTTACAATTGTGATAAGTGTGTTGAGAATAAATTATTTTACATAGGTTGTGAAGAGGAGGAAGAAAAGGAACAAGAAAGTCAAAAGAAGAAGATATACACCAAGAATCAACCCCAAGGGATAAAAAAGAAGAAATGAATCTAACTATATCTTGTAATGCATTGGCATGGATTGCCACTAATCTCTCAAGATAAAAGGATATATCGAGAAGAAAAAGGTAATAGTGTTAATTGATTCGAATAGTGACCATAATTTTATTCATTGTAAGATAACCAAAGTGTTAATTTTAGATAACAATGGTATGTTCTATGCTTTAAAGCAATTTACTTCAATCTTTTCTTATTAGCCCAATATCAATTTCCAGATTAGCAATCAAATTAACATTGACAGTAAAAGTTGATAAAACATAAACAATAAGCAGAAGACAAGCCAAGACAAGAGGACACAATATTTGACGGATGTCAGGGAAAAACCCCAATGCGGGGAAAACCCTTTGATCAAATATTCTCATTATTCTTCAAAAGTTCAGCACAGAGAGAGAGTTAAATATACAAAATACACTTGCCCAATACTTCAGTCAAACAACAGTCTACAAGATGCCCTAACCAAGAAGTCAACGTTGGTCAAACTAGCAAGAAGACACCTCCAAATCAGCTTGGTCAAACCTAGTCAATGCGGCCTCCAACAGTAGTTCAAATCATCCCAAAACAAATCCGAAAAACTCAGTCAATAGAAAATTCAAAGTGTTACGGTCAACACTGGTCAATGTGCTCAGAAATCCTCGATTTTTGTGCCAAAGAATGTGGCCTAGGAAAGATCATGTTCAACATGTTGATAGGGAGCTCAAACTATCGGAGGAGAATCAATTGTATGCAAAACCCTCCAAATGTTTCTTTTGGGTACAAGAAGTGGAATATTTGGGTCATATTATATCTCATGAGGGTGTTAAGGTAGACCCTAACAAAATTAAAGCCATCAAGGAATGGAAAATACCCACAACCTTAAGGCATCTTCGAGGATTTCATGGGTTGACAGGGTATTATCACAAGTTTATTAAGAATTATGGGAAAATAGCAGCACTTCTAACAACATTACAAAAGAAATATGCATTTTCTTGGACTCAAGAAGCAACTAAGGCCTTTGAACATCTTAAAGAGACATTGTGTCAAGCTCCAGTCTTAGCTACACCAAACTTCACAAAAACCTTTATTGTCGAATGTGATACCTCAGGAAATGGCATTGGTGTTGTTTAATGCAAGAAGGAAGACCATTGCTTTTGAAAGCCATCCAATCAAGGGAAAGTATTTACATAAACATATTTATGAGAAGGAAATGTTGGCAATACTACATTCCCTAAAGCAATGGTGCCCTTACCTAATGGGAAGACAATTTAAGGTAAAAACAAATCATAATAGTCTTAAATACTTCTTGGAACAAAGATTATCTTCAGAAGAGAAGCAAAAATGGGTCACAAAAATGTTGGGTTATGACTTCGAAATCATGTACAAAAAAGGGAAGCAAAATATTGTTGCAGATGCACTCTCGAGAAGGGATGAGGATGTGGAGGCATTGCTTTGTGCCATTTCTATTATCCAACCTGATTGGATAACTGAAGTAAGTGATGAATGACGAAGAGGTGTAGACACATTCAAAATTTGCAGCAAAATCCCAGTGCATTTGATACATTTATCTGGAAAAATAATTCACTGTGGTACAATGATCGCTTATATCTATGTAAGAACTTCCAACTCAAACAAAAGGTTATTTTGGAATTGCACACCTCTCTTATAAGAGGGCACTCAAAAATTTTAAAAACTTACCACAGGGTCAAGAAGGAATTTTTTTGGGATGGCCTTAAATATGATGTTCAAGATTTTGTGGCAGAATGTTTGGTTTTCCAACAAAATAAAGTCGAGACAATTAAGACCCCAGGTCTTTTACAACCATTGGCCATTCTAATTCAGCATTGAGAGGAGGTCTCAATGGATTTTATCACAGGTCTACCCAAGTCGAAGGAAAGAGTGTCATCCTAGTGGTAGTGGATAGGCTTACCAAGTATGGACACTTTTTTGCATTATATCATCCTTTCAAAGCCAGTACAGTCGCTATTGCATTTGTGGAAACAACTCAAAAGCTACATGGAAACCCAAAGATTATTGTGAGTGACAGAGATCCCATTTTCACTGGAAATTTTTGGAGAAAATTATTTTTTGGTCTTGGTACTCAATTGGCTCATAGCTCATCTTATCATCCCCAATATGATTGGAAAACTGAGATAGTGAACAAATGTTTGGAAGGATATCTTCATTGCTTTGAATCTGATAAACAAACACATTGGGTCAAGTAGTTACCTCTGGCAGAATGGTGAATGGTAGTATAACACTTCCTTCCATACCGCAACAAAAATGACTCCATTTATGGTGCTTTATGGATATCATCCACAGTCCATCACATCGTCTCTAAGAGACAATTCTAAGGTTGAAGCAATGGAAGATCACATTGAGCATCAACAACAAGTTCTCCAACTCTTAAAGGATAACTTGACTTTGGTGTAGAATCGAATGAAACAACAAGCATATCAACATCGCAGTGAAAGAAGTTTTGAGATGGTGATTGGGTATTTTTACGACTACGACTATACAAACAAATGTCCCTTAAGCAAGTTAGAAGGATAATAAATTATCAACTAAGTACTATGGCCCTTACAAGGTGGTGCAAAAGATTGGTACTACGGCATACAACTTGGAGTTGTTTGCATCTTCGTGAGTACACCCATTTTTCCATGTTTCATGCTTAAAGAGGGTTATAGGTGACAAGCTCTCAGTGCAAACTATATTGCCAGAACTTGACAAGGAAGGAAAAATCATATTGGAACCAAAAGCAATTATGGAAACAAGAATATGGAAGCTACGAAATCAATCGATTTCAGAGTATCTCATTAAGTGGAAGAACCTACCTGCTAAAGACTCTAGATGGGAGGATGAGTACTTTATACAGAAGCATCCAGAAACTACAAGTGTTGAGGAAAACACTTTTTGAATGAGAGGGGCATGTTAGGTCCCTATAATACTAGTGTAACCCCTATATTGTTATTGTTGTAAACCATGAAAGCCCACTATTGTTATTGTTATGTATTTACATTATTATTGTTATGTAGGCCCTATTTATATTTTGACCCTTTAGACTCATATATATACAAAGTAGATCTTGTCATTTGAATCATCCAAGGATTGTTCATTTATGTGATGTAAAAAGAGCTTTCCCTCTCGAAGTGGCTTATTATCAAGTCGTTGATCTATCTTTTTTTATGTTTCTGCATTATGTTGATATGGAATCTAGATATATAACAATGATCCCATGAGTTTAGCCTTTGTGATCAAAGCCTTCATACATGACATAGATGCCACTGGAGTAAAAATAGACATTCCTCTCACATCCTTCATGAAGTCCCTCTATCCTACATATTCTCACAATCTTGAATCCCTACAAGCTAGTGGCCAAATGAAATCAATCACATTTGACTCTTTGTGGGAAAAAGTCGCAAAACTCGAGAAAGCTTTTGGAAGGAAGAAGACAACTCATCCCACTAGAGAAACTATGTGCCTTGCTCAGAAATGGAAGAATCAATCACATGACTCTTCTACAAAAGGTAGTAAAAGAAGAAAGAGATCCCATCTTCACTATGATCGGTGTGGCAAAAATGGACATGAGGTGGAAACATGTAGAATGTAATGTCCTCTTCTTATTAACTACCCAAGGGAGGACAAAGTAGCATATCCAACCTCGTAGGCTATAGTCAATTATAAAGGGGTAAACCCATTATTCAATTTTTTGGGGTAACATTGGGTAAATTAGGGTAATTGGAGGAAAACTTGTGGAAGAAGCCAAAATTGGGGCTAAGTGGAGGGAAACGTATAGCCCCTCAAATTAAATTTAGGAAAGAAGACCCCAAAAGGGAATCTGTAAATAAGAGAGAGGAAAATCATTCTTCTCATCATGGACGTTGGATATTTCTGTTTGTGAGCTCAGGCTCTAAGGGTTTTAAGACTCCTTTTTCCTTTGATTGGTTTCTATGGTGAAAGATTCCACCCAAGCCAATCCCCTCTCTTTCTCTCAACTGCTTGGCATAATTTTCTGAGGCACTTTTCATTTGCCTTTTGGCAAGCAAGGGAGAATTATATGGGTTATTGGCTTGAAAAGGCACCATGTGGTTTCTGTGCCTAACATCTAGGGCAAAGAGGCAGTCTAAAAAAAATTAAAAGAAACGAAGACCCCTCTAGGGTTTGTCTTGTCAACGCAGGGTCTTGAAGATTAATTGTGGCACCAGAATAGTTCTGTGGTAGCACAGATTCCTGAGGCCCCTTTCCAGGCTACAGACCAACCTCAAGAAGCAATGAATCTCATCCAAGTTCATCATCTGAGACAGCAACACTTTCCAAGCATTAACCTGGGACAACACAAGGGCTCTGAAGGTAAATTTGGACAGCAGATCACCCCTCTGTGGCAGTGGGAATTTCAGGAGTCCACATGGAGCAGTGGACAGAATTTAGGGCATTGAAGGAAGCCACAGCCTATTTCCTGAGGCCCTGTTGGTTAACAGCCTAATCATGTGACAGCAAAGAAGGTCTGTTATAAATTATCCTTGGCAACGAATTGGATTTTTGGAGATACTGGAGGCCCTGATTGGTACTAGCATTAGCCTCAAGACAAGTTCAGGCAGCGGCAAGGGACTGGAACAGCGGCAAAGGGCACAATCAAGGATCACAATAGCATCCATAGAACACGGAGGGCCTGTAAGGACATTACTAGGGAAACAGAACAAGTATCTGGTATCAAAGGCAACAGGAAGCACAAGTACTGAAGATAAAACCAAGGTTAGAGTTAAGGTATTAGAGTAGTAGGGTTTGGTTGATGTGATAACCCTTGTTGTGTACTTCAATTGCATTTGGAGGATTGTGGATCTAAATTATTTATTGTACTGTTGAATTGGTTTCATGGGAATGAATTGTTGAATACATAATTATTCTATCTTAATGCATTTTGATATTGCCTCTGATTGTCAAATTATAGTATATTGTGATGCTAGTTGTAATACAAAACTGGTTATGTGCTTTTTCTAACCCTAAGGGCAATTTACCCTAAGGGATATTACATAGAATCCCTTGGGAGAAGATCAAAGACAAGCAAAGTCAAAAAGAAGACAAAGACAAAGCATCAGACTTAGTGAAAGATATGCTAATTACTTTGTTGCCAATTGCAATTTTGAAATGCCAAAGTTAAAGTCGTAGCCAAAGCCATAATCCATCAACATCATTCAATTTATGGTCATCCTTAAAGCACCATTTACTAAAAGATTTAAGGCTAATATTGGACATCAGTTTATGGTTATTTTTAAACCATCATCTAGTAGAAGACATCAGTTTCTGCTAGCCATTCAGTCTATGGTCATCCCCAAAACCACTAGATTCAAAGAGCAGATTGAGCCATTGGCAGTTGTACTTCATCTCTCTGCATAATCCTTACAAACACCCCTTCTGATTAAAGGGGGCATTGATAGACACCTAATCCTTAAGAATTTGGTAATTTGTAAATATTTAAAATAGGAGAATTCTGAACAGTTAGAATAGGAAGAGATATAGCACCTTGGAAGACAAAACCAAAGGTCATGAAATCTTGTATATATGAATGTTTGAGTAATGGAAAATCAATGTAGCTTGGGGTTAATTTCTCTGCCCAACAGTTCCGATAGAATTCTAACACTAACGTGTGACTTCTAATTAAATAAATGTATATATGGTTGGGGAAAATAAGAAACTCAAATAGTTCCTATATGAAATAGGAAAATCACATTCCATTATAATCTAGCAAGCAAAAGAAAAGGCTATACAATTTCAGGTAACTGACATGAGTGAGTGACACAACTATAGTATGTAAGCAGATCTACCATTTCCAATTTCCGCTCTTTGAGGAAGTTGCTTGTTCTTCTTCTTCTTCTTTCTTCACTGATTCTTCTTTTAGGCGTGACCTTTGCATAAACTGTTTCACCAAAACATTACAAATAGGAAAGGCATGAGATTGCAGTCAAAGTTTCTCAAACAGTAAAATTCCAACATAGTACAGTAACACCTCCTTCACCATCAACACCGTAAGGTGGAAGACAGAAGTTTCTCATAATGGGAAAAACACTTCCACACTTTAGGATCCTTCCCAATTATTCTCTGAAAATGGTCCACAGATGTATGGACAATGTGCAAATATAGCATGATTCAAAAACATTGAAAACATGTCAAATGGTCCATATTTACCTGTCTCATGGTCTATACATACTAAAGAAGTCAAAGCAATTAAAAGTTCAAGAAACAATCTGCCTCCATTAGAAAAAACAGTCAGAAGAGAAAAAAATCCCTGTGCTGCTGCATTGTTACACTTTCACAAAGTCAGAGCAATTAAAAGTTCAAGAAAAACCCTCAGTGTTCCTGCATTGTTACACCTTCATATACAGGAAAAAAGAAATAATGTTCCAATGACACGGATTATTTGTCAAACACCTCCTTGGTTTGGTGTTTTGATTAAGGATCCGTATCCATGGGCAAAAATTTCTGAGTTCCAATCCCCTCGGTGGTGATGCATCATTACATCTACATGTACAGGAAAATATAAATGGGGTTCTAATGATGTCAAACACCCCAGTTTGATGTTATGGATCCATATCCACAGGTAAAATGTTCTGAATTCAGGAGTATTATAAGCCAATCCAATCAGTAGAAAGAGGATTGAAAAAGAAGGGATATCCACAGGTAAAAGGTTCTGAATTCAAGGGTAATATAAGTCAATCCAATCAGTAGAAAAAGGATTGAAAAAGAAGGGATTGATCTAGTAGCCTGAAAAGGCTTCGCATAATGGTTGTTATTTGACACAATCTCAGCCTTCTCCTTATACCACCCCACATCCAAATAGAGGATTACAACCACAGTGCAATTCTACAACACCTGGACATCAAAGTGTCAACAACAAAAGGAATGTTTCTGAGTGAGTCATCAAGAGGTAAAGGAAACAGTCTTTGGCTGGTTTGTTCAGTGTCCAAGTCGGCACAACAAAAAAAGAAATCATATTAATCTCCACTGTTCAGCAAAATCCAATTAGGAAACAGTCTTTGGCTGGTTTGTTCAGTGTCCAAGTCGGCGCAACAAAGAAAGAAATCATATTAATCTCCACTGTTGAACAAAATCCAATTCATTGTACTGCCAAACCAAGCAATGTCTCGAAGGAATTTCTAAGAATTCTCCAATCTAAAAACAAATAAGTGTGGGAAAAGCTAACAGTGTTATAGAACCGATATATATGAGATTCCCTTTTAACTATGAGTAAAACAGCTGCAAGATGCAAATATCAACCTTACTCATCAATCACATAGGACATTCTCAATGCTGCAACCTAGCAACATTGCAAACAAGTTGAACGTCAGAATGTGGTCTAGCAGCAAGTTTAAGCGCTTGGAGAAGTGATGACCCAGGTTCAAGTCCGGGCAGCACATTCTCCGTGTTAACACAGTTGTTTACGCTCCTAGACAATTCTCAGTTGCAGCTCCTAGAGAAAGGCAGCCTTGATTGTAAAGCAGATGTTGCATGGAGATTCATACTCTCTTCCGTCCAAAAAACTGCACGCTTGCCGTTAACTACCCAAAAAAATATCAGCAAACAGTTTTTCAAACATCGTAGGCACACAGTTTGAGAAATTTTCCTCTGATCCTTCTACGTTTTAGCCAATTTTGCTCAAAATTCAGTAGATATTTGTTATAATTAGAAATTTGAGTGGTGTAATCTGCATTCCAGGGTTGTCTCAGGGTGTTCAGTGTGTTAATTGTGTTAATTCATTTATGTGATCAATAATATATTTTAAACAACCAAGAATCGCAATATCACCCACAATTGTATCCCTAAATTCTGGCCATAAAAACCAAAACATATAATAATTAGACAACACCTTAAAATTTCAAGATGCAAACAAGCCAATTCACCCAAGGATTCAAAGGATGAGCCAACGCCATAGGCTTGACAAGACCACAAATATGTGAGGCACTTGCAGAAAATGAAAACAACCCTGTTGCGCAAGACATTATGCAAGATATGGGCAAATTCAAAGGATGAGCCAACGCCATTGGCTTGACAAGACCACAAATATGTGAGGCACTTGCAGAAAATGAAACAACCCTCTTGCGCAAGACATTATGCAAGATATGGGCAAACGAGTTGCGCCGAGAACACAGTTGGGGGTGTGGAAAATATGGCCTCAAATGTGCGTTATTCAATGCAAAATGCTAAAAACGGAAGGGATCAGACAGTGCAGTGTGCACCATTCTGTTCTGAGTAGTATATACAATAATCCACATTAAGACTTAGTTATTTCGATATACCATTTAAAAGCTTGTATAAATACCGTAAGAATGAGCTCAAATTGGTATTCTTATGAA
Source organism: Pinus albicaulis (assembly GCA_034641835.2). Lineage (NCBI taxonomy): Eukaryota > Viridiplantae > Streptophyta > Pinopsida > Pinales > Pinaceae > Pinus > Pinus albicaulis. The sequence goes on along the minus strand of CM076575.1, from coordinate 794,613,438 downwards.
CAAGAGGGAATCAGAAAATGAAACCCTGGAATTAAGCTAAAGAGAGCCCACAAGCCTCTCCATCTATGTCCAGTAAAATATAAGTTTTCAATTGTTAAGAGAAGAGGTTTGCACTTGCCTTTAGGTTTTTTAGCGTGCTTGAAAGCTCGCGCTTGGCCATGACTGCAACTGCCACTGTTTTGTATTCTTCAACTAATAATAACTAGAAATTTGAACATCTTGAAATCATATGACAGACCAGCTCGAGACTTGGGCAAAATGGCAGATAACTCAAATACATGCCAGTTGATGCCTCCGTTCATTCAACATGAAACGGATAGCTGAGCTCGTCCCCTACAAGGTTTCCTGAACAGAAATTCCACACAAATGATAACAGCTAGTGTGTACGATATATTTTAAAAATATTATAATATAATATTTTTACATTCGTCACGTAGAAGAAGAGACATGAGAAATTACTCTGAATTCAAAAAAAAATTGTTGTGCCACTTATTAGTTTTATTAGTTAAGGGGCATACAACTAAGGGTGTGATTATATGGAAGCATCAATGGTGACATGGTGATATGCGGTATACAAAGCCCATCGGGTGTTTTCTTCAATAGTAGCAGCAAAGCCCATCGGTTATTTTCTTTAATAGTATTTTGACTTGGTCATATGCGGTATACAAAGCCCATTGGGTGTTTTCTTCAATAGGGTGTGATTATATGGAAGCATCAATGGTGACATGGTGATATGCGGTATACAAAGCCCATCGGGTGTTTTCTTCAATAGTAGCAGCAAAGCCCATCGGTTATTTTCTTTAATAGTATTTTGACTTGGTCATATGCGGTATACAAAGCCCATTGGGTGTTTTCTTCAATAGTAGCAGCAAAGCTCATTGGTTGTTTTTTTAAATAGTATTTTTAAGTCGAAAGGCATTTTTTTTTGTCGTTTGGGTGGGCAAACATTGTTCATCCCAGCCCATCCCAGCCCATGAGAAGCCTTGCCTATTGCTCTTTCAACCAAATAGAATTTGACATATAGTTACTCCTCCAACAAATAAAAGCTAGTCATTTATCTAAAAAAAAGTTGCCCCACTGCCTCTTTGACCAAATGGACCAGCATGGACATGGAAGACTCTGGTTTTTGGATTATGCTGGCATTCGATTCTACATGTAAGAGACTTGGCCCCTCTGCATGCAACCAACGGGGATGCGGGAGACTTCAACACAGTCCAGGAAGGAGCGTGCTCCACAAGCAGCCAATGCGGATGCGAAAGTGGTTTTTGGATTTTGTTGGTGTTCAATTCTGCATGTAAAAGACTTCGCCCCTCCATAGGCAGCCAGCGGGGATGCCTAAGACTTCAACACAGTACGGGAGGGAGACTTAAACATAGTCTAGTACTTCCATACAGAATTGCCATACCAATAACTTCATCGGGAGACTTCAACACAGTCCAGGAGGGATACTTAAACATAGTCCAGTACTTCCATACATAATTGCCATACCAATAACCATGTCGCCATACCCTTTGGTTTTACTTTTCATGGCGTCTGTCTCCTACTGTTGTACCCTTCTGGTTCGGGCTAGGCAATCGAACCCCTTCGGGCATACTCTGCCTTCATTTCAGTCTGTCACTTCATCCTTTTCTGCAGTCTGTCACTTCGTTCACTTGCTGATATATTGTGAGGGGTCTCTTCTTGCTTCATTTTGTTTCAATAGGTTGACTTTGCAGCATTCAACTTCCAGCCTCAAGGACTTCGAAGGATTTCTTTCTCAAAACAACAAGTAAGCTTCAATCTCTTCATTATATTTCAAAATTGAAGAAAATTAGTTGTTTGTATGTCGGTTAGTTGTGTCTATGTTGTTTTCTCTCGAAATTGTAACCTGTAATTATTTTGAGGGTTTTCTAGGACGTGTATGAGCTCACAGGGAACATTCAGAAAACTTGATTTCGTTATAATAGTACCCTTGGTTTAAGCGGCAGATTGTTTCAGCTAATCCGCATACTATTTCGAATGACACAAGATTTTCTAATTGGGAAACCCTTTCGGGAATAAATCTCCAGACTATCATGAAGAATTTGCTTGTGATGAATGCTTACACTTATGGCCTCTGCTTTGAGACATGCCTCTTAAGATCTCTTTGCATAATATTTGCATTCACATTGTGGTATTGAGCTTCCTTGTTTTCTCCTATGCATGCTCTCACACTCTATTTTTCCAATAGACTCATAATGATCCTCCACAATCCCCTTTCTTCTTTTTCAGCATGAAAACAACTAAGAGCCATTCATATTCAAAATTCACACCTCCAATGTTTTAAGTTTTTAGGCAGAAAATGTATTTTCATTATAAGCGGCGGATTATTTCAACTAATCCGCAGACTGTTTCGAATCATCTGTATCTCAGTACATGGTCCAGGTGGATATTGATGGCCACCCATCTATTCCATTTGGACCTCCACCATCGGTTCTTTCAGTTTTGCACTTTCAGCACATCTTACTATTTTTAGCAGTTTTTTCGGGTCCTGAACTTCTGGAGCCATTTTGAGGCCCTAAATGACGTTTTTTTGGAAAACCGGGAGCAACATGAGTCCATCGACAGATGTTTCTCACACTAAAATTTTTACTCCTCAAATAGATCTTCCTAACGAGGTATGATGCGCGTCAAACGGAGATTGTATGCCAAAGTTACATCCCCGGGAAGTTGAAACACCAATTTACCCAAACGGGGCCCATAGTTTTGCCGCTTCATCTCCTACGGCTAGGTTATTGGATGTTTAGGGTTTTGCATTGTTTCTCAACAATAAATAGGCCTTTGAACCTCATTGTAACACTTTTCAGAGGCATGTAGCTGTCACATCTCTTCTCAGATATAAGCTAGCATCGCCCTAGCTAGTTTATTTCCATTCTGTCTGTAAACATATTTCAGGTATTTGATATTAAAGAAATGAAGTATTATTTCCATTGCATCTTTGTGTTTATGTATATTTCTGTATTTTATTGTGTTCTTGCATAAATATGGATCAATGCAAGTCTAGAATCTCCCAAAGTTATTAACTACATATCCTTCATTAATATTTAAATTTGTCCCTTTATGTTTGAACAATTGTATGCAGTCCTGGCTATTCCAACATAAAACTTAGTTGAAATGAAAGAAATAAACATACATGTGAATCACAACACAAAGTTTTCTAACTTGGAAACCCTTTCAGGAATAAATCTCTAGACTATCATCAAGAATCTACCTATGATGAATGCTTACACTTGTGGCCTCTACTTTGAGACACGTCTCTTACAGATCTGTTTGCATAATGTTTGTGTTCACAATATGGTTTCGAGCTTCCTTGTTTTCTCCTATGCATGTTCTCACACTTTGTTTTTCCAATAGACTCTTAATGATCCTCCACAATCCACTTTCTTCTTTTTCAGCATGAAAACAACAAAGAGCCATTCATATTCAAAATTCCCACCTCCAACATTCTCAATTTTTAGGCAGAAGGTCTGGGCATCGCACTAAAGACCTTCCAATGTTCAAGCTTATCAAGTAATGATGGTAACATTTACTTCCAAAGTACATTGTCCATTTAAAAAGTCAGATGTAGGTTGCAAGGTGGATGTTGCAACAACAAGTGAATCCACCAACGTGTTATGCTCCCTAAGGACGACTTCTATAGCAAAAGCATAAAGAGTTCAATGTTATACCATATAACATTTCTATATCTCCTTAATCTGTCGTTTCTATGTTGAAAATATTCTTTATTTGAGAGAGAATCAGGTCTGAAACCCCAATAGCCTTTAAGCACTTGATTTTTCTATCTTTTCGGAGGTTACAGCTTCATATTCAACTATTGTGTTAGTACACTCACATTCAAGCCTATATGAAAATTCAAAATAACCAACAATGTTTAGTTGGTGAAGCTATAACAATCCCAACTCCAAACCCTGTCTTAGAACAAGCTCCACCATGAATGCTTACACTTGTGGTCTCTGCTTTGAGACACGTCTCTTACAGATCTCTTTGCATAATGTTTGTGTTCACACTGTGGTATCGAGCTTCCTTGTTTTCTCCTATGCATGTTCTCACACTATGTTTTTCTAGTAGACTCTTAATGATCCTCCACAATCCCCTTTCTTCTTTTTCAACATGAAAACAATGAAGAGCCATTCATATTCAAAATTCCCACCTCCAACATTCTCAATTTTAGGCAGAAGGTTTGGGCATCCAACTAAAGACCTTCCAATGTTCAAGGTTATCAAGTAATGATGGTAACACTTACTTCCAACATACATTATCCATTTTAGAAGTTAGATGTAGGTTGCAAGGTGGATGTTGCAACAGCAAGTGAATCCACCAAGGCGTTATGCTCCCTAGGGACAACTTCTATAGCAAAAGCATTAAAGATTTTAATGGTATACCGTATAACATTTCTATATTTCCTTAATCTGTCATTTTTGTGTTGAAAATATTCTTTATTTGAGAGATAATCAGGGTTGAATCGACAATAACCTTTAAGCACTTGATTTTCCTATCTAAATCAAGATCTAATTCGAAGGTTACGACTTCATATCCAACAATTGTGTTAGTACACTCACATTCAAGCCTATATGAAAATTCAAAATAGCCAACGATGTTTAGTTGGTCAAGCTAGAACAATCCCAACTCCAAACCCTGTCTTAAAACAAGCTCCACTATGGATGCTTACACTTGTGACCTCTACTTTGAGACACATCTCTTACAAATCTCTTTGCATAATGTTTGCGTTCACAATGTGGTATCGAGCTTCCTTGTTTTCTCCTATGCATGTTCTCACACTCTGTTTTTCCAATCGACTCTTAATGATCCTCCACAATCCCCTTTCTTCTTTTTCAGCATGAAAACAATGAAGAGCCATTCATATTCAAAAATCCCACCTCCAACATTCTCAGTTTTTAGGCAGAAAGTCGAGGCATCACACTAAAGACCTTCCAATGTTCAAGCTTATCAAGTAATGATGGTAAAATTTACTTCCAAAGTACATTGTCCATTTAAAAAGTCAGATGTAGGTTGCAAGGTGGATGTTGCAACAACAAATGAATCCACGAAGGCTTTATGCTCCCTAGGGACAACTTCTATAGCAAAATCATTAAAGAGTTCAATGGTATACCATATAGCATTTGTATATCTCCTTAATATGTCGTTTTTGTGTTGAAAATATTCTTTTTTTTTAGATAATCAAGTCTGAAACCCCAACAACCTTTAAGCACTTGATTTTTCTATCTAAATCAAGATCTAATTTGAAGGTTACACCTTCATATTCAGTAATCATGTTAGTACACTCACATTCAAGCCTATATGAAAATTCAAAATAGCCAACAATGTTTAGTTGGTGAAGCTAGGACAATCCCAGCTCCAAGCATTGTCTTAGAATAAGCTCCACCAAAATACATAATCCAGATTACATATTTTTTTATCTTCAACCATTATTAAATCTGCAAAGCCATATAAATTTCCAAAATATTCATCTGTATACCTCAACTTATTCCAAGGATCACAATCATCTTCAACTTGGGGACTTGTAGTTGTCTCTGTGTTGAGCCATACTTAGGTTTCCTGTAACTTAGGTTAAAATCCTTAAGTCAAGGCATACTCTAATATCACTTTTTTTTTTACCACCATAAGATTAGTTCTCTAGGAAGAATGCCTAATAGGGGTAGTAAATTTAGTATCAAGTAATTTTTGTAATTCCTTTTGAACTAAATGGCCTCAATTGTGATTAATATGTTGTAACTTTTGTCTAACAAGTTTTGCTTCTTGTTTCAAAGGGTAAGTGTGTTGGATTACATCTTCACTATAGGCTTTTAACTTTTCATAGTGACATACAAACACATCCTCATATATACAAAAAGGTTGCCCAAATTCTCTTCTTTCTTTGTGAGTAGTCTTTTTACCTTCTTTGATAATTGTCGGGTTATATTCAAATCTCAACAACTTTAGTAGTTTGTTCATTTATGGGTTTCTTCTCACATATCATATTTGTCATAGATATTTTCTAGAAGAACTACTCCTTTGAGAAGGGAGACTTATGGAAGGTCTTCAAATTTTAAATCTTCAACATTTATCTTACTCCTGCAAATTCTTTAGCATCATACATTTAACAAAGGATCTGGGCATCACAAAGACCTTCCAATGTTCAAGGTTATCAAGTAATGATGGTAACATTTACTTCCAAAGTACATTGTCCATTTAAGAAGTCATATGTAGGTTGTAAGATTGATGCTGAAATAGCAAGTGAATCCACCAAGGCATTATGCTCCCTAGGGACAGCTTCTACAGCAAACGCATTAAAGAGTTCAATGGTATACCGTATAACATTTCTATATCTCCTTAATCTTCCATTTTTGTGTTGAAAATATTCTTAATTTGAGAGATAATTAGATCTCAATCCCCACTAACCTTTAAGCACTTTGTTTTTTCTATCTAAATCAAGATCTACTTTGAAGGTTACGGCTTCATATTCAACAATTTTGTTAGTACAGTCTAATTCAAGCCTATATGGAAATTCAAAAATTCCAACAATGTTTAGTTCATGAGCTAGAACAATCCCAACTCCAAACCCTGTCTTAGAACAAGCTCAAGCAAAATATGTTGAAGATTGCAACAAGAAACAGTGAAGGAGGCATCCTGAAACATCATTCCTGATCCTAGTTGGAAAGTGATCACCAAAACTAGGTGGGGGCCACACAGGTGATTTTTGTCGCAAAGTCTATTTTTAGACATATGGATCATATTCCCTATAAGTTGCGGGATGCTATTTGTGTGGATGGTTGGTCAAGCTGGAAAATAGATGGACTTCTATTTTTAGACATATCATGGAATTGCTTAGATTGCCAAATAAAAATAGATATGCTCTAATATTATTAGCTCTTAATAATATTTAGATTCTAAACATTATCTTATTCTCCTTGGAGCACTTCGGCTAAGTGCACAGATGTGCATGGGAGTCGAAGGGAATGAGTTACGCTATTCTTTAGGGTTATGTGGAGCTATTGCATGGATACTTTAGTTAGAACTCATGTGAGAGAGTTTGGTGGAGTTGATTGAGAAGTTGTCGGAGTTGTGTTCGTGCTTTAACTAATCTAAACATGTTTGAGCTATTTGTATCTAGTTTAACTAATCGGACACAACTATGAGAGTGGTGAATTAATTATTAATTAATTCACTAATTATAAACTCATTAATCAACTAAAGAAACCATCATTAACTTCGCATGGATCATTTTCCAACCAAAGGTGTGATAGGTATTTAAGTGTAAGTGTGACTACTGGGCCAGACTATAAGACGATGATTTGCATCCAAAGACTTAGTAGAGATACTGCTAAAGACTCCATATGAGCAAGGCTGCGGTAATTCATTCTCATCAAGAGGCATTCTTCAAATAGGATTACATGTGATAGGGGCAAGCTAAAGGCCGGAAAGATCGGTAAAAGTGGGATTTGTAAGATCAAGCTCATCAACAGATGTAGGCAAGTGGAGATGAATGTGAGCTTGTGAGGAGCTTTGTACTATGATTGTTACATGATCTCCATGATATAATATACGTATAGTTGGGGGTTTTCAAATGCCTTTTAAGCTCTCATTACATACTGTGTTCATATGTGTGAATTTTTATGGTTTTAATGTGTGCATGCAATTGATTTTATTTCCGCATGTGATGATCAATGGTAGAAGAGATTCAGTATTGTGCATGAAGATAAAATAGTGTGTGATCAGGAGAATCTCGGTGAATAATATATCAATTATTCAAATTTCTACAAAATACATAATCCAAATTACATCTTTATGATCTTCAACCATTATTAAATCTACAAATCCATATAAATTTTTAAAATCTTCATCTTTATACCTCAACTTATTCCAAGGATCACAATAATCTTCAACTTGAGGACTTATAGTTTTCTCCCTATATAGGATGGCAAAGGCTTCTTCTTGCACAGGGATTTTGGCATTAGACAAGTCCATTTGAATATAAGCTCCTAAATTGTCAGACCACTTTTTGGACAAAAGCATACCCTGAGAATCATGGAATATCTACTGCAACTACATCCATTGAAAGAGATAAAGTAGGGTGGTTTTCCAACCTCACTTGTGAGTATTTAATAATACCACAAACCTTGATTTCTCTTGAATATATATAAAACTTGTGTGAGACCTGAGAATTTCCATTTCCCTTACTATGACTGCTTTTTATTATGTTTTCCATATCTTGTTTTTGGTAACATCGCTGATAAAAGCATGAAGTCATATGATTAAACATAATATGAAAATTCCAAATATATTTATGGCCAAATAGTTGAAAGAGAATAATTCTCTAAGAGTCGCTACAAAATATTATACACCAATAACATTATATTGTTCTCAAACTACGACCTAACAATTCATTAAACACTTTAAGGGAAGTTGATTTATGTTGCATGGTACTTTGAGCTTCTGCTTGATTGCATACACTAAATCTTAATTTCAAAAATCAAACTTTATTGCTTATTCAAGAGATGTTAACAGTTATTCCAATTGAACCTGTCATTGTCCAGTTCACATTACCATGCTTTACGCATACAAACAACAAACAACTTCTTCCTTTATGATCCTTGAAACTGTGCCAAAGGGGCTTACTCATCTTGCTAATCATTTGTCAAATCCCTTATGCCTTGCAAATACTCTCACAACACTTTCCAACTTTCCATCAATTAATTTATACCTGACGTAGTAGAATCTTGTCCTCACCTATATTTAATTTTCTTATTCAATGTTAATAGGGATGGTTTATATAGTATCTCACTTTATCAAGGAAAATATAAGAAAAATGGAGGCTTCAATTTTAACTGCAAATGGGATTATATGATGAAGCATTTTGTCCAAAATATGTTCCCCTGCTCAGTTCTAATAGATGGATTCAGTAAAATGAAGGCCATTTTTAGCAAAGTTAATTGTTACAAACCTAGTTGTGAAGCAAATTATTACTTCCTATTATGTAAATCCTCCAAATTTTTTTGTACACTGAACATTTGAAAACATACAATGGCTTCTGAATGATTGTGTCCATTTCTTCCCAATAACTATGAGAGAATAGAGTGGCCTATGAATGATTGTGGACATTCCCCCCTCACACCTCATCTTCATTCTCATAGTCAAGCAAGGTTAGACTTAATTTACCTCTTGTTTGCAAGGGAGCCCTTCTTTCCATTTTGACTTCCTCTATTATCATGTCACCGAAAATTGAACTTGGTGACATATTGATCAAATAATTTGTTCCAGACTTCAACTAAAAATGAATGTGTTTCAACGCCTTCTCCTGCATCAATGGAATAGCATCTTCTAGATTCAACTTTTCATTTTTTGAATAAAAGATTCTAACTTATGTTGGAATATTGTTTGCATATTAATAGAGGTAGTTATTGCATATCACTAGATGAAGTTGGCAGCAACTTCTATTATTCTTGAATGAGATTCTTCATTGCAACTACCAATCCTCAAACAAATATTTGTTGTTTATGCTTATTCAAACTAACTTTGTTTTTATTACGCTTCTAAGAGGACATTGGTCGGAAATTAATTGGACTTTTCTTGTATTTTATTTGTCTCCCTGAAACAAAACGAAAAACAACTTCCTCACATCTTAATGAATTTCATTATGAATGTTTGTTTGTTACATATATTTTCAAATTACAAATGTTATGTGTCTGTACGTATCAAATTCTAACAGATTTTTTTTTCATCATCTAACCTTTTAGATTGCAACAATGAATGATTCTTTCATCTCATGCCATTTTATGATTTGTCCAATGCCTTGGTTAATTCTAGAGGTCATGACCGAATTTTGAATTTCTTCTTTATCCTATACTAACACAGAACTACCAATGTCATGCTACTTTACGGGAATGAAAAATACAATGATATCTTGCCAACAACGTTTTACTTAAATTTACTTGTTTTTTAATAGCAATACACTACTCTGACCCCGCCTTTCTACATATGATTCATTGTATTTTGCAACTATTCCAATTAAAGTCAGGCCTTTGGAATACTGCCTTGACCATTTTACTTAGCATATTTAAATGTGACTTACCTAACATAGCTCCGTGTTGACCTGGCAGGATATATTTTGCTTCTCCCTCTCACGAGGTAAAGATATCAACTTGTTTATCTTTTCCGATTTCTATTTTACATGTTCAAAGGTATGGATCTATACTTTTCCTATCTTTAGGCAATTAGTTTCACATTGCTTTATTTGTTTCTTGCTTTCTAGACTTTTTGCAAACACGCGTCCCTTTCAGCAAAAAAAAAACAACAATTCCTAAAAAAAACTTCTTCTCCCATGCACCTTTAGATGCATCTCAAATCTTCTCCCATGCACCTTTAGATGCATCTCAAATCTTCTCCCATGCACCTTTAGATGCATCTCAAATTTTTTATGGGAGAGCATATTCAAACGTGTCTTTTTCAGTGCATTTTTGGCCTTATGCACCATACATTTCCAATCTATTCAACATCCTTCTCTTCAGCCTGTCAACATGCATGTGTATAGTCAAGAAAGTTTAAATCATATACAACATTTATAAAAAAACAAGACCATCGCATCACTTGTCTGTGGGAAATTCCATATTCTCTTAATTGTTTCAATTAATTCCAACAACATATCAAACTAGACTACACCATTGTATTGCCCCTTCAGACTATTTTTTTAGTTGGCCTCCCTTTCTAATTAGCACATCCCCCTTAATATTTAATATAGACACCAATTTGTTCTCACAAAAAGAAAAAAAACCACTCAACCTTTATTTTTACAATCTCGGTTTTCGCTTCATCTCTTTCAAACAAAAAAATTTATAACTTTTCCTTCATTTAAGTACACAATTTCTACTTCGTTTTCTTGACCTTACTCTTTCTATTCACTTGCAACACCTTCTTCTAACAACACGCCCGTATCACAATGGAGACGACCTTGACTAGCAATGCACTTTCTCTATTGTTTGTTGGTGCTTTCGAGCTGCAACCAACCCTCCAAATTGTTGTGATTGAACAATTTTGTTCTGCTCGGACTTTGATGCCTCGCTATCGCATCTCTCTTTCTGATGGCTCACAGCCATGCCGTTTTGCTCCTTCTTCGCATATTTCCCTTGCACAGAACGAGGACTTGCAAATAGGCTCCATTGTTCTCCTCAAAAGAATCTCATGCACATATGCACATCAATCTATGTACATTGCGTACAAACCAACTCCCCCCCCCCCCTCCTCCCTTTTATGGTTCTCCTCTTATGTCCTTTTTATTTTATTTTTTTATTTTTTTTGTTTTGTTGCTAACATTTTGCTTCCCCTCTTTGCTCACACACATGCTCATTCTTGCTAGTTGCTCTATGTCCTCGACCTTCAGAGAGTCCACCATGTGGCGTCGTTGGTTGGTGAACCGACCCCTATTGTTCTCTCCACTGAAAAAATTCTCCATGCCACCTCATACTCCTCTCCTGCCTCTCCCTTTTCATCGCCCCCTCCTCGTTGACACCTAAAAGCCAACCTTCCCAAATTCCACCATTGCATCTTCAACAACTCTCCTTTTTAAAGCAATCTCCCCAACCTGAAAGTATTTTTCCATCCAAGGTAGAGTGCTTGCAAAAATACCCCTTTGTGAATACGCCAATGCTCGTGGTGTCGGGAAGTCATTAGGGTTTGAACTTGTTGACCGTGATGACAAAGAAATCCATGTCTCCGCCTTCAATGAATTGGCAGAATCCTTACATGCTCTCATTCAAATTGGCCACCTCTACATTGTTGCAAATGGCACCGTAAAGGTCCCAAACCCTTCCTACAACCATCTAATATGCTTGTTTGAAATCCTCCTCTTCTCTGCATTGTGTGTGTCTCCGCTCGTCGACAATGACTAGACAATACCTTCCCATACCTTTCATTTTGTGTTGATCATTTCACTCAACCTTGCGACTCTCAACTCAATTGTTGATTTTGTCGGTGTTGTTAGCTCACTCTCCCCTACCTCTATTGTTCGCAAGCGTGATGGCTCTAAAACTCCAAAGAAAACTATATCTCTTTGCGACATGTCTGGAAGCATCATTGATGCTACCTTGTGGGGCGAACACTGCCATGTTGAAGGCCGCATAGTCTCCGACCTTCGCATGGCTCAAGTCGTTCCCGTTCTTGCAATCAGGGGGGTTGAATCATCAAGTTCAATGGCCGGACTATCAGAACAATCCCTACTACTTGCCTACTTATAAATCCAGATATTGCTGAAACACTCCAACTCAAGCAATAGTTTGAAGAAGAAGGCATCAAATCTTCCTCACCCTCGCTCAGCCGTAAGTACACCAACATGAGCAAGAGATCGTTAATAAAAATAAAAATAAAATCGTCGACATTCTTTCACTACCCCCAGGCAAAAAAAATCTATGGATTTCCCTTCGTGCTACTGCTACCTCGATTAACATGGATGATTTATACTTCCTTGCATCCCCCCTTAACATTGATGGGATGCAATGCATGAAAAAGGCTTTATGACAAGCTTACAACCCATGGTGCTACTCAAAATGTGAAGGTTGCTTCCTCAAATGTGATTACCGCTATGTTCTTCAACTTAAGTTGCACGACCACACTGGCCATCTGGAAAATGTGGTTATTTTCGATGAAGTCGCAAATTCTCTTATGGGAATCTTAGAAAAGGACCTTTTCATCCTCTCAACCAAACCTGGAGTTCTCATAGACATATCTAGAAAAATCGAGGACCAACAAATCCTCTTCACACTTTCTTTCAAGGCAGACACCTTCAATGGCGTGGAACGTCTGCACCCAACTCTTATGCACGATGAAGAACTCCCTTACGTTGTTGCATCCACTCTCCTCTTTCAAGATCTGTAGCTCGCTCCTGCGCCCCCCACCAAACACAGTTTCCCGTTAGCTATAGCCATGCATTTCCTCCTCTCTCTCACTATTTCCAATCCTCTCGTTGCATACATCCATCCCTTTAACACATTTTTGCTCAATTAACCAACCCCACCCATTATCCATTGCTTCCAATTGTTGCCCCTGCAAACAAACTTTCCTTATACACCCCTGCCTTTTCCTTTTACCATCTCCTACACCCCCCCCCCCCACTCTCGTTGAACCTCACTTTCCATTCGTCTTCGGTAATGCATATTGCTTTTGTAATAGTTTTTGTAGCTTTATGGGCCCTCTCTTTTCTTAATACTTCTCCTGGACATATGGACGCCCACTAATTTCTTCGTTTCCTCGTGTATATATGTCCATTCACTCTTTGAAATGGCTCTTGTTAATATATGAACATTTTCTCACTCGGCTTTTACTTTCCTCCTTCGTTGTTTCAACTTCTTTGCAACACACACACATTTATTGAATGCACATATGAATATGATATGCTTAGTATGAAAAATAATACACAAATTGTTGCTTCTAATTATGTTGAATGCACAAATGGGTTCCTTTTAGTCTAGCCCATACATGAATAATGCTATTGCTTCCAAAACTATTTTTTGCCATTTCAACATCCCAACACCCATTTCCATGCAGCCCGTATTGAATACATTTCCGCTTCAAACATCACTCGCAACACTTATATACTACTATTCTTTGTCATGAAGAACATAACACATACAAATCAAACAAAAAGAATGCCTCATATTCATGCTTGACTCTCCTTTACTTGTACTTCATAAACACCTTTGATTCTTGACATAAATTTTATTATTTGCAACATCTATGCCAACTACCCCCAATAAAAGTGTGAAAAGGGAACAACGATGACGCCACTACGTGCTTAACAATGAAATAATTAATCAACGCCATCGTCTCCTCTTCACCAATCATCAAGCCAACCTTCACTCTCAATCTAGCCCAAACCAATCTCCCATTCCTTCCCAAACTCGCCTCCTTCCCCTACCATCCACCCAACCTTCCCCAGTTCCCCTTCCATGTCCACTCACCGACCAAAGTTTTCCAAACCTTACAGTTCCTTCGCCTCCCACCTTCCATGTACAATCACCCCTCCATGTACATTCCTTTTCACCTTCCCAGAAATTCCACAATAACCATCTCCATCGTGCACATCATTGCTTTCATGAAAGGATCGATGCACTTTGTCCCATCCAAGTTTGCTCCACTTGTCTCGAAGCTTACCTATCCATGAAAACGAAAACAAAAAACGACACCATTCTTTGTGCCCATTGTGCCTCTGAAGGAACAAGTCGTTGTTTCTCCTCCACAAACAACATGGACCTAGGCATCCAACCAAATGTCCTAATGAACCCTTAGTTAAACTGAGAGGTGGGGTGAAACAGTTTAATGCATTCATGGACATTTAAAACTTTTCATTCAACCCATTTACACCTTCATTTCATAAGCAACTTAATACATAATGGATCAACATACATAATGTGTGGAAAACAAGTAATTAAATAGGTTAACACATCACATCATCACTTAATCATCAAGCACATAGACAACATATATAAGTGGAAACCCATAAAGGGAGAAAACCACATCTTATTATTGTTGTGATGCAAAGGCAAGCTCCAACTCCCTCTCACAACTGATTTTCTGTAGGCTCCAACCTACAGGAGGCTACTACCCCAAATTCTGCAAGCTACAACTTGCAAGGAAGCTCCAATTCCCATCTATTTTCTATAGGCTACAACCCATAGGAGGCTCCTACCTCAACCAACTACAACTGGACATCTATCAAGCTACAACTTGATATGGAAACACCAACTCCTTCACACTACAATCAAATCATATGTTGATTTACCTGGATATCAACTCTTTTTTTCTCCTTCTTCAATGCTGCCCTTACAGGCTTCAAATATGCTTCATATCAGCTCTGGATCTACACAACATATCTATTGGCTCTCTCTCATACTTCCACTCTCTAACCTCTCTATGCATATTACAATAACATCATTTATAGATATCACTTCATGGTTGTTTGCAGTCTATATGGTAATATGAAGTGAACGGGCATGGCTCTTGCCTTCCACCCACTCATTTTCTCACTCAATATATTCAGGATATTACAACAATACATACACTCATTTCAGTATTGATTGGAGTTTTTCTTTGCCTTGGAGACTTGCCTTTGCATCACAAACAATATAAAATAATTAATACATTTACAGTTACAATCAAATATTTCACTAAGCCCTTTCAACTTCTTAGATTTCTTGTGTGTTTGTCCTCTTCTGCTTGTTGTCCCTTTGTCTTTTATGTTTTTGCATTTATATTTCCATTTGTGCTGCAACATTATTGTCTTAGCCCGACTTGACCCATGCCTTTATGTTTTACACTGCCTATGCCTATTTCATATCTTATATGCAGTGTTCTATGTTCTTCTATTCTCCTTTGCTCTGTTTCGGGTTACTTACCCTAGTCTCCATAAGGCTGCAAATATCAAAATATGCAGGGTTAGCTGAATTAACCCCACAATTACCCACTAGATGCAACACGAAAGAACGATTTTAAACAATAATGTGACCTGTGGGTTATGGCCCACATAAACTTGCTTTTAACACAACAGATTACAATTTTCGAGTTTTATTAACATGCATACGTTTAGCAATCAAACAACGCATACTTTATAATAGATCGCACATAACATACATCCCTTACATATACGTGGAACAAGGGTTTTAGGGTCCCACAATACTTGACCAATCACAATATATCGCACTTCGCTTGCCTGCAAATTTTAACGCTTAGCAATAAACGTATCTCCTATCTTGTTTGATACTGACTATCACTTGTCTAATGCACTGTTTCTGTTCCTTATATTGCAGCGTTTGCTGGTATATTTCCATCATCATTTTTTTCTCTGATCATATTAGAGAGTATCAACTGCAAACACTACCCCTAGTTTGTCTCTTAGATATTCGAATGGTTCTCTAGCAATAGGTTTTGTGAATATTTCGGTTGTTTGTTCCTTTGTTGGTACATACTCCATCTTAACTGTTTTCTCTGCTAGTTGTTCGTTGAGGAAGTGGTATTTTATTGGGATGTGCTTGGTTTTCGAATGAAGAACTGGATTTTTTGTCATACTTATTTCACTTGTATTGTCACATTTGATAGAAATAGGTTCAGTGATGCTTACCTTCATGTATTTTAGAGTTTGTTTCATCCACATTACTCGTGTGCAACAAGTTGTTGCTGCTATGTATTCTGCTTCTGTTGTAGATATAGAGACATATGTTTGCTTCTTGCTTAACCATGCCACCAGACTTTCTCCTAAATAAAATGCACCTCCACTTGTGCTTTTCCTGTCATCCACACAGCTGGCCCAATCTGCATTTGTATATGTTGTTAATGTGAAGCCTTTGCCTTTTGGATACCATAGGCCATAATGTTCAGTTCCTTGCAGGTATCTAAATATCCTCTTGATTTCTAGTAAGTGATTTTGTTTTGGTGTTGCTTGATATCTTGCCACAAGTCCTACTGCCAACATAATGTCTGGTCTAGAGGCAGTTAGGTATAGCAGACTTCATATCATAGATTTGTAAAGTCTTTGATCTACATTTGTGAATCCATCATCAACACATAACTTGCATCCATTGATCATGGGAGTTGAAATAGATTTGCAGTCTTCCATTTGGAATCTTTTTAACACATCTCTTAAGTATTTTTCTTGTGAAATGAATATGCCTTTGTTCTTTTGTAATTTGAAATCCTAGGTAGAAGGTAAGCTCTCCAATCATAAACATCTCAAATTCTGACTTCTTCTCTTTTGCAAATCCTTTACTAACTCATCCTTTTTGCTACCAAACATGATGTCATATATGTATACTACTACAATTAAGAGTTCATTTTCATCAGCCTTTATATACAGATTGTTGTCTACTCCTCCCTTCTTGAAACCTTGTTTTTGAAAGTAATTGTCCAGCCTATAATACCATGCACGTGGTGCTTGTTTGAGACCATATAGGGCTTTCATTAATCTGCACACATAGTCGTGTTTATCTGCTAAGGAAAATCCTTCAGGTTGTTCCATGTAGACTTCTTCCTCTAGATCTCCATTCAAGAAGGCAGACTTCACTTCCATTTGATATACCTTGAAATCATGATAGCATGCAAAAGCCAAAAACATTCTAATTGCTTCCATTCTTGCTACAGGGGCAAAATTTTAATCATAGTCAAGCCCTTTGATTTGAGAGTATCCCTTGCATACAAGTCTCGCTTTATTTCTGATTACCTGACCTTTTTCGTTCATCTTATTCTTGAATATCCACTTTGTGTCATTGCCATTTTTCCCAGCAGGTCTTGGCATTAACTCCCAGGTCTTGTTATTCTCAATTTGGTCTAATTCTTCATTCATAGCATTTACCCAATTTTTGTCTTTGTTGGCTTCATCGAAATTCTTTGGTTATATATATGATAGCATGGCTGGGTACACTTCCTTGGTCTGTTCAGCTAGTTGTCTTCTAGTTTGGACTCCTGCACTCTTGTCTCCAATGATTTGATCTTAAGGATAGTTCTTCTGAGTGTGTATCGAGGGTCATTTTGAGTTTATTTCTGTATCATCTGTTGTCTTACTTTGTTATTCATTGTTTTGATTCTCATCTTCATGATCATTTGGAGGATTGGCGCAGTTTGTGCTTCTGGTTCTGTCTGGTAGATCTTCGTCGAATCTCACATCAATGCTTTCCACAATTTTATGCAGTCTTTTATTGTAGCACCGTATCCCTTACTCTTGGATGCATATCCCAAAAATATTCCTTCATCAACTCTTGCATCATAATTCCCTAATTTTTCATCATTATTCTTTATGAAACATTTGCTGCCAAAGACTCTAAAGTCCTTGATTGATGTCGATTTCCCATGCCATAACTCATATGGAGTCTTGTCACAATTTGGTATGAGATGAGCTTTGTTGAGAATATGAACAGTTGTGTGTACTGCTTCTGCCCAGTAGGTTTTGGGAATGTTTCTTTATTGCATCATTGCTTTGGCAATCTGTTGTACTAACCTGTTTTGTCTCTCTGCCACTCCATTCTGTTGAGGTGTACCTGCAACTGTAAACTGTTGCTTTATCCCACATTCATTGCACAGGTCTGCAAAATCATTGTCTGTGAATTCAACTCCTCTGTCTGATCTGATGCATTTTAGTTTACATCCAGTTTGATTTTCTGCCAATGCCTTGAATATCTTAAACGCTTTGGATTTGTATATGATAAATGCCACCCATGTTAACTGGAAAAATCATCGATTATCAACATGAAATATGATTCTCCACCTGGTGCATTTGTTCTTGAAGGTCCGCACATGTCCATGTGTACAAGCTGAAGATGCTTACTTGTATATAGTTGGTCTTTAGCTTTGAACATTGTGCAAGTTTGTTTTCCCAGTTGGCAGGACTTACATATGGTATTTGGTGGCTTCTTTATTGTAGGCAAATCTCTGACAACTTTCTTTTTGCTCAGTTTTATGATGTCGTCAAAATTTAGATGTCCCAATCTTCTATGCCATAGCCAAGATTCGTGAAGTTTGTTGATGTGGCATGCTTCATTCTCTTCTTCTACTATATAAACATTACTATTTGTTCGAACACCTTTGACCAAGGTCTTTCCTATGGTGATTGACCTTTCTTCACAGTCTTGGGCTCTAAAAAGGACCTCACAGCCTTTATCACACATTTGACTAAAACTTAGCAGATTGGCTTTTAGACTGTCTACAAACAGTACATCCTGAGCCTCTCCTCTTCCATTATTTAGGCTGAATATGTCTTTTCCCTTTATTTTCCCTGCTTTATCATTACCGAATGTTACATTCCCATATTTCTTTTCATTAAAAGTTACAAACTTGCTTCGATCTCCAGTCATATTTTTTGAGCACCCACTGCCCACATACCATTGATTGTTATGATCTTGAGCAATTAGAAACAGATCATATTTATTTAGCTTCCTTTTCCATTACATGCAATTGTTTTCTCTATAACCTTTCTGAGGAGATGGATCACAGTCTTTGAGAGGACATTCGTTAGACTTGTGCCCATTTTTATGGCAGCTAAAACATTTGATTGTATTTCTGAATAGATTGTGTACACGAGTGAATCCATCATTGTTCTTTAGTGCCCTTGAGTTTCCATACTCCAGTATTTGTATATACACTTTGCTCTCCATGGCTTTATGACCGAACCCTTTACAACAAAAACAATACCCATGGAAGTAGTATCTATCTATACCAGAGAGAGTTGTTTGAGGTAGTATTTTCGTTTGTTGCATCTTTTGTTGGTTGGACTGAATTTGCTTTGTCTTACAGTATGCCGCAATATGTCTAGGTTTGTGGCAAGAAAAGCAAGTGATGCTTCTCACAGGGGGAAGGAACCTCCTTTGACATCTTCCGAATTTGTTCAATTCATCCTTAGGAGCGTATGAGCCTTTTGCATTTGAATGTTTCTTCATTTCTTTTTTTGTCACTTGAGGTTGCTGCTTGTTTCTATTTGTTTCATTATATATCATGGTCTTGCTGAATTCTAATTATGTGGATTCCATTTTTTCTCCTTCATTATACTTTACAACTTTTACAACAATGATATTCTTGTTATCTTCTGCCTTGGATTTGTTGGTTTCTTCTTCATAGCCTATCCCAACCCTTATACGAGGAGGTATTTGAGCATTTAAAATTTTGTCCAAATGTCCAGAGCTTTTCATTTGAGAAATATTCATAGTTAATTCAATTTGGGCATTTTCTAATTTCTTCCTCAGGCTTACAAATTCTTCTTCCAGTTTTTCTCGCTCCTGATTTTTTTCCTTTATTTCTCTTTTCAGAGTATCCTCTATTTTCCTTGATTCTTCTAATTCAATCTTCAATTTAATAAGATCTTCTGAATCTGGTCCTGTCTTTGCATATTTCAGAAGAATCTCTTTCTGTTTCTTACTCTTAAGTTTAAGTCTGTCTATTTCTTCCATGGCACTAATTAGCTCCCCTTCAAGATCTACCTCGCCTTCTTCTTCAAATTCCCAGAGATCTTCCTCAAGCTCTTCCTTGACCATCAAAATGAATTCTGATGTTCTTCTTTATTGGGGGATTCATCCGAGCTCTCAGATGCACTGCTATCTTGTTGGGCATAGAATGTTCTTGTATTAAATCTGTTCCCTTTCGGCCTATTGCTGAAATTGGTTTTCTCTTTCCATCTTGACCGATTCTCTATTTTCTTATGAGGACATTTAGATGCATAATGCCCCACTCTTCCATAGTTAAATCATTTAAATGGAAGTTTACCTTTATACTTACTCGTGTCTTTCTCCAATCTTCTGACAAATTTGGCCTCTTCTTCATCAGAGCAGGAGCATGTACCTTCCTCCTCTTCTATGCACTTATCTGCCTTAAAGGCTTCCTCCCTCACATTTTACTTCCCCTTTGGAAGTATCATCTCATAAGCCGTCAAGTTTCCAAGCAATTGGTTCATGGTCAATGTTTCCCATTTTTTTGTTTCTTCTATGGTAGAAACCTTAGGGTTAAACCTGGATGGTAAAGATCTCAATATCTTTTGTACAAATACTCATTCCTTAATGGTTTCTCCTAGAGCTTTCATGTTATTCACAACTTTCGCAACCTTTAAGAAGAAACTGGCTACATCTTCAACTTCATTCATTTTTACATTTTCAAACTAAGCTCTATAGGCTTGCAGCTTGGCCATCTTCACCTTTTTATCTCCCTGATGGATATTTTCTAATGTATCCCAGATATCTTTGGCAGTCTCACTATGCATTACTTTGATAAATTCTGACTCACACAGACAACCCAAGAGTGCATTCATGGCTTTTGCATTAGCTATGAAATTTTGTTTGGCTTCTTTCTCTATGTCAGTATCCTTTGGAGCATATCTTTCTTCCTTGGCAGCCAAACTTCTATTCCTAGAGACATTAAGTATGTCCTCATTCTTATTTTCCAGAAATCATAGTTTGTGCCAGTAAACAATGGGGCTTTATTTGTTGAGGATCTGTCTAGGCTAGCCATTTTGGGGACCTAGGATCTCCTTCCAGTTGTTAAGCTGATACAGAAGGAACTGGCTCTAATACCAATTGATGAACCCTTAGTTAAACTGAGAGGGGGGGGGCGGGGGGGGGGGTGAATCAGTTTAATGCATTCATGGACATTTAAAACTTTTCATTCAACTCATTTACACCTTCATTTCATAATCAGCTTAATGCATAATGGACCAACAAACATAATGTGTGGACAACAAGTAATTAAACAGATTAACACATCACGTCAACACTTAAACATCAGCCACATAGACAACAGATATAAGTGGAAACCCATAAAGGGAGAAAACCACATCTTATTATTGTTGTGATGCAAAGGCAAGCTCCATCTCCCTCTCACAACTGATTTTCTGTAGGCTCCAACCTATAGGAGGCTACTACCCCAAATTCTGCAAGCTACAACTTGCAAGGAAGCTCCAACTCCCACCTATTTTATGTAAGCTACAACCCACAGGAGGTTCCTACATCAACCAGCTACAACTGGACATCTATCAAACTACAACTTGATATGGAAGCACCAAATCCCTCACACTACAATAAAATCATATGATGATTTACCTGGATATCAGCTTCGTTTTTCTCCTTCTTCAATGCTGCCCTTCTAGCCTTCAAATCTGCTTCATATCAGCTCTGGATCTGCACAACATCTCTATCTTCTCTCTCTCATTCTTCCACTCTCTAACCTCTCTATGCATATTACAATAACATCATTTATAGAGATCACTTCATGGTTGTTTGGATTCTATATGGGAATATGAAGTGAATAGCCATGACTCTTGCCTTCCACCCACTCATTTTTCATTGAGTATATTCAGGATGTTAAAACAATACATACACACTCGTTTCAATATTAATTGGAGTTTTTCTTTGCCTTGAATACTTGCCTTTGCATCACGAAAAATATAAAATAATTAATACATTTACGATTACAATCAAATATTTCACTTAGCCCTTTCAACTTCTTAGATTTTCTATGTGTTTGTCCTCTTTTTCTTGTTGTCCCTTTGTCTTTTATGTTTCTACAGATATTTCCAACTATGTTGCAACATTACTGTTTTAGCCTGACTTGACACATGCCTTTATGTTTTACACCGCCTATGCCTATTGCATATCTTACCTGCAACGTTCTATGCTCTTCTTTGCTCCTTTGCTTTGTGTTGGGTTACTTACCCGAGTCTCCATAAGGCCGAAAATATCAAAATATGCAGGGTTAGCTGAATTAACCCCACAATTACCCACTAGATGCAACATGAAACTGCGATTTTAAATAATACTGTGACCTGTGGGTTATGGCCCACATAAACTCCCTATCACTGTGTGACCTGTGATCCCACACTAGTGTGTGTATTGAATTTTCTTGTTGAATTTCAACACTCCCTCTCAAAAAGAAAGAGGTTATTTGGTACCCCGATCCTGCCTCTGTGGTATTCGAATTTACTCTTCGCAAATGCCTTCGTTAAGATATCTACATCCCGATCCTCCATAGGAATGTACTGCAACAACATAATTCACCTCTGAACATAATATCTGAGATGGTGGTACCGGATGTCAATATGCTTGGACCTGTCATGGAATATTGGATTAACAGAGAGTTTTATGCAACTCTGATTATCACAATGTATCACCGTTGGATCCATTTGATGACCGAACAAACCAACAAATATCTTCCTCATCCAGATGGCCTCACATGCAGCCTGACTAGCTGCCATGTACTATGCCTCTACTAAACTGAGTGCAACTTATCTCTGCTTCCTATTGTACCAAGAAACTGTTGTTGATCCTGTGCTGAAGAATCCCCCTAATGTGATCTTCCTGTTTGATGGACCACCTGCCCAATCTGCAACGGTGAAGCCTTGAAGCTTCACTCCCTTTTTCCGTTTGTACCATGATCCATACTTTGTAGTGCCCTTGAGATATCTCAACACATGCTTCCCCGCCTTCCAAAAGAGCTTGGTAGGCTTAACCATAGCTTGACTAAGTTGGTTAACTGCATAGCATATGTTTGGTCGTTTGTTCACCAAATACATAAGTGAACCCACAAGCTTCCTGTAAACAGTAGCATCAACTACCTCACATGAAGTAGCATCCTCCTTCCTCCATTTACCTGCAAGAGGAGTCTCCATGGGTTTGCTGCCTTCCATGTGGAACTTCCTCAGAATCTCCTTAGCATACTTGCCCTGAGATACAAATAGCTCCACATATATTTGCCATATTTCCAAGCCTGGGAATTAATGCAAGAGCCCCATGTCCTTCATCTCAAAATCTCTTGCAAGTTCCTCTTTGCAAGAATTTATGAGCTTCTCATCACCTATCAAAGGTCTCAAAAACTTATGGCTTCTCAACGTACACTTCTTCCTCAATAACTCCATTGAGAAATGTTATCTTTGCATCCATATGATGTATCTGCCATCCCATCCGCACTGAGAGTGCAAGGATAGATCTAATCGATGAGTACCTTGCAACTGGTGCAAAATCTCCTCATAGTGAATCCCCTCTACCTGTGAGAATCCTCGAGCCACAAATCTAGCCTTGTATTTCTCCACACTCCCATATGCTGCCTGATTAATCGTGTAGATCCACCTGGATCCAACCACTTACTTCCCCACTAGTCTTGGGACCGATTCCCATGCATTTTTTCTGATAATGGAGTCATACTCCTCAACCATGGCATCAACCCGTGTTGGTTGTTGCACTGCTTCCTCAAAAGAGGATGGTTTTGTCACAATACATTCGCTCATAAGAGCCATGTATCCAGTGTACTTGTCTGGGGACCTTCTCTGCCTGCACAGTCATGTAGGTGCTCCTACATGCTCTGTCACATCTAGCATCAATCTATTAGCCTCTCTGGTGCACTTCCTACCATTTCTGGTGGATGGCTATGCATGAGTGGTTTCTACCACTCCATGATCCTCATATTGTGGTTGCTCCACATCCTGAGGTTCATCCTTTGGAACTAAGAGTTCCTCATCTGCATGCAAGTCAATATCCCTCTCAAGGGACAATCACATGGCTTTCTCCTCGTCAAATCTAACATCTCTCCTGAAAATTGTCATCCTATTAGTCGCCAAATACACTCGATAGTTGTCGCGAGTATCAGTGTACCCCAAAAATATCCCAACCTTTGCTGTTGGTTCTAGCTTCTTCCTGGCATCTTTGGTCACATGGAAATAGAAATATGAGCCAAAATTTTTTAAATATGAAACATTTGGTTTCTTACCTGAAAAATCCTCCTCTGGTGTACTCATGCCAAGTATCCGATGGGGACTCCGGTTCTGCACAAATACCGTTGTGTTGCATGCCTCTGCCCACAGATGCAACGGTAGGCCCTGATCATGTAACATAGCTTGTGCTACTCCCACAATTGATCTATTCTTTCTTTCTGCAACCCCATTCTGTTGTGGGTTATGAGGTGTAATAAATTCTCTCTGAATTCTTTCTTCGGCACAAAAGTGATTGAATTCATTAGAGATATACTCACCACCATTGTCGCTCCTTAGAGCCTTCACCTTCTTGCTTGTATCTTTCTCTACTAGTGCTTTGAACTCACAAAAATTTGAGAACACTTGATCTTTCTTCTACAGAAAGAAGATCCAACACTTTCTAGAAAACTCATTAACAAAAATCACATACTACCTTTGCTTTGTTGTGGAAGGCGTAGAAAATGGTCCACACATGTCTGAGTGAAATCTCTCAAGGATTGCTGCTGCTCAGTTCTGCTTCTCATGAAATTTGGCCTTAGTATACTTCCCCACGGTACATCCCTTGCAGGTGTCTATCTACGGAAGAGTACCCTTTGGAAGACATTTAGAAATCTGCTACATGATCCTCAAAGCACTGTGGTGTAGATGGCCCAATATCTTGTGCTATAACTCACCTGTATCCTGACTCACCACCTTCCCTGCTTTATTGCTCAATGCTGCACAACCATCTATATAAAGTTTGTAGAGGTTTTTCACATGAACCCCAATATTCTTTACATGTGTTGTGGCTTTGTGATGAAGGAACACCTTTCCTTCACTGAAAACCACATCATATCCAAGATCCTCCAACATAGCAACTGAAACTAAATTCTTTTTCAAGCCTGGTACATGTATGACATATTTTAATAAGAAAGGTTTACCTGACTGTCTCTGGAAAGTAACTGTACCAATTCTGGCAGTGCTATACCTTCCGTCATCACCCATCTCAATGTGCATATGATGATTCTTCTCATCCAAGCTACTAAAGATCTCTTTGTTTCTTGTCATGCGGAAAGATGCTCCACTATCCAAGGAACAAAATAGATCCCATCACAGTTGATGCCATGCATGCGATGAGAGAGAAGTCCAACTCAAACTGTGAGGCAAAAGCTTCACCTGATGCATCTCCCGGAGCCTTCTTGTTGTTATTCTTATTTTTTGGACAATTTGTGGCATAGTGTCCATGATCATGACAATGAAAACTTTTCACCTTTGACATGTCACTCTTCTTGCCTTCTTTGCCGGTCTCAGATTTGGAATGGAAATTCCTCCCCTTCCCCTTCTTTACCTTACCAGCCAAGGAAAATTTTTCCTCATCATCAGTCTTGGATGAGGATCCATCCCTGGTATTCCACCGAAACCCTTCTTGTACCAAATCTGACCAAAGTCGCTCCCAATCTGGTAACTTCTCCCTCCCATTCACAAAGTCTTGGTAACTATGCCAGCTCTTGGGAAGGCCTAGAAGTGCTAGGTTCACCAAGTCATCATCAACTACAGTAATCCCAACACTTCCAATCTCATCTCGACATTGAGTGAACTTGGTCAAGTATTTTTGGATTGTGTCGCCCTTCTCCATTTTGATTTTCCTAAGCTTGTCCTTGAGTGCCAATTTTTTGTGGTCGCTGCTGCTTTCAAACAAATCTGTCAAGGCCTTCCACATATCATATGGAGTTTCTTTTCTGTGGAGACACGAGACAATGTGATATCGAACTCCCTCTAACAAGATCCTCCTTCCCTTTTATACCTTCTTCTGCCATGCATCAAGAAGTTGGGCATCTTCTGCTGCGAGCTTGGGAATGTCATTATCTATGAATTCCTTCAACCCATTGTCCTCCAACACTGCCTCCATCATGTCTTTCCATGCAATATAATTTGAACTTCCCTCGAGTGCATATTAGAGTCTCAAGCCATTGAAAGACATCTTGATCCGCTTATAACTCCAAATAAAGTACCTGCAAATTTGAATATTGTTCAACACTGTAATGTTCCTAAATTAGCTAAGCTAATTGGAACATTAGAATTTTTTTTTTTCATGTTTATGAATAATAGACTAATGGAGGACATGCAACACTCCTTAGATCTAAAAATAAATACATGCTCAATGTGAACACGATTAAATATGAGCTGGTTGCATAAAAACCACTTGTGTATGAATAGGACTAAGCTATTTGATTGGGTCAACAGGACCAAATCACAAGACAGTCCAGGTGCATTGAACCTCCTAGGTGATCAACACAGTTCTAGAAGGAGGAATTCAGTGTGAAAGGGGCTAATGCATTTGAAGTGGTTTAAGGTTTTGCACATCCCATTCTTATAAAAAGGAAGGAGAGGGCTCAAGGAAAGGTTGTTGATGATTTTTGGTTGCTTGAGCAACTCGAGTTCTCTTGGCTGGTTAGCTAAAGGGAAGAGGGTTTCCTGTTTAGGAATCCTCTCTCCTTCCATGGAGTAGCTCTTTGGAGGAGGATGTGCTGCATTGATCCATTATCCGACATTTGGCCAAGCTTCTAATTCCAACTGCAATGCAGATCCTGTTGAGGGTTTGATTGCTTTTGTAAGCTGCAGCAAGTGGGATTTAGATCTTTTCAGATCTAAAGCATTTCAGTACTTCTTTTCAGTGGAGGAGGGTTTCTAATCCATTGGAGAGCTGTATTGAATGATTTGA
The DNA here is from genome assembly GCA_034641835.2 of Pinus albicaulis. Classification (NCBI taxonomy): domain Eukaryota; kingdom Viridiplantae; phylum Streptophyta; class Pinopsida; order Pinales; family Pinaceae; genus Pinus; species Pinus albicaulis. Next base: position 794,586,526 of record CM076575.1, on the reverse strand, counting down.
GCTTCATTTAAGATCTTGGCATCAGGCCAATGTGTTCTTCATGGTATACTGCGTAATTCCTTCCCCAGATCTACATTATTGCTGAAGGAGCAGCGTTGCAGGGTTTTTGGCATCATTTTGGAGCTATATCTCTGATGTGAAGGAAACCTCCTTGCATCAAGGGTGATCCATGGATTGGCCAACCAATCCATGTCTATTTCAGATCTGAAACACTCACTAAATTTTTTGCTTCAGAATTTCTGAATCATGCTGCAGCAAAATTCAGATCTACTTCGGCATTTTCATGTATTGCTGAAATCCCCAAGGAGAATGAAATAAAGAGCCCTTTGGGCATTTTAATTCATTATAGATCTCTATTTTCATGTATTTATTAGTTTCAGATCTGTAATATAATAAAAATAAGCTTCAAATTCTTTTAACTAATGCTGAAGGATTTCTGGGTCATTCTCTTGTCTTGTAGCACCTCAATCTTGAGGAATTTTCTATGTAAAACTGATGTTTAACCTTGCTTAATGCTTATGCAATGTTCCTAAACTAATTATATGATTGTTCATACTGTTTTACATCTTAAACCTTCATAAAATATTCCCTTGCTTCAGTAAATTTCTGCATCTTCCAAGTCATGGGAAATCAGGGTTTTTCTTGACTAGTCGAGAAGGAGGAACTGTTTAACTTAGAAAAACGCATTTGTTTTTGCTTAAATTATGCATGTAGATCCATATTGACCTAATATAACATATCCCAGAGCTATGACCCTTATTTTTATGTATATTTCTAATTATACTCATTTTAGGGCAAAAATCCTCACTTTTCCCCACCTTTTTGCCCATAAAAGCTGAGTAAAGGTTGCTGCAGCACTTGGAATTGGTTTCTGAGTGTTTTTAAACACTTTTTATGATATATGAAGCACAAATTCCTGAATAATGCATTTTTCAGGCATGTCTTGCTGAGAAATCCAGATTTGGAACATTACAGTGGTATCAGAGCATGATCTTTGGCTCAGCCTGTGGCTTCAAGCCAAAGTGCTGAATCCCTGAAGCAAGAATATTTAAAGCTCTATAGATAGATTCTGCAGATGGCCAAGTAGCCTCTGGATCTCATCCTTTTCTCAAAGGTGACATATCCAGTAAATGCCCCTGCAGTCAATCTCTAGAATAGAAACTTGATACTCCTTAAGAGGGAACTTTATAGTAGTATCAGAGAAGAGAAGAGACAAAGATCAGAAAGCTGAAGGAGATGAGTTTTACCTCATCATATTTTAGATCCAGGAAGAGCCTCTTCAAAGAGGTTAGACAGAAGAAAGAAGAGGGAAGAAAATGAAACTCCTAGAGGGTTTCAAGAAGCAGAAAGTTGCAGTGAGACCTGCAGAAGGTTTCAAGAAGGAGAGGAAGATCCACGCACTTCCTATCCAAACAAAGAAGGATAGCTATACAGAGAAAAACCCGAGCATGGCTCCACCACTTGAAAGAATAATGGGTGAGAAGATCTCCCTGCTCCCTTTTCAGATCATGAAGGGCATTGAAGAAGATCTCAAGGAGATTGAAAAGGTGGAGACTTATACCAGCGCTATCACAACCTTGGAGGAGCAGCCTTCATGTTCAAAAATGGAGGAATGCCACACAGCTACAAAAGAATTTTTTCTTCTATTCACCAAGGTATGATTAAAGGTTCATTTATGCTCATTTCAGCACATTATATGAGGAGATCTACATCTTTGCATGCTGTTGATTTAGAGCAACAGAGTTGCATTGTGCTGTACAAAGGTGGTGATGAAGAGAAGCTTTCATTTCAAGATCCCATGGAGTGCAGGAATTTGATTTTGGATGATGGTATCCCTCATGAGAGGTGTACCAAGATGGAGGATGGAGAGCAAGAGGCTAGAAAGCCACTTGCAAATTTTTGATACCAGGTAGCAGGAGGCTTGGCTGCACCGGTTGCTCTTGGAAGAGTTTGATCATCACACTCTTTCTAAGGGTATGTGGCAGGATACTTGCATCATGGAACAACAAAGAGTATGGGCACATTGTGTTGGCATAATATTTTTCATGTCAAGCACCATGTTGTCACTACATGGATGGGATGATGGAAGTATGAGAAAGGAGCAAAGGATTTTGTTGCTTGGGATGTTCTTGAGAGAGCAAGGGCAGATTTGCTCTCACAGTTTTCATGATGTTGCAGGAGTAGAAGAAGGCACTATCATAGTGCAAAGGGGTTACTCCTTGACCTTAGATGTTTAAGAAGGACTTCTCATATGTAGCAGCATTATGGGAGATGCCTTTGACATTCTGCATGTCAAAGATTGGAGCTATATGTTGATGGGAGCCTACTTGCATAGGACAACATCGCTGCCACTGTGGAGCTGGGATTTATTGATGGAGTATTCCCAGGATCACTTCTCATTCAATGCACTTGGTGAGCAAAGAGGAGGTGAGGAAGATGATGTATTCTTCTTGTCTTGGGTTTCCAAGCATGGAGAAGAGGATTTGCATGCATAGCTTGGTTCATCTCTCTTCATGGAAGTCTGCCAAACCACACTTGAGGGTTCACTCATGAATCCATGTATCTTCTTGCTTCCAACATATGGTGAGAGCTTTTGCTTGCATTCTCTTATCATCTCTTGGCAGTGTGTTGCTCCACAAGAGGGCAAGCTATTTATTGAGCTCCATGAACTTCATTGGGCCAAATTGCATGACAGAGACAACCATGTATTATGTGGCCTTGGGCAAAGATGTTTTCCTTGCGTGTGGATTCTTTATTCATATGATTAACCATGTCACAGGAGGCAATTTGGCATATACTCTTCTTAAGCAACAGTTGAGAAGACTGTGCTGTGAGGATTTTGGGGACTGTTGGTAATCTCTTGCATCACATAAAACCTTCAGTATTTCCCTCATTATGATGATGATCATGTTTTATTTTGCTGATATTGCCATTATGTCTTTGAGACCATGATTGAGAAAGAGACACATGAGATGAGTGTGTCCTTTTGGGAAGGAGATTCCCACATTTTCTGCAACACATGTTCTAATGGGGACATGGGAGAAATTGTGGCCACTGTAGCCAAACACTTGTTTCTTTTGGAGGTGAGCCATGTGTGTGATGAAGTATCTCATGGTGATACTCTTCTATCCATCACATATGAGACATTTTGGGCTGACTGGTTTTACAACGTTGGAGGGAGGATCTTTGCAAATCTAGTCCTCATGATGCCACTTGAGGGCAATGTCTTTGCAGCCCAAGGTCAGTTTGCACTCTACACTTATCTTAAGTGGAGAGGAGAACAACGTGGGGTAGGCCATCTTGTCTACTATGTGTAGATTTTCAGCCCACCTATTTTACATGAGCTCAAGATGGAGGAACATTTTCATGGAGTTGCCATGTCATGAGGTGACTCATTTTTGGTGGATGATTGCTTGAGGGTGGAGAACTCACATGGGGGATGTTATTTCCCAATACACTTCAAATTCCATGCCTCAAGGGAGCCTCTAGGCAACACCTTATTTACTTCTTAAGTATTTGACTATTTCATGATGATAGCTATTCAACTAACTTGCATGCTTGGGAGGGGCAATATGGAGATTCATTGTTGACACAACATCTCATTATTTGGAGGAGTTCATCATATGGGGATGCTACAGTAGGAGGAGGAGATATATTTTCAGTTCTATCCTTGCAGTTGCTTGAGGACAAGCAACATTTGGGAGGGGAGGACTGTAATGTTCCTAAATTAGCTAAGCTAATTGGAACATTAGAATTTTGTTTTATTTTTCATGTTTACGAATAATAGACTAATGGAGGACATGCAACACTCCTTAGATCTAAAAATAAATACATGCTCAATGTGAATAGGATTAAATATGAGCTAGTTGCATAAAAACTACTTGTGTATGAATAGAACTAAGCTATTTGACTGGGTCAACAGGACCAAATCACAAGACAGTCCAGGTGCATTGAACCTCCTAGGTGATCAACGCAGTTCTAGAAGGAGGAATTTAGTGTGAAAGGGGCTAATGCATTTGAAGTGGTTTAGGGTTTTGCACATCCCATTCTTATAAAAAGGAAGGAGAGGGCTCAAGGAAAGGTTGTTGATGATTTTTGGTTGCTTGAGCAACTCGAGTTCTCTTGGCTGGTTAGCCAAAAGGGAAGAGGGTTTCCTGTTTAGGAATCCTCTCTCCTTCCATGGAGTAGCTCTTTGGAGGAGGATGTGCTGCATTGATACACTATCCGAAATTTGGCCAAGCTTCTACTTCCAACTGCAATGCAGATCCTGTTGAGGGTTTGATTGCTTTTGTAAGCTGCAACAAGTGGGATTTAGATCTTTTCAGATCTAAAGCATTTCAATACTTATTTTCAGTGGAGGAGGGTTTCTAATCCATTGGAGAGATGTATTGAATGATTTGAGCTTCATTTCAGATCTTGGAATCAAGCCAATGTGTTATTCATGGTACGCTGCGCAGTTCCTTCCGCAGATTTGCGTTATTGCTGAAGGAGCAACGTTGCAGGTTTTTTGGCATCATTTTGGAGCTATATCTCTGATGTGAAGGAAGCCTCCTTGCATCAAGGGTGATCCATGGATTGGCCAACCAATCCATGTATATTTCAGATCTGAAACACTCACTGAATTTTTTGCTTCAGAATTTCTGAATCATGCTGCAGTAAAATTCAGATCTACTTCGGCATTTTCATGTATTGTTGAAATCCCCAAGGGGAATGAAACAAAGAGCCATTTGGGCATTTTGATTCATTATAGATCTTTGTTTTCATGTATTTATCAGTTTTAGATAGGTAATATAATAAAAATAAGCTTCAGCCTCCTATAACTAATGCTGAAGGGTTTCTGGGTCATTCTCTTATCTTGTAGCACCTCAATCTTGAGGGATTTTCTATGTAAAACTGAAGTTTAACCTTGCTTAATGCTTATGCCATGTTCCTAAACTCATTCTCTGATTTTTAATACTTTTTTACATCTTACACCTTCAGAAAATATGCTGGCCTTGCTTCATTAAATTCCTGCATCTTCCAAGTCATGGGAAATCAGGGTTTTTCTTGACTAGTTGGGAAGGAGGAACTGTTTAACTTAGAAAAACTTTTTTTTTTTTGCTGAAATTTGGCATGTAGATGCCTCTTGACCTAATATAACATATCCCAGAGCCATGACCCTTATTTTTACGCATATTTCTGATTATACTCATTTTAGGGAAAAAATCCTCACGTTTCCCCACCTTTTAGCCAATAAAAGCTGAGTAAAGGTTTCTGCAGCACTTGGAATTTGTTTCTGAATGTTTTTAAACACTTTTTATGATATATGAAGTAGAAATTACTGAAGAACACATTTTTCAGGCATGTCTTGCTGAGAAATCCAGATTTGGAACATTACAGTGGTATCAGAGCATGATCTTTGGCTCAGCCTGTGGCTTCAAGAAAAAGTGTTGAATCCTTAAAGTAGGAATCTTTCAATATCTATAGACAGAGTCTACAGATGGCTAGGTGGCCTCTGGATCTCATCCTTTTCTCAAAGGTGACATATCCAGTAAATGCCCCTGTAGTCAATCTCTGGAATAGAACCTTGATACTCATGAAGAGGGAACTTTACAACAGTATCAGATAAGAGAAGAGACAGAGATCAGAAATATGAAGGAGATGAGTTTTACCTCATCATATTTCAGATCCAGGAAGAGCCTCTTCAAAGAGGTTAGACATAAGAAAGAAAGAGGAAGAAAATGAAACTCCTAGAGGGTTTCAAGAAGCAGGAAGTTGCAGTGAGACCTGCAGAAGGTTTCAAGAAGGAGAGGAAGATCCATGCACTTGCTATACTCACAAAGAAGGAGAGCTATACAGAGAAAAACCCGAGCATGGCTCCACCACTTGAAAGAATGATGGGTGAGAAGATCTCCTTGCTCCCTTTTCAGATCATGAAGGGCATTGAAGAAGATCTCAAGGAGATTGAAAAGGTGGAGACTTATATCAGCACTGTCACAACCTTGGAGGAGCAGCCTTCATGTTCAGAAATGGAGGAATGCCACACAGCTGCAGAAGAAGTTTTGCTTCTATTCACCAAGGTATGATTAAAGGTTCATTTGTGCTCATTTCAGCACATTATATGAGGAGATCTACATCTTTGCATGCTGTTGATTTAGAGAAACAGAGTTGCATTGCGCTGTACAAAGGTGGTGATGAAGAGAAGCTTGCATTTCAAGATCCCATGGAGTGCAGGAATCTGATTTGGGATGATGGTATCCCTCATGGGAGGTGTACCAAGATGGAGGATGGAGAGCAAGAGGCTAGAAAGCCACTTGCAGATTTTTGATACCAGGCAGCAGCAGGCTTGGCTGCACTGGTTGCTCTTGGAAGAGTTTGATCATCACACTCGTTCTAAGGGTAGATGGCAGGATACTTGCATCATGGAACAACAAAGATTATGGCCACATTGTTTTGGCATAATATTTTTCATGTCAAGCACCATGTTGTCACTACATGGGTGGGATGATGGAAGTATGAGAAAGCGGCAAAGGATTTTGTTGCTTGGGATGTTCTTGAGAGAGCAAGGGCAGATTTGCTCTCACAGTTTTCATGATGTTGCAGGAGTAGAAGATGGCACTATCATAGTGCAAAGGGGTTACTCCTTGACCTTAGATGTTCAAGAAGGACTTTCTTCATGGGAAGGACTTCTCATACGTAGCAGCATTATGGGAGATGCCTTTGACATTTTGCATGTCAAAGATTGGAGCTATATGTTGATGGGAGCCTACTTGCATAGGACAACATTACTGTCACTGTGGAGATGAGATTTATTGATGGAGTATTCCCAGGATCACTTCTCATTCAATGCACTTGGTGAGCAAATAGGAGGTGAGGAAGATGATGTATTCTTCTTGTCTTGGGTTTCCAAGCATGGAGAAGAGGATTTGCATGCAGAGCTTGGCTCATTTCTCTTCATGGAAGTGTGCCAAACCACACTTGAGGGTTCACTCATGAATCCATGTATCTTCTTGCTTCCAACATATGGTGAGAGCTTTTGCTTGCATTCTCTTACCATCTCTTGGCAGTGCGTTGCTCAACAAGAGGGCAAGCTATTTATTGAGCTCCATGAACTTCATTGGGCCAAATTGCATGATGGAGACAACCATGTATTATGTGGCCTTGGGCAAAGATGTTTTCCTTGCATGTGGATTCTTTATTCATATGATTAACCATGTCATAGGAGGCAATTTTCCATATACTCTTCTTAAGCAACAGTTAAGAAGACTGCAATGTGAGGATTTGGGGGACTGTTGGTAATCTCTTGCATCACATAGAACCTTCAGTATTTCCCTCATTATGAGGATGATCATGTTTTATTTTGCTGATATTGCCATTATGTCTTTGAGAGCATGATTGAGAAAGGGACACATGAGATGAGTGTGTCCCTTTGGGAAGGAGATTCCCACATTTTCTGCAGCACATGTTCTAATGGGGACATGGGAGAAATTGTGGCCACCGTAGCCAAACACTTGTTTCTTTTGGAGGTGAGCCATGTGTGTGATGAAGTACCTCATGGTGATACTCTTCTATCCATCACATATGAGACATTTTGGGCTGACTGGTTTTATAGTGTTGGAGGGAGGATCTTTGCAGATCTAATCCTCATGATGCCACTTGAGGGCAATGTCCTTGCAGCCCAAGGTCAGTTTGCACTCTACACTTATCTTAAGTGGAGAGGAGAACAACGTGGGGTAGGCCATCTTGTCTATCATGTGCAGATTTTCAGCCCACCTATTTTATAGGAGCTCAAGGTGGAGGAACATTTTCATGGAGTTACCATGTCATGAGGCGACTCATTTTTGGTGGATGATTGCTTGAGGGTGGAGAACTCACATGGGGGATGTTATTTCCCAATACACTTCAAATCTCATGCCTCAAGGGAGCCCCTAGGCAACACCTTATTGTCTTCTTGAGTATTTGACTGTTTCACGATGGTAGCTATTTAGCTAACTTGCATGCTTGGGAGGGGCAATATGGAGATTCATTGTTGACACAACATCTCATTATTTGGAGGAGTTCATCATACGGGGATGCTACAGTAGGAGGAGGAGATATCTTTTCAGTTCTATCCTTATAGTTGCTTGAGGGCAAGAAAAATTTGGGAGGGGAGGACTGTAATGTTCCTAAATTAGCTAAGCTAATTGGAACATTAGAATTTTGTTTTATTTTTCATGTTTATGAATAATAGACTAATGGAGGACATGCAACACTCCTTAGATCTAAAAATAAATACATGCTCAATGTGAACAGGATTAAATATGAGCTGGTTTCATAAAAACCACTTGTGTATGAATAGGACTAAGCTATTTGACTGGGTCAACAGGACCAAATCACAAGACAGTCCAGGTGCATTGAACCTCCTAGGTGATCAGCGCAGTTCTAGAAGGAGGAATTCAGTGTGAAAGTGGCTAATGCATTTGAAGTGGTTTAGGGTTTTGCACATCCCATTCTTATAAAAAGCAAGGAGAGGGCTCAAGGAAAGGTTGTTGATGATTTTTTGTTGCTTGAGCAACTCGAGTTCTCTTGGCTGGTTAGCCAAAGGGAAAAGGGTTTCCTGTTTAGGAATCCTCTCTCCTTCCATGGAGTAGTTCTTTGGAGGAGGATCTGTTGCATTGATCCACTATCCGGCATTTGGCCAAGCTCCTACTTCCAACTGCAATGCAGATCCTGTTGAGGGTTTGATTGCTTTTGTAAGCTGCAACAAGTGGGATTTAGATCTTTTCAAATCTAAAGCATTTCAGTACTTCTTTTTAGTGGAGGAGGGTTTCTAATCCATTGGAGAGATGTATTGAATGATTTGAGCTTCATTTCAGATCTTGGCATCAGGCTAATGTATTCTTCATGGTATACTACACAGTTCCTTCCCTAGATCTGCGTTATTGCTGAAGGAGCAGCGTTGCAGGGTTTTTGGCATCATTTTGGAGCTATATCTCTGATGTGAAGGAAGCCGCCTTGCATCAAGGGTGATCCATGGATTGGCCAACCAATTCATGTATATTTCAGATATGAAACACTCACTGAATTTTTTTCTTCAGAATTTCTGAATCATGCTGCAGTAAAATTCAGATCTGCTCCGACATTTTCATGTATTGCTGAAATCCCCAAGGGGAATGAAATAAAGAGCCCTTTGGGAATTTTGATTCATTATTGATATTTGTTTTCATGTATTTATCATTTTTAGATCTGTAATATAATAAAAATAAGCTTCAGCCTCCTGTAACTAATGCTAAAGGGTTTCTGGGTCATTCTCTTATCTTGTAGCACCTCAATCTTGAGGGATTTTCTGTGTAAAACTGTTGTTTAACCTTGCTTAATGCTTATGCCATGTTCCTAAAATCATTATCTGATTTTTCATACTTTTTTACATCTTACACCTTCATAAAATATGCTGCCCTTTCTTTATTAAATTTCTGCATCTTCCAAGTCATGGGAAATCAGGGTTTTTCTTGACTAGTCGGGAAGGAGGAACTGTTTAACTTAGAAAAACGAATTTTTTTTCGCTGAAATTCAGCATGTAGATCCCTCTTGACCTAATATAACACATCCCAGAGCCATGACCATTATTTTTACGCATATTTCTGATTATACTCATTTTAGGGAAAAAATCCTCACTTTTCCCCACCTTTTTGCCCATAAAAGCTGAGTAAAGGTTGCTGAAGCACTTGAAATTGGTTGCTGAGTGTTTTTAAACACTTTTTATGATATCTAAAGCACAAATTCCTGAAGAATGCGTTTTTTAGGCATGTCTTGCTGAGAAATCCAGATTTGGAACATTACAAACACAAACTCAATTTCTTGTCCACTATTATGATTCTTGGCGCTCTGATACCATGTATAAATTCTCTAACACAACTATAATAAAATGTAGCAATTATATCAATTGATCCAATCCAATCATGTACTGTATTAAAACAAAATGCTTAATCCTTCTACAAACTCTTTGGAATATATATCACGATCGCTCAATCACATGCAAGTAAGAGAAAGAAGTAAATAAATACACAACACCAGATATTCCTGGGGAAAGAAACTACTCAAAACCCCTCCATCTTTATTGTATAATCGACCAAAGAATCAGGAAACAATACAATGTATTTGTGATCACCTCAACCTCATACACTCTACTAGTTGCTTCACACTAATCTAGGAAAAATTGGAGAAGCACATAGCCAATTATCATCCTACCCTTATCCTACCCTGCTTACGCAATCGCTAGAGAATTAAAACCCTTTAAATTAGGAAATTCAACCTTCCTTGATTGCGCAATTCATCACGGGCTTCCCATGGTTTTATAACTGCACCTGGGCAGTTTGCTAAAAATACAACTAATAGTTTACTTGCCCTGAACCTTTGTCTCAACTGGGTATCCACCAGAATTAGGCTGCATGCAACTATAAATAGTGAACCATCAGTTACTTGGTAGATCACTAATGGTGAATTAAATCTATTTTAATTTAGTTGATCTTCCACTAGCTCATCAAACAATTAGAACTAGTTAAACTGATTTTAACTCAATTATTGTGAGTTAACTGATCCCCCCCACACTACACTAGTGCTACAACTGAAACTGGACCCTACTAATAATATAATCACTATACATGCCTATCCTTATACCCTCAACTCGAAATTCTTGAGCTAACTAAGTCTATCACACTTAGTTAAATATTACAAGTTGTTATGAGATAAGATTACAATTAATTTCCTTCCACACTAATGTATCGCTAAGATCCATCACTGTGTGACCTTTGATCCCACACTAGTGTGTGTGTTGCATTTTCTTGTTAAATTTCAACATGTACAACCTTATCTTGCACCATCGCAACCAAGCAATTGCTTCTGTCTTCATTAAAAGGGACCTTGTGAATACCCTTCCGACAATTGTTGCCGACCTTCACCACCACCTTCGACAACTTCCGGCTTCTGCCATTCTATACCAGATTATGCGTTTTGGCTCATCCTTGCACGTGAACCATTCATTATGGAACAGGGCTAGAGGGGAGCTCAACTACATGATCATTCAACAAGGTACCCCTACCATTTTTTTCACACTAAGTGCAGCTAATACCAAATGGCATGAATTGCATATGGCGGCCATGCCTTCCAACCCTCGATCCAACACACATGATCAAACTCGATGGAGAATCCAAAACATTGTTATAAACCCACATCACGCATCTCAATACATCCATTGCAAATTCACAATATTCCTGGAAGAACTCCTACTAAAAGGATTCCTTGTAAAGGATTATTGGTGAAGGTATGAATAATATTCCTTCCCCTTCTCTCCTTTCTTTACTTTCCCTTCCACGCATCCCTCTTACTTCTTTTTTCCTTTCTTTCTAAATTATGAATGGAAACATCAAGGCTTCACACTTATCCATGGTTTCCTGTGGCTTGAAAATGCACCTGCAATGGATGCCCTCGACTGGACTACCGCAACCAATGTCCGTGTAGCCAAAAAATTCTTTGATATGTACACCACTTCTTGGAACCCTCGGCCCCTCCACAACTGGGCTCCTGGCATAAATCATTCACATGTACGCGACCCATGCCTCCTTGGGACCCATGGAATATTTACAGCCAATCAACTACAAGACTATGAACAACTTATGAATTGCGTCCAAAGACACACAAATTGCCACTCTTTTACATGCCTGCGTAGAAGATGACAATGCTCATATGCTTGCAATATGGAGGGCCAACATTGACTTCCAACCAGTTATCTCATGCCATGCTGTGTTGAACAACATTTCAAAGTATGTAGCAAAAGTAGACGCAAATTCTGAAAGCTATTATCAAATGCTTTCGTGTCTCTGGCAAAGTCCCCCCTCGCTAATGTCGTTTTCGTTTGCAAATTCCTTACCGAAATGGTCGCTAATAGGGAAATTGGTGCACAAGAAACATTCCACATGCTCCAAAAACTCCCACTAACAAAATGCAGCCATTCTTTTGTCTCCCTCAATGTAAAAAAACAAGTATTCAGATGTGTTTCACACGACTTGGATGGTCATCCTCCATTAACACACTTCATCACATCCTACATGCAAAGACCTCCTACACTTGCGGCAATGCCTCTTATTGAGATCGCATGATCCTCATCCTTCTCCTCCTGTCGTAAGACCTCGCCATGGAAACACATCTTCCCTCCCATGGTTGTTTGTGTCCTTCCTCATTACACCTCCATTCCATCGAAATAACATGGTATGTAGACTTATGTTGGAGTGAACTCCTTTTGTATTGCCCTTTCCATAGACTCCCTGATGACATTGGCACATCTGAAGCGACCATTGTTGCATATTGGGAACAAACTAGACACATGTATCAAGCATGGGATGTTCACCAAGCCCCTTCGGCCCTAGACCTTTTAGACTCTGACAATTCCTCAACTGATGAAATTCGCCCTCCCCCCCCCACCATAGACATGGATGAAAGGAAATTTCTCTCTAAACTCCACCCAGGTAACAATATCCTCCTTGGTGAACTTGATATGCTTGGGCATCATGACTTTGATGCAAACCATAATTGGGACTACTTTGTTATCCCTTCGCACTTGCAAGAAACAACCATTAGCTTCATCGATTTCAACCACTCCTCCATAAGACTCCGCCAAAACCCAACTCCATGCCCACATTCCCTTTCCTCCTTGTCCTCGAGCCAAACCATTGCATTCAATCTCATTTTCTCCCACTTCCGCAGCAATGCCTCCACCACACTTTTAAGAATGATCATCCAAGGCACTACTGGCACCGACTAGTCTTTCCTAGTTGAATGCCTAAAAAATGCCTTCCTTGCCAACTCGACCAATGGATAAAACCCCCTCCTTTTGCTTGCTCCAACTAGTGTTGCAACATTCCACATAAATGCCACGACAATACACTTTTCTCTTTGCATCCCTATTTCCTGTACGCAGCCTTTAGAGGGTCAACCCTTGTTGAACCTTCAAGAACAACTTTGTCATGTAAAATACATTCTAATTGACGAAATGAGCTTCATTAGTCCTAAATTGCTTGCTCAAATTGATGATCGTCTACGAGAGGTGTTTCCATCCATAGAAACAACCCATTTTGTGGTCATTTTATAATCCTTGTGGGGGACCTCAGCCAATTTCCACCTGTCAAATAAACACCATTGTATGTAGGCACTTCTCGCGGCAATGATCTTTAGCAGACCTTTGATATTTTTGTGACGCTTTCAACAGTTTTTCGCCAACAAGGAACAAGTCCTGAACATATTTCATTTCGCCAGCTCCTCTCCAACCTTCACAATGTGACCCCCACTTTGGATGATTGGAAGCTTCTTATGACACTTTGAAAATCCAGCCTTCCTGAAGACGAGCTCCAACCATTCTCCAATTCTATGCACCTCTACACAACAAATGATGTTGTTGTGCTACATAATAAATGCATGTTAAAAAAACTAAACTAGCCTGTTGCACGTTGTTGTGCTGTCTAATGGAAACAAGTCTCCACCAACAGCCTGGAAGATGATCAAATAGCTACAAAATTACTCCTCTGCATTGGGCAACGTGTAATTCTAACAAGCAACTTGTGTGTTGAGGTTGGACTTGTTAATAGTTCACTCGGTGATGTTATTGCGCTCATATATGCACTTGGTTCTAAACCCCTGCAACTCCCATCATATGTTGTTGTTACTTTTATTCACTACAAAGGTCCACCATGGGATGCCTCGAATCCAAATTATGTGCAAATCCCCCCCATAACAAGGGGTTCTCAAACACAAGTGCCACTTCACATGGCACGGGGCTTAACAATCCATAAATCACAAGGCATGACACTAGATAAGGCAACAATCGACATTGACAACATTGATCGCCAAGGGCTAACTTTCACAGTCGTATCAAGAGTTAAATAATTGAATGATCTTTGCATCTCCCCGACTTTATTTTTCACACATTATTCGCGCATGCAAGAAAATGCTTTCGACATCCGCAATAAAAAAAAAGAAACTCACCTTGCCTCCAAATCTATTAATAAAAATCCTTGAAGACCTTCTCCTGTTGGTATCTTTCTTTATTTTTCATTTCACTTATACATCTTCCATATTCTCTCTCATCTTAACACCTTGAAATTTTCCTATTTCTTTTACATGTTCTATTTACATTATACTTTCACTTCAAAATGGTTGCTACTATTTTTTGTTATGTGCTTTGCCTTTCATTTAGTGAATTTATACATGTTCACTTACATGCTTTCCCTTTGCTTGCACAAACATATGGATCAACAATATGTTTCACAACTCTACAAATTTTTCCATCAAATATATCAACAAGAGGCTTCTCTTTTGAATGTACAGGCATGGTTCCTACGCCCTCCTACTTTGCCTCTATACCGGTTGCATCCAACTCTCCAACTCCTTAAAATGATTAAAGCTTTCATGCATGTCCTCATCCATGTACATGAAAGGTATGCAAACATGCAACTTCGAGCATGCTATCTTGATCGCGTCCCAACCCTGGACGTCCATTGGTGTTGTAGATGCCACACAACATCTTGTATTTACAACTAGGAATTCCCCCTATTGGGAAACCAACAACATGCACTCTCATTGAAGGACTTCAAACATTTTTTTTTGGGCACTCGACTACATGTTTATTGTTTTAAAGCAAACAATACATCTTCTTTTGTCACATTTTACTCGCTTTCAAGTAATGCATATAAATAACCTGTCATCCTTGCATGGACATTCGTGCTAATATGTCCCCCCTGGTTCCTTCTCTATTTGGCAAATGCCTTTTTCTAGTATTGAACAATATGTGTCTTTATGTTTTTTAATGTGAAAGATTGCCAACATTTATAGTGTGCAAGTTCATATGGAGACCCTGGTTCCTTGTTTGTTTTACAAATGTCTTTTCAGTATTTAACACAATATGTCTTTACGTTTTTTCATATGAAAGATAGCCAACAATTATAGCATGGAAGTTGATATGGAACATACCATACTGCCCAACAATTTTCTTTTCCAACATTTATTGTGAATGCATTTCTAATGAGCATCTTCTAGTGCACCTTCCACTTTAAATGGTAATTTAAAGGGATTTCTGCACATGTATACTGTTTCTATTATCCACCCATTAATTTGAATGCATGTCCATTGAGCACCTTCTATTGTACATTTCACTTTAATTGATATTTCAAAGGGTTCTTTACACACCTGTATCTTTATTTCCATATTTCTTTAAATTATTGTTGGATGCATCTGTTGCTAACATATTGTTGCATTGATATGCTGAAAAATTGTTGTCTATAATTAATTCTACAATCTTTCAAAACACTTTATTTTCCTTAATATACCCGGGATATACAATCCTTGATTTGCCAAAAACCCTTATGGACAACCTCACTAAAATCATATACAACAATTATTTTGGGATACTTTGCCAGATTTCTGCTTCCATTGCTCAAATATTTCTTTCTGGCCCAAAATATAAAAGATATATAGCCACTCTTTCAAGATTTTTCACACCTCCGACGCTCAATGCGCTCTATTATCAGGTTCCAACCTTTTCCCCACAAATTATATATGGTTTATTTATAAGCAATACAACTTATAATTAGGGTTTTCTTGTGGAAATGTGTTAGCTGGAGAATAAATATGAATCTATGTTGCATTGGAACATGTTAGGGTTCAATGCTAGACTGTTATCAATACTCTGCGAAGGTATAAAACATGGTGCTGCATTTCTTAGGTCAACTGAAAATGCAAAGCCAATTGATTTCATTGACAATAGTGTTTATTGTGCTATTGTTTTAGGTTTCATTCTTTGTGAATTGCAACACAGTTCCAAGAAATTGAAATACAAGTCCCACGTAAAATGTCTTCAATGGATCCCTTCCTTATCTTCCAACGACCACTTTCATGGACCCCTCTCTTGACATCTCCTACACATATAAAAGAGGACTATTCATTTCCTAATATAATCAAGAACTTAATGCACATCTTGAAGAGATAAGATCTGTAATGTTCTAGCCCACCCTGATACAATAACACATTCCTTTTTTCTAGTGTTAGGGTTAGTTATTTTATGGTTCGTTTCCAAGTTTCTAGCTTGAGGAGTTACAAGGATTAAAAGGTTGTTTTGGATTGTGTGTTAGAGATCATTTTTTGAAGTATTGCAAAAGAAATGTAAAGAAAAGTTATAGGAGGTCCTAATGAATTCAAACATGTGGTCTAACTATGAGTAGATGCCTCATAATTGATTGTTAAGGAAAGTGAAGGTCATGTACATTGGTGCAAAGGTAAGTTTATTTATCTTTCATTTGCAACTGTGATATGCTCCTATTATAGGTTGTCTTGGCAAGATTTGTTACAAGGAAACGATGTCTCAGACCTGTAGTGGAGGCTCGTAACTAGTAAGTTTTTTGTACAAAGTTTATGGTATTTGTTGTTAGTTTTGTTTTCGATATTATTTCAATACAAGTAGAGGAGATTATGTGATGGTGCATCCACAGGTCAGTTTATTTGTAAATTCTCATTTGCATTTGAAATTTGTATTATGCATAAGTGTGGGTACAGGTAGACTTGGGGCTTAAGTCTAGAATTTTGGATTGTTTGTCTAAACTTTGGAGGGATTGTTGCTTTATAATCTCTTGTCTTCTTTTCACGAGATTTATGTTGAAGTTTGCAACAAGAAACCGTGAAATTGGCATCCAGAAACAACATGAAATCACACACATTAGTGTGGGACCACATGTCATGTAGTGATGGGTCCTAGTGATAGATTATTGTGCAATTCAATTTATTTAATAAATTGGATATGTGTCAATTTTAATTATCCCTTAATTAAATTGGACAATAAATTGTAATCTTATCTCATAAACGCTTGTAATAGTTAACTGAGTGTGATAGACATAGTTAGCTCATGAATTTCGATTTGAGGGTGGTTGGTGAGGCATGCAGAGTGATTCTATGCGTTTTAGAGTTCAATTTGCAGTTAGTGCATTAGTTTAATGCATGAGAAATTAGTTAACTCAGTTAAGTGAGTTAAAGTTAGTCTAACTAGTTGTAACTGATTATTGAACTGGTGAGAGATCAAGTGGATTAAATATGATTTAATTCACATGCAATGATCTACCATGCAACTGATGATTTACTATTAATAGCTGCATGCATGTCAGTTCCAGTGAAGACCCAGTTGAGATAAAGGTTAAAGGGAATTTAACTATCAGTTGTGATATTAGCAGGTTGTCCAGATGCAGTTAAAATGCCACAACATGCCCATGATACTCAGCGCAGTTGAGGAAGGCTGAAATTCCTAAAGAATAGGGATTGCACTCATCAGGAATTGCCTGAGCAAGGCAAGATGAAGTCAGGCTAAGAATTGGCTAAGTGTTGGCCCGATTTTGTCTGAATCAGTGTGAGACAATTAGCAGAGTGCAAGAGACTCTTGTGAGAAGAGTGCATTGTAATTGTTTCATGATTCCTTGTGGAATATACAATATATGATAGACGGGTTTTGAGCATCAAGCTTTCCCCAAGAGAATATCTGTGTTGTGGTTTGATTTGTTTCTTTCTTTACTTGTTGTGATTGTTGATCATGCTTATTTTCTGCAATTGATTTGAAGAAGGATTCAATATCTAACTTTAGTACATTTCTTGATCATATTGAATCCATTGATATACATATGTTTGTATAATTTCTACATGGTATCAGAGCAGGAATTATTTGAGTGCGCGAGTTTGTAGAGAATATCTGAAGATTTTGATCCAAAATTTTCAAAAACAAATAGCATATTTGGATTCCTTGTGAAAAAATACCCAAATTGAAAAAATCATCAGTCGAATCGGAGCTCGGATGAGGGAGATATCGTCGATTTAAAATAAACTCTTTTTTAGAAAATGTTGCGACGGCGGGACAATTATAATGTGCACGAGTGAAGAACCTGCATGCACATGAGGTAAAAGATGCATGCACATATTTGAGGAGAAAATCAGAGGATAGTGCCTTGGTGTTTGAGAGGGAGTAATTATCTCTCAACATGCAGTCTCAAAAGCAGTCCCAGAAGGTTGTGGAGCAACCTGTTGAGATTCAACAAGATGATGAGCTTAGTGAAAACTAAGCACCTTCACTAAGTGGGGCCCGCAGGATATTTTTAGGTGTATGTCTATTTTTAGACATGGTGATCATATTCTATATGTAGCAGGATGCTATTTGTAGATGGTTGATCAAATGTGAAAAATAGATGAGATTCTATTTGTAGAAGATTGGGTGCAGTCTATTTATAGATCGTCAATCTAAAAATAGATGCATGTTGATTATTATTAGCCCTTAATAATAATTAGACTCTAAATAATAACTTATTCTCTTGGAGCACTTTATTTCAGTGAACAAATTTGGCAAATCAGTGGGCTGAAGGAATTACGTAATTCCTAGGGTTTATTGGTGACTCATGCATGGAGGACTCAGTTAGAACTGAAGTGGCAAGTTGTAATAGAGTTGGAAGAGTAGTTATAAGAGTTGTTACCTTGTTTAACTCAATCAAGTGAGTTAAAATAAGTTGTGCTAATTGTCACTCATTATACACTAATGAGAGTTCAGTGAATTAATTATTTAATTAATTCACAACTAGTGACGCATGAAACTGAAGAAATACAACAGTTAACTACTTGCATGTCAATTCCAGTGGAGACCCAGTGGAGAGATAGGTGAAAGGGTGAGATGGACTATCTGTTGTGACTATAGTGATGCATTCAATGCATCTACACAGACATTGGAGTTGCCAATGAGGATTGCGCAGTACAGGAGGGGCAAGATCCAATTCATTCAGGGATCTTCTTCAACAGGGATTGCACAATGGAGGTAGGCTGTTAGGAGGCGAGAAATTGGTGCATAGATATGCAAATTTCTGCATGACAGTGTGAGACGAATATATATTGTAATGAGAGCTCTATGAGCTGAGTTTTGTATGAGATTTTTTCATGATCCATGATATATACATACTATATGATAGTGGGGTTTTTAGCTTTAAGCTTTCCCGGTAAACATCTGCGTTATGTGCGATTGATTTTATTCATGTGTTTGCAATTGGCGATTTAATTTCTGCAAACAATTATAGTGGAAGGATTATGTATTTAACATAAGATTAATTTGTTAGATCAGGAGAGTCTGGTAATACATTTAGTATTAATAAATTTCTACACAGCCACAATTGGAGAAGCAGAGAGGAGACCGATTGGAAGAGTCCACTCAAGCAGAGACCTCCAGGTGGGGGATATTTCGAGCCAGAAAGGTAGAGGTGGTACATGCAGTTATACCTCCAGGTGTGAGGTGGGGTGATGTGCAAGATTAATCCCAAGAAGAAATTGGGCAGGGTCCATTGAGATGGTGTGTCTCATGGATCAAACCTGGATACGAGGAGCCCACAGTACAATAGTAGTAGGATCGGTTATATTGTTGTAGTAAGATGCCAGGAAGACATAAATCAGAGTGACAGGTGTCAGATACTGGAGCGGAGATTAGAGTTGGCAGCAGTGCAGAGTGCATGGATGCAAATGTCAACAACACAGAGAGTCTAGTAAACATGTGCAGTAGCTAGCAACAATCAGAAGACTCTGATGGCAGATGCATTATATTGATTCAGTTGTTTGGAAGCTATTCAATTTTAGAAGTGTTTCATGCAAGAGTTGCATGTGCGAACAATACTAGAGAAGTGTTGCATGCAAGAGTTGCATGTGCGAACAACACTAGAGAAGTGTTTCATGCAAGAGTTGCATGTTGCATGCAAGAGTTGCATGTGCGCATGCAAGGACATTCCAACGTGCCGGATCGAGACAAATTGATTCCTTTCTTATTGAGAGGGAGTGTTGAATTTTGCAACAAGAAATAATGAAATTGGCATCCAGAAACATCATGACAACACACACACTAGTGTGGGACCACAGACCATGTAGTGATGGGTCTTAGCGATACATTAGTGTGCAATTAAAATTATTTAATAAATTGGATATGTGTCAAATTTAATTATGCCTTAATTAAATTGAATAGTAAATTGTAATCTTATCTCATAAACACTTGTAATAGGTAACTGAGTGTGATAGACTCATTTAGCTCATGAATTTCGAGTTGAGGGTGGTTGGTGAGGCATGTCGAGTGATTCTGTGTGTTTTAGAGTTGAAGTTGCAGTTAGTGCATTAGTTTAATGCACGAGAAATTTGTTAACTCAGTTAAGTGAGTTAAAGTCAGTCTAACTAGTTGTAACTGATTGTTGAACTAGTGAGAGATCAAGTGGATTAAATCTGATTTAATTCACATGCAGTGATATGCCATGCAACTAATGATTTAATATTAATAGTTGAATGCATGTTAATTCTAGTGAAGTCCCAGTTGAGACAAAGGTTAAAGGGAAGTTAAATATCAGTTGCGATATTAGTAGGATGCCCAGATGCATTTCAAACACCACAGGATGCCCATGATACTCAACGCAGTTGAGGAAGGATGAAATTCCTAAAGAATAGGGATTGCGTTCATCAGGAATTACGTGAGCAAGACAGGCAAGACAGGCTGAGAATTGGCTAAGTGTTGGCCTGATTTTGTCTGGATCAATGTGAGATGATTACCAGAGTGCAGGAGACTATTGTGAGAAAAGTGCATTGTAATTGTTTCATTATTCCTTGTGGAATATACAATATATAATAGAGGCATTTTGAGCAGAAAGATTTCCCTGGGAAAATATCTGTGTTGTGGTTTGATTTGTTTCTTTATTTATTTGTTGCGATTGGCGATCGTGCTTATTTTCCGCAATTTATTTGAAGAAGGATTCAATATTTAGCTTTAGTACATTGCTTGATCGAATTGAATCCATTGATATACATATGTTTGTATAATTTATACAATTTGTTTAAGAGTTTTATTATAGGCTTAATTGCATACAATTTAAGGGTATTTATGCTGTTTCTTTTGGAGGTTGGGATTTTCTTACGAATATCTTTTATTGCAGGTGCATACATTCTTCAAGTAAGAGAAAAACACCCTCCTCACCTACAATACTGTGAATCATCTACAACAACTCATGAACTTCACAAACTTGGTAATTTGAAGGAAGAAAAATTACAACAAGACAAGGTCAAACATCAAGAACAGAGCAGACAAGGGCATTTCATCAATATGCATAGGCAGAAGGGTACTCCATCATATTCTACCACAAACTTCATCATCTATATCAAAGGGCACTTTGTGCAAGCAATTCAAAATAGTGTAAATACTGTAAAGGGATTGTAGTATTGTACAAATTAAAGAAGCCATTTTGTTTTGGTACAAAGGGTTCTTCTCTTCATTAGTGACTTGTATTAGAAGATATTTTGAAAACTGTTTGCAACTTTTTGAAATTTGTTTGCAAAGTTGTGCATGTATTGGCAAGCACAATGGTGGTTTTCTGTTGTACTTTTGCTTGAAATTTCAGTGTAAAATGAAAATTTCATGTGTTGTGAAGTATGTCCATGTATTGGCAAATACAATGGTGGTTTTCTATTGTAGTTTTGAATTTTTTTTTGGTACAAAGGGTTCTTCTCTTCATTAGTGACTTGTATTAGAAGACCTTTTTAAAACTATTTGCAACTTTTTGAAAGTTGTTTCCAAATATTTGCATGTGTTAGCAAGCACAATGGTGGCTTTCTGTTGTAGTTTTGTTTTAAATGTTAGTGTAAAATGAAAATATCATGTGTTGTCAAGTATGTCCATGTATTGGCAAGCACAATGGTGGTTTTCTATTGTAGTTTTTCTTGGAATGTCAGTGTAAAATACCAATTTCATGTGTTGTTTGACATGATGTTGTCACAACTATTCAAGATAGTTGTTCCTTTTGTATGCATTCAATCTTGTTAATGATGATAAGGATCCTATTTGTTTAATATTATAGAGGATCTTGTACAGAAGAAAATATCATAACTTAGTTTTAGAGCATGTTATGCTTCTTATTGGAGGGATCAATCATGCCTTTGAATCAATTAGCTCACTCGCATTTCAGCTACTGGAATTTGAATAATGTAGACCTGCCTAAATATTCTTAATTATATGAAGACCAACAATTTGCATTTGCAACTGTGAATAATAGGTGATTCTTGTTGTAAACTATATAATTTTATGGAATTTAGCATAAATTTATTCTTTTTTAGTTTTGATATTCTCATTCTAATGTGAGCATTTTCTCTTTGAATTTTTTAAGAGTTGCTTCTCACGATTCCAAATTCTCAATAATATTTGAATTACATTCAAATATTTTTCTATTCCAGTAACACCATAGGTTAATTATTTCGTTCTCTAATGTTGGAGATACCTTCTTCTTCTTCTTCTTCCTTTTTTTTTGGTGGATGCTTTGTTGCACCAAATCATCATGATTTCTCTATTATATGTTAATTAGAGGTGAACACTAACGAAGGGAAAAATTATGGGATGCACAATGTATTACGCAGAACAAATGGCATCACTATATATTGTGACTGCACTTCACTATATCTTATAATTGCACTTGTGAATAAAGCGAGAGAAATAAATGCTATGCACATAAGTAAACATTGAAGGCGGAGACACGAGACACTAAAGTTCAACATTAAATATGTAGGAAAATATAAACAATGATTTTTTTTTTTTAATGAATATGTATGATTAAATGTCATTCTTTATTAGCAAACTAAAAGTACATATTTGATTTAGTATTATGGGTAGAACACTGAAAATCTTTTATGAGCCTTTGTTTCATTTTATTTAAAATAATTAAAATAATAATAATTGTTGTTGTCAATTTTTTTTACATGAATTACGGTTTTATTTTTCATATGAACTCTATTTATTTATTAATATAAAATAAAATTATAAAAATTATTAATATTTGAAATTAATTTCTAGAAAAAAAAATGAAATCTAGGAAAATATAATACCCAAAATGTAGCAACAAAAAACGAGTAGGTTTGAAGTCAATAGGAGGTAACCAGACAAATTGGGAAACATTACCGAAGTAAAAGTGAGGTAAGAAAATGTGTGGAAAATATTAGTAGTTGAGTTATGGTTTGAGGTTTCCATACCTGCCCAAACCTTCTTTGCAAGTATTGCCTTAACAAATATTGCCATCCAAAGGGGACATCAACAATTTTGATGACTAGATAGAGTTGGATGTTTTGTTGATAGGTGCCCTTCATCTTCGTGTCCATCCTTTCCCATTTCAAGTTTAGTTCAATTCACCATCAAAGGTACCATTAGTCGCCTAACTAATGTGTCCTAGAAGGTTATAATATCTTCGTAAAGGTACTTGCCTTAAATCACACAATGGCGTGAGATACAAATTGTTCACCCTAAACTGGGCCAAGGGCACTAGTCTAACATACTCTTCCATTATAAGATTTTGGTAAAGGTAATTGCCTTAAAGAACCTAACAATGTGAGAAACACATTGTTCACCCTAAAGTGGGCCAAGGGCACTACTCTAACAACTCTTCCATTATAAAAAATGTTGGCATGAGTCACCTCACTTTCTAAATGCCATCAATGACCTCACTTTCTAAGAATATTGCCATCAGTCACCTCACTGAATGTGTCCTAGGTCTTGATTCATAAACTTATAAGGGATTTCAGCTACCTGTTGAGTCACACTAACTAGCTCAATATTTCCCAAGGCAGATATCTTTATATAATTTTCAGGTTTAGAATTTATCTTTACCAAATAGATAATTCATATTTCCCATCTGGGGATGACACAAAGAAAAATATGTTTCATAGTTTAAAAGCCATTATTCCATATCGTCAAAAAACTTGTCCATTTCAATGATTTCCCCTTCAATGTCAAATTCTACACCCCTTTCGTTATCATTCATTATGTCCCACATGTAGCACACCAACACACTTCCCTCCCATATTCACCGTTCCACCTTTCGGCGTTCCTTTGTGCCTCCTGGTGTAATTGCCAGTCCTCTGCGGTTAGTAAGGGTGTTGCAAGCAAACCCTGATTGCATCATTTACACATTGCCCTCGTTATGTTATTCAATCGGTTATGTTGTGGTCAATACAATTTGATTGTTGCTTTGTTAGGTTCAAATTACATTTGTGCATTTGGGTTATTGTATTATGTTATGGTTATTGATTTAGAGTTATAATATTTTGTAATGTGCCTATATTTTTGACATCAAAATAAAAAAGAGGGATTTGCTAGTTTAAAGGTTTAAAGAAGAAAGTGGCATGTGAATCAAATTATAGTAGTTAAGATCAATGTGATCCATAAACTGTTGTGGATATTTCATTGGATAGTTTGTCACAACGGATCTACTAAATATATTTGAAATCCAAAATGGGCACTATGATTAGTTAAGTATTGTGTTATGCTTATGCATGAAATAACTAAAATATGAAAAAGAGAATAGTGAAATAAAACTCATAAACCATAATGAACCCAAGATTTGATCTGGGAAAGCCTTACGATTGAAAGCCTGGTTGGAAGTTGAGGTTGCTTTACTCTCTCTTTCTCTGAATGGAAATGGATGCAAGTATAAAGAGTGATACTTGTGGCCCATGGGTTGTTCGAAAATAAAAATATTTGTAGATTATAGTTGACTTTCCTTACTTGATAATTACTTGTGATATTAGTTGGCCTTTTATTACATTCATTTCTTCTTCATCAAGCAATTACCAAAAATAGTGAAGATCACAAAAAGACAAAGTACACAAGATATAGGCTCCAAGTCAGGGAAAAACCCCTTCAAGGGGAAAACCCATAAAGAATACTTCTCTTTTTATAAAATCAAATCAAAATTAGACTTCCAAGACCCAGAGATCAAATTCAAAGTTCCTCCCAAGCACCAAGTCAACTCTTCAACAAAAACTCTTCCAAATGAGCCAAAGTCTTCCAAAGACAACGAAGGTCAAACTCTATCTAAGAAACTTTAGTCAAAGTCTAGGCCTTGCAAATTTAAGTCTACAATTCAGCCTACAACTTTGGCCCCTGCAATTTGCATAGAAACCCTAGATAGCTTCACACGTGTGGATAGAAAAAATGTTTTCAAGACTTCTTCTTCACCTAGACTTCTCCTTCTTCTTCTCGACTTCCTCTCTCTTCTTTATTATTATCTTGTTGCATATTGAAATTGTTTGTGTGTGTTCCAAATGAGTCAAAATCTCTACTACTTATAATCTTCTTAAGGAGTGGAATAGGCATCTTCTAGGCCGACTTCACCATGGCAGGCCCGACTTGGTATTGGTGTTGATATTCAACACGAAGATCCTAGTGAAAATTATGCACCTACACTAGGATAGAGCCTCTGACTATTTTTAGGTGGAAGTCTATTTTTAGATGCATGAGAAAATTCTATTTATAGATGATGAACAAATTCTATTTATAGATGATGTTCTATTTATAGATGCATGTGCGAGTTCTATTGATCACATGTCTATTTATAGATGCATGTAGACTATTATTATCCCTTAATAATAGTTGGACAATAAATAATAACCTATTCTCAATGAGAACTTGGAAATAGTTAACTGAAGCGGAAAATCAGTCAGCTATAGGAAATTCAATTTCAAAGGTTGGTTGGTGGGACATGCAAGTGGACTTAGTTGTAACTGAGTGATTCGAAGTTGTAACTGAGTTGGATGTGTACTTATTTGGGTTGAAAAGTAGTTTAACTCAGTTGAGTGAGTTAAACTCAGTTGTACTAGTTGTAACTGAAGATACACTAATGAGATATCAGTGAATTGATTATTAATTAATTCACAATTAGCGGTCTCACATGCAACTGAAGATTTACTACTGTTAATTACGTGCATGTCAGATCTAGTGGAGACCCAGTTGAGATGTAGGTGAAAGGGACAGTTTGACTATCAGTTGTGACATTAGTGGGTGCACTCATGCAACCACACACACATTGGATGTGCCCATGAGGATTTTGCAGTTAAGGCAAGCAAGATTCCATTCATTCAGGGATTTCTATCAACTGGGATTGCGCAGTGGAGGCAGGCTGTCTGGAGGCAGTAAATTGGCACATGGATTTGTCAAATTTTGTATGACAATGTGAGACGATTGTATATTGTATTGAGAGCTCTTGGATTAGATTTTTGTATGAGATTGTTTCATGATCCATGATATATACATAATATATGGTAGTGGGGTTTTTAGCTTTATGCTTTCCCGGTAAAAACATCTGTGTTATGTGTGATTGATCTTTCTTCTTGATATTGCAATTGGCGATCATGTTTTAAATTCCGCAAGAATGTTTGTCGAAGCAATTTTGTATTTAACAGTGGCATATAATTGTTATATCAGGAGAATCCATGCAATACATAATTTGTATTAAAATTTATACATGGTATTAGAGCACAAAAGATTGCAATTTTGAAGCAGGAGCTGAGTTTGTTGGTGGAAAGAATTCGAATTTGCAGAAATATTTTCTTGTTGCTACAGTTGAGTAAACATCAAAATGGATTTCAATGGCTTGAGGCTAGAGTTTGCACTCGAGGGAAGCTCAAACTACATTTCCTGGAAGGATAGGATGGAGGCAGTGCTCGAAGATAATGGCTTGAAGGAGTTCATTGACAATGATGTTCCTAAGCCCACTTCGACATATGTTGCATTACTTGATGCATGGAAAAAGAAAGTGGCAAAGGCAAGGAGGATTCTGTTGGAAGGTGTAAGAGACCACATTATCTCAAGCCTTCATGGGAAAGCCACACCATATGCTATGTGGAAGGATTTGACGGATCTTTTCCAAAGTAGTAGCGACCAAAGGAAATTGGCACTGAAAGATAAACTCAGGAAGATCAAGATGGAAAAGGGCGACAACATTCCGAAGTATCTCACGAAGTTTGTCCAATTTCGGGATGAACTGGGGAGTGTGGGAATCACTATTGTTGATGATGATTTGGTGAGCTTGGCTCTCTTGGGACCTCCTTAGAGTTGGCACAGTTATGAAGACTCTGTCAACGGACGGGAAAAACTGCCGGATTGGGAACAACTGTGGTCGGATCTAGTGTAGGAGGAGTTCAGGCAGCACACCAGAGATGGCTCTTCATCAAAGCATGATGATGAAGAGGATTGTGCTTTGGCTGCTAAGGCAGGGAAGGGGAAGGGGAAGAAATTCCATTCAAAATCTAGTTCTAAAGGGAAGAAGCTAGATTTGTCCAAGGTGAAGTGTTTTGATGGTCACGAACATGGTCATCTCACTACTAACTGTCCGCAGAAGAAGAAGAACAAGAAGGTTGTTGGAGCTGCAGCTTGTGAGGTCCTTGCCTCGTAATTTGAACTTGACTTCTCCTTGATTGGATGCATGGTGTCAAGTGCATTGGGATTGGTGTGGTATTTGGATAGTGGTGCTTCCTTTCACATGACGGGAGATAAAGAGATTTTCAGTGACTTGGAGGAGAAATATCTCCAAATGCATATAGACATGGGCGACGATGGACGATACAGTGCGACTAGAATTGGTACCATTACCTTTGAGAAGGAGTCAGGTAAACCATTTCAATTGAAAGATGCTATGCATGTTCCAAGTCTGAAGAAAAACTTGGTCTCAGTCGTAATGTTGGAGGACAGAGGCTATGACGTTGTTTTCAACAATGGAAAAGCTTTCCTGCGACATAAAACAACGGGTTTCTCAATAGGATCATTAAGGAAGAGGTGTACATAGAGCAGCTTGAAGGATTTGAGATCTTCAACGGCGAGTCACATGTGTGCAGACTCAAAAGAGCATTGTATGGGCTGAAGCAAGCACCCCATGCTTGGTACACTTGGATAGACAGCTATTTCATTGGACTTGGCTTCACCAAGAGTGAGGCGGATGCAAACCTATATCAAATTGTGGTGGAGGGTAAGATTTTAATCATTTTATTTATGTTGATGATTTAATATTGACTGGTAATGAGCAGCTGATACACTCATGCAAGGAGGACCTTGCAAAGGAGTTTGAGATGAAGGATATGGGCCTCCATTATTTCCTTTGATTGGAAATATGGCAGGGAGATGGTGAAATTTTTGTGTCTCAAGGCAAGTATGCAAGGGAGATACTGGGTAAGTTTCACATGGAGGGATGAAAACCCATGGATACTCCTCTTCCAAGAATATGGAGGAAAGAGGATGCTACATCTGGAGAGGTATTGGATGCTACTGTTTGTCGTCAGTTAGTGGGTTCGCTAATGTATTTAGTGAACACGAGATTGGACATATGCTATGTGGTTAGCCAACTAAGTCAAGCGATGGTTAAGCCTACCAAGCTCTTTTGGAAGGAGGGCAAGCATGTCCTGAGATACCTGAGGGGCACATCTGAGTATGGATTATGGTAGAGACAAACGGATGAGGTGAAGTTGCACAAATTCACGGATTCAGATTGGGCGGGAAGCCCAACGGACATAAAGAGTACATCAGTGGGGATCTTTAGTATTGGATCTACAACTGTTTCTTGGTACAACAGGAAGCAGAGATCCGTGGCACTTAGTTCAGTGGAAGCAGAAGACATGGCAGCAAGTCAAGCTGCATGTGAGGCTATCTAGATGAGAAAGATCTTGGTTGGTTTATTTGGTTCTCATTTAGATCCGACAATGATTCACTGTGATAATTAGAGTTGTATTAAACTCTCGATTAATCCTGTGTTTCATGATATATCTAAGCATATAGATATCTGGTATCATAATATCATAGATTGTGTGCAGTGGAAGATCATGTTGCTTTAGTGCCTTCCTACGAAAGATCAGGATGTAGACATTCCGATGAAGGCACTCACCAGGAGAAAATTTGAATACCATAGAGACAGGATCGGGGTGAAGGATAATCCCTTTCTTGTTGAGTAGGAGTGTTGAGATTCAACAAGAAGATCCTAGTGAAAATTATGCACCTACACTAGGATGGAGGCTCAGGCTATTTTTAGGTGGAAGTCTGTTTTTAGATGCATAAGAAAATTATGTTTATAGATGATGAGAAAATTCTATTTATAGATGATGTTATATTTATAGATGCATGTGCGAGTTCTATTTATAGATCACATTTCTATTTATAGATGCATGTCGAATATTATTATCCCTTAATAATAGTTGGACAATAAACAATAATATATTGTCAACGAGCACTTGGAAATAGTTAACTGAAGTGGAAAATTAGTTAGTTATAGGAAATTCGAGTTCAAAGGTTGGTTGGTGGGACATGCAAGTGGACTTAGTTGTAATTGAGTGATTCGAAGTTGTAACAGAGTTGGATGTGTAGCTATGGGAGTTGTAAAGTAGTTAAAATCAGTTAAGTGAGTTAAACTCAGTTGTGCTAGTTTTAACTGAAGATACAATAGTGAGAGATCAGTGAATTAATTATTAATTAATTCACAATCAGTGGTCTCAAATGCAACTGAAGATTTACTACTATTAACTACATGCATGTTAGATCCAGTGGAGACCCAGTTGAGATGTAGGTGAAAGGGACAATTTGACTATTAGTTGTGACATTAGTGGGTGCACTCATGCAACCACACACACATTGGATGTGCCCATGAGGATTTCATAGTCAAGGCAAGCAAGATTCCATTCATTCAAGGATTTCTATCAGCTGGGATTGCGCAATGGAGGCATGCTGTCTGGAGGCAGTAAGTTGGCACATGAATTTGCCAATTTTTGTATGACACTGTGAGATGATTGTATATTGTACTGAGAGTTCTTGGATTATATTTTTGTATGAGATTGTCTCATATCCATGATATATACATAATATATCATAGTGGGGTTTTTAGCTTTATGCTTTCCCGGTAAAAACATATGTGTTATGTGTGATTAATCTTTCTTCTTGATATTGCAGTTGGTGATCGTGTTTTAAATTCCGCAAGAATTTTTGTAGAAGTGATTCTGTATTTAACATTAGCATATAATTGTTAGATCAGTAGAATCCAGGCAATACATAATTTGTATTAAAATTTCTACAATTGGAGGATAGTTTGACTTTCTAGACTCAAATATTAACTTTCTTTTGTTACAGCAAGTCCAAATGGGACTTCAATACATGACAAAAATTCTTCTTTGAATCAATAAGCACTAGAAGCATGGATAACATGCTTTGACATAGACTTTGAGCATGAAACCCATGCTTGAAAAAATAAAAATTATTTTTCTCTTTTTATATAAAATATACAATGTGTAGTATACCTAGGTGGGATAATATGGATTATACACGGGGTGGATCATATGGGGTATAGAGGGAGGTACTCAAGGAAATAATGTAATGTAAGGATGATAAATACATGACCCATAATTAATAAATAAAGTGGTTAACTCACATTATGCAAGGGACCAAAAGTAGTTAGGAAATAATGTGATAAGCCCATGGTATTGGACGTATGACCCATGGTAATTACCCATAATATTGTATGTATGAAATCTATATAGAGGCTAGAGAATCTACATTGAGGATGTCAAAGATTATTATATTGACAAGCATATGGCTTGTGGAGTGATCTCCTTCCTTAAGAAGCAGTTGTATGGTGTTACCCTACCTCGAGGGTTTTTATATCAGTAAAGAAGCATTCTATTTTATATTCTTGGATCGATCCTGATATTTCTTGGGCATATTTTTCATTTTCATATATTTTCAGTTTATATCTATTGCAAGTTGTTTCAGAGCACTTTCTTGGGGAGAGTTGGGGAGATTTATTTTTAATTTTATTTTTTGCAGGAATTTTTTGGGTGGCGAATTTGTAGAGTAGATATGAAAACTTATGGTAATTTTTTTTCAAAAATAAATCAAATATATGGATTCCTTGCGAAAAAATAGTCAATTTCAAAAAAACAATCAGTCAAATCGCAGTATGGATGAGGGAGATATCGATGATTTAAAATTAGCAGCATTGCAAAACATTTTCTGACCACAATTTGTGGACGACGACTCTCCTATCATTTTTTGAAGATTTTGGCGTAGAATTTCAAAAAAATTATTATAGATCTAGGCTCCCCTTGAAAAATCACTCGATGAAAAAAAAAATAAAAAAATAAAAAATAAAAATAAAAAAAATCGATCTAATCAGAGTCTGGATGAGGGAGTTATCGTTGATTTTAACTCCCTCATCCAGACTATGATTAGATCGAATTTTTATTTTATTTTTTTCAGAAATTTTGTGACGACGGGATAACTCCCTCATCCAGACTCTGATTAGATCGATTTTTTATTTTTTTTGGAAATTTTGTGACGACGGGACAGTTGTAGCACAGATCTGAGTTTCCAAAGTGCCCAATTAGGATTTAAATCACATGGGAAGATAAAGAATGACTATTCCATTTTTGAAAACTGGTTATAATAATGATTCTAAGTTATAGTGACCAAGCTATGCCCATTTTTAATTTTCACCCAACAGTGAGTCATTTCTAAAAACCCTAACTCTATTTTCATGGGTTCTAAAAAGATAAATTTTATAGGAAAATATGATGGCCCAAATATTGAAGAATTTATATAATATCAGAAGTGTCGATCTCAATATTTTTGAAGAATCATGTAACACCCTCTTCCCACATCTACCCAAGTAACCGAGAAACCGACGTAAACATGTGACGAGAGGCTACTAATATGAGGTTCAACCTCCTAGATGACCTTAAGGAAGTATAATCGACGGAAGCACCAAAAACACACCTTACAATGCATCGTTGACATCCCCAAGAAGTAACCCAACCTTCCAGGTCCCTGTTCCCCAAGGGGAATTGAGTTTTGACCCATTTGAGTCTTAGCTGCGGGCATGTAAGGGAAAGGGAGTGACTATAAACCCTTAGCTGCAAGATTGCCTTGTTAAGGCAACGACTATAGCCCCAAAAGTTCAGTTATGTGCCTGTAGCTCTAGGATTTGTGGCACATTTTTAGCCACTAAGCCCAGGCCACTGCCCAAAACTTCCTGTTACTTCAGGAGAGGGTACATAACATTAAAACAAATATATGAAATCAATCACATCAACCAGAACTCATTCGACCCCACCCAACCATGACATACATTTCGTCAAATATGTCACAAACATTGCATCTATAGGTGTAAACAACATAAATAAACATAGGGGTCTAATACTTATCTGAGAATCACTAAGAAGAATTTATCCTTTACATATTAAGTTGCAATACAATCTATTTGACCATATATACATTATATCTTCATTTATAGGCAAAAACATAAATAGATCCATACATAATCATTGATAAAGGAGAAATGTATAACCAACATAATAGCAATAGAAATAACATGGATATAACATCAATGAAGTCCAAATAATAACCAATACATTTGCATATCAAATACCAAAGGAATGAGCTCTTCATTACTGAATGAAAAACCAACCGGAGATGGGACTTCCTCGTTCCACCCGACCATAAACTGGCTGAGCGAAATCTTACTTCATCCAATCACCCCCATGCAATATTCCAAGCATGAATGTGGGACTTAAACCGAGAGAACCAGCCAGGGCATCCCGAGGCTAAACCACCTCACCCTCATCAATAAACATGTAATAATCGGCTCTACCGTGATCTACCCCATTCACTAGGCCAACACAAGCATGGATATCATAGGATTCTGTCCGCATAAACCGTCAGGAATTTTCCTATCTCCTAGTCTCTTAAGCTTTACCACAACCCACAGTTTGAATCAGGGGTCACTAGGCTCTAAACTGAGACATACTCTCCAGGATTTGCCGCAATCCCAAACTGGGGATTCCTAGGCCTAAAATGGAGGGTAAACCACCACCTCCAAGGCTTCACCACAATCCAAACCCGGATTACTAGGCCCTAAATTGAGGCAACAAGTGAATCGGCTCTATAATCATTCGAAGATCCACCTCACTCAACTTCGAATCGATCCGGTAATCCAGCTAAAACAAAACACAAGAACACCACAACACCATGGCTATTTGGAAATGGCAAGGCTAGGCTACATACACTGTCACACGTGGCAAAACCCATGCCAAGACAACAAAGAACCACATGCAATACCTTGCATGTCAAATCTAGCAAGGAAATCATACATGAAAATCAATATTTACAAAGAATCTTGTTGTAGCTGCTTGATTCCTGCTCCTCCTTGCTTGCTTCCTCATTTTTCTTACTTTCTTGCCTTTCTTGCTCAAAATGTCAATGTGCTTCAAAAACTCTAAGTATCCAAGAGAGAGAGGGAGATCCCCAAAACTAAAGTGACAAAAGGAAAGCCTTTCTATAGAAGAGGTCTCTATTTTATTCATTTTCCGTTATTTTCCTTCATTCTCCTCCTCACATGCAACTTGTGACCTTTCATCTCCATTTTCTCATAATTTCCATTATTTTCGCAAATAAATGTGCCAAAAATTCCATTTTCCTCTCCAAAGTATTTTCTTTTGCCTTTGACAATTTCCTTAGCCATAATAAACCAATTTAACACCCACTAGGATGTTTTGCCCAACATTCAGTGTGGAATCAGTGTCCCATAAACCGTGGTTAATTTTTTTAACATTTATTACATGGAATTTTCACCAGGGTTGTTACATAACACTCCCCCCTTGGGGGATACCGTCCTCATTGTTCAACCACACATATACCTCAGCAAGACCACTGAAAATCAAGCCATACTACACATGGAGCTTTATAACATAGCTCATGGCGGTATTTACATGCATATACATATGTATATACATCCAACCATCACATCAAAACATATATGAAAACATCACCAAAACATGTACCAAACATATACCAACATCACACCAAAACTCCTTTGCCTCATCTGGTAAACAAATAAAGATACATGCCCCGCATTTGATCCACCATCTCCCATGTAGCTTCATCGGGCCCAAAGTGCTTCCATTGCACTTTAACTCGCTCTATTGCTCAATTCCAGAGCATGAGCGCCTTTTTCTCCAGTATACAATTAGGCTCCAATAGGAATTCACCATATGGTTCCACGTACAATACAAACCAGTCAATCACATGATCAACATATTTAACATGCTTCTTAAGAAAAGATATATGAAAAACATCATGGAATTTCTTTATGGAAGGCAGTGCAAGTCGATAGGCCACTGGTCTAATCCTCTCAATGATCATGAAGGGTCCACAAAACCATGGTGCCAACTTGGCACATGATCCAATCTACAAGGAGCTCTTCTTGAGCTTGATACACAAGTACACCTGATCCCCAACCTGAAACTCCTTAAACAACTTGTTTCTGTCTGCATATCTCTTCTTCTTATCTTGCGCTGCTTTCAAGTTCTGCTTGATCACCTGTATTTCATATTCCATTTCCACCAACATCTCTGGTCTAATCAGTACGCTGTTAACCAGATCACTCCAACTGATAAGACTGTTTCAACTCCACCCATACATAGCAAGTGGAATATATTCTACCCACTTGCTCTGTTGATGCATCACATACATCCTCAACATATCCTCTTGTATCTTGTTGACCCTCTTAGTCTATCCATCTGTCTATGGATGATAAGTTGTATTAAAGGCCAAATCAGTGCCCAAACCTGCCAACAACTCCTTCCAAAACTCGGAAGTGAACTTTGCATCCCTGTAGGACACAATCTTACTTGGAACACCATGCAATCTAACTATATCTTTGATAAACACCTGTGCTACATCACTAGCTGAGTTGGTAGTCTTCATCGGAATGAAGTGTGCAACATTTTTCAACCTGTCCACAACAACCATAATAGAATCATGCTTTCTAGTTGTCTTAGGCAAACCTATGATGAACTCCATAGAAATAATCTCCCATTTCCACTCTGGTATCACGATCAGCTATAGCAACCCACCTAGATGTTTACACTTTTCCTTAACCATCTGACAATCCAAACATCTGGCTACAAACTCAGCCAATAGTAGAATCTGTTCACTATAGTCAAAATCTTTTGGTAGCTTGGGTGACCCAAATATGGTTTCGCATGAAACTCCCTCTATATCACCTTTTTGAGCTCACTATTTTCCGATACATATATCTTGTCTCTAAATCTAACCAACCTATCTGATGTGAGACCTATACTCGTACCACCTAGACTTGTATCTGCACCTGCACCTGTACCAACACTTGTACATGTACCAACAATTGTACATGTACCTGTAATAACACATGTACCTATAACCACACTTGTACCTGTACCTGCACTATGCTGCAACTTGTGCAAAATATCCATATACATGTGATCCAGTTGACCTGCCTGCAAGATCTTATCCTGTAAGTCCATCCCATAGGAGCTCATAGCTGCTATGTGATTTACCTGTACTCGTCTGCTAAGAGAATTTGCGACCCTGTTCTCTTTTCCTTTAATGTACCTCATCTTGAAGTCAAACTCGCTGATCGTGCCCAACCATCTAGCCCACATGGCATTCAAATTTGGTTGGTAAAACAAGTACCTCAACCCAATGTGGTCACTCATCAATACAAACCGCCTACCAAGAAGATAATGTCTCCACATATTTAGTGCATGAATAATCACTGCTAGCACAAGATCATGTGTCCGGTAGTTTTTCTCATGTTCATTTAGCTTCCGTGACTCATAGCATACCACCTGTCCATCCTACTTAAGGACTCCACCAAGTCCTCTCTTGGAAGAATATGTACACACTACAAACTCCTTGTCTAGATCTACAATCTTTAACACTGGAGCATGTGTCAACAACTACTTAAGTTGCTAAAAACTAGCCTCACTCTCCTCTGTCCAATCAAACTTCTTACCTTTCCTTTGCAATGATGTAATAGGATAAGTAACCTATGAGAAGTTCCTCATGAACCTCATGTAGTAACCTGTCAATCCCATGAATGATCTCACCTCATCTACATTCTTAGGAGCCACCTACTCCATGATGGCCCTTATCTTTTCTGGATCTACTGCAATGCCTTCCTTGGAGACAACATGTCTCAAGTAGTGTACTTCAATCTGGAAGAAACTGCATTTGCTGAGCTTAGCATACAATTGATGCTCCCTCGACAACCTCAATACTACCACCAAATGCTCGGCATGCTCTTCCTAATTTTTAGAATACACCAATATGTGATTCATAAACAAAATCACAAACTTGTCCAAAAAAGGACACAACACACTATTCATCAAACATATAAATGTAGCTGGGGCATTAGTCAAACCGGATGGAACTACAACAAACTCATAATGCCCGTACCTGGTCCTGAATGTGGTCTTGTAGATGTCCTGCTCTTTGATCTGTACCTGATAATATCCCAATCTCAAGTTGATCTTAGAGAACATTGTTGATCCCTTTAGTTGATCAAATAAATCATCGATCCTCGATAGTGGGTACCTATTCTTGATGGTCACTTTGTTTAGCTGTCTATAGTCAATGCACAATCTGAGAGTGCCATCTTTCTTCTTCATGAACAACACCATTGCACACCAATGTACCCTTTGTCCAACATTTCCTTCAGCTGCAATTTTAACTCTACCAAGTCTGGTGTACTCATCCTGTAAGGTGCTTTTGATGTTGGAGTTTCCCCCGATACCAACTAAATAGAAAAGTCTAACTCTCTATGTGGTGGAAACCCTGAGATATCTTCTTTGAATACATCCTGAAACTGCTGCAAAACTGGATACCTGTTTAACACATTTATATGCGCAAATTCTTCACCTTTATCACTAGAGATATGAATTTCAAATAGTCCACATCCTTTCATGCGACTACGCTTGGCCTGCATAGCTGTCACCACCCTAACTGATGTGGATTTCTTCTTTCCTTGTAGTACTCTTGGTTCCCCATTGTCATCTAAGCATTCAATAACTTTATCATAGCAGTCTACCTTTGTCCTGTGAAGATACAACCAATCCATACCCAATAACATAATGTAGGAACCCAATGGCAATATGTTCAAGTGCGCTACTGTAGGCATACCGTTTAACTAAAATGCACAAGCTCTTACCCAATGGTGAACTCTTTTCTTCGTACCTGTGGCCAATTTCATTAACTAAGATTCTGCATGCATCTCCTTATTCAAACGACACTTATCCACCAAGTCAGGACTAACATAGCTATATTTAGATCTAGTGTCGATAAAAATGGAAATAACTTGATCAAAAAGCTTATCGTCCATCTCAATGATAGAAGCCTGGTGATATGCCTGTTTGTTGTCCACTGTTGCACAAATGCGAGGAATGCTTTGTCCAACATCTCCAATAGTCTGTCTTAGGCCTACCACCCTGATTCTGTGGACAATCTCGCTTAAGGATATCCTCACCGCATTTCCAACACTCCAACTGTCTCATACCATTACCTTCATGTTGTTGTTGTGATCTATGTTGTTTTTGTGGCCTATGTCCCTATCTAGTTGCATTAAACTTCTTTTGTGGTGCCACATTTTCTTTCTCTTTTGAATTATAAGGCCTTGCTCTCTTGGGCTGCCATTTACCTTTACCTTTGTCCTTCCCTTTCCATCCTTGCTAAGACTCCTTTTTGTGTTTTGATTGTTCATAGCAATGCTTCAGCTTCCCAATGACTTCCTCAAGTGTATGAGGCTCATCATACTCAATCTGAACTCTAAATGCTATTGGAAAACCACTGAAAAATCACTAAACTTTAGATTTCTCATCCTTAAGATATGGTACATACCTCAATAGCTCCAAGAACTTTGTCATGTACTCCTCATCTATCATTGATCCCATCTTTAGCTCATAAAATTATTTGGCCATGCTGACATGGTACCTATCTGACAATTATTTCTTCCTAAATAACCTCTATGCCAACTCAAGTAATATATCCTGATGTATCTAACCCGCTTCACATCTTCCCACCAGATTTTTGCTTTACCTCTTAAACTGAAGATAGCAATCTCGACCTTCATGTTATCTGAGTACTCATGCAACTCAAATAACTTCTTCATCCCAAGTATCCAAGCTTTTGCCTCTTCTGGTTTCTTCAAGTCCCCATTGAAAGTAGGTGGCTTTGCTTTATTAAATTCATTCGACATGTATCGCATGTCACTCCTCTTGTAAGGATGATACCGATGACGATCATGATGTGTATCTAAACTAGAACTAGAATGGTACTTGTACTCATCACCCCTCCTGTCCGAAGTGTCTAAGGACCTGCCATCTCTCACTGTGTCTACTTTATATGACCTGTATCTTCCAACAGACCTACTGCCATATGCCCCATTAGTTTTGTCCTCATTTCCATAACTGATCTGTAGTGGCCCTTGTTTCTGCAAGCAAGCTCTGAAGAAGTATTGCATTCACCTCTACTTGTTTCTCTTGTGCTTGTATGAGTTTTTCATTTTATGCCTTACAACTCCTTATTTTTTCCTTTAAGCTTTTCTTGCATCTACCGAATCAGAAAAATTCCCACCATGCTACTCATATGACTCAGAGGGGGAGTCATTTTAGTCTACCGTCTTTATATCCATTTTGATCTTTCTCTTGCAAGGCATAATATGTCAGCTAAGCCAAATAAGAATAAACCAACGTACCTTAGTGTAATTTGGGGAGGACACTTTCTACAAGATCAATCAATCAACGCAATACAATATAGATATAATCATGACAACATATAAACATGTAATGTCTAGGCATATAAACACATAAATTTAATTCTAGTTAGATTTTATTCTTCCATGCATGCCCATACCAAATGCACACCAAATGCAAGCTTGACCACACAAAACCATAAACATGAACCCTACATGACCATAAGCAACATATAACCCATCATGACCAAGAAATGCATATTCAATGTATAACATTATACAAGAAAGCATACAAAACAACACACATGCATGTTGGTAGGTTAAAATGCTTTATTTTTAACCTCCTTCCTACTTCAAAACCACAATCATAAACCTCTGTTTTATTCTCACAAACTTCCTTATTCCTGTAGTATTCCAAGAATCCTGTCTACCCCTGCACTAGTTTTATATTTCATATTTAAGGTTTATCAAGTACTTAATTAATAATTTTAATAGATTTTATGCCTTTAATATTTCTTGCGACTAATATTTTCCTTCCTAAAGTATTTGATAGGCAAATGTATTAATCGTTTTATCAACATGGTCTAGTGTAGGCAGATTCCTACACCGCTGGCAGCTGACCGCTCCTAAACTTCTGCGATAGCTCATTACCTAACACGGGCATCTCGTTCCAACTTTTCATATTCAGTTGCAGTCATCTTGAGTTGAATTCAGAGTAGAGGATAGTCAGGGATATGATCGAAGATTGAGTCGCTGGCCAACAATTACATTAGCATTTTGTTATGGCCGCATGCTTATTTTTTAATGCTATTTGTTATTTTGTTTTAGCTGAAAGGAGGGAATTAGAACGATTGTATGTAATTTCGTTATGGCCATAGGCCGAAAGGGTTGTATAAAATATAGATTTCAGATAGGAATTAGGGAGCGATATCCATGTTACTATAACTCTGGCGAAATTGTAATTATGTGTTGTCGCCCTCGTTCTGGGCTGTATCCATACTTATGATGTATATTTGTTGTTTTGGAATTAATACAGGGAGCTGTGCCATGTTTTTTGCATTATTCATTCTAATATATTACTGATGCGTCATTGAGTGCTGAAGCTTCAAGTTTTGTAAAACGGGAAACGAGCTGGTTGGCTAGGGCCGAGCCAACCCAGCTCGTTCGCCCTCTCGCTTTCGTTCTGTTAAAGGTGCATGTTGATTTGATTTGAATGCAAAGTGTGGATTCCTTCATAAGAATTCTGATTTTATTTCATTGAAAATCAATGTGTGATGGATCCATGGTGTGAACATTAATTAAGTCTAATTTACGTTTGGTCATTTCTTTTTTACGAATCTTAGTTTACTTCTGCCTGGATCATGCAAGCACGTTATTCGTGCACTGGTGCATTTATAATTCCTGCAACTTGTTTTTTTGGTTCATTACAGTAAAGTTGTTTCATTCCTTCCTTTCATTAGTATTCAATGTATTTCTGCAAGTGAATGTTCGTTAGTAAATAAAAGTAATTTTAATACCAAGAGTTAAAATCCTAGGAGTTAAAGATGCTTTGTTAACTGATGAATGAATGTCGTTACGACACATCGATATGTGTCTGCACTCTATATTTTTAAAAGGGAAGAATTAAAACTTAAATCTGAATAGTTAAAGTGAACCTTTCTAAGTTAACAAAGATTAAAGGCAGATTTGGTTTATGTGAGTAACCATTACAGGGATAAAGCCTGTTGTCATACTTAAGTAATTTCTTTGACTGCATTGAATAAGTGTGCTTTGAATTTTTAAGTTTGTTTTATTTTAAAGTCTATTTTCATTGTGAGATTCAGTTTGGTTGAAGCATTCTTTTGCGTGTGCAAGTTATTTCAGAATTCTGATTTGCCTTTGAAAATTCTTTTCATAGATTAGCACACCCTTTCATTTTTCCCGGAAGTAATTGGAAAACTTGGTGTAGGAATATTTTGTTCCGATACAGGAACCAATATCCTGTTACAGGAATAGAGTGCTCGAAGATTGAATATTATAACCCCTGCACAAAGACATAAATCTCCAATATAAGTGTAAAAGATACTTCGCACACATAAGCCATGTACCTGCACTAGTGCAAACATACTGCAGGAGTACAGGAATAACGCTTAGTGCAGGAAGGAAAATACTTAAAGAAGGCAGATCTTTCCAAGGGCCTACTTGTGAACCTTCCAACACCCATACTGGAGATAAGCATAGAATTTTATCTCAGCAACCAAGATTGTTTACAACAGTGCGGAAGTTCCTTTATTTGGTTTCTTCGCAAAGTACTTTCTTTCACATTTCGTAACTAGAATTTCTTTGGTGTAAATTGTTGTGTGATATTTCTTTTCAATTCTGCAAGATCTTGATTAAAGAAGTAGGAATAGAGATAAGAAAAGTTCATACCATTTCTGGCATTTCCCGTGCTTCGTCTCTAAGTTTACGAAACCCCCGTGTTGACAATTAAGTGTTGAAAGGAGTTTGCTTAACTGCAATTCCTGCACCCAACATTTTTGCGCCATTGTCGGGAAGGCGATTTGAATTGGTAATAGTTTTCCATTTTCTGCAATAGGGGTAAGTCTGCTATTTTTTTTTTTTGCAGCGTGCTTCTATTTTTTGAAGGAATTTATAGGTGTTGAGTTATTTTAAAATTGCAGCATTTTATTGAGTTTTGTTTTGTCATTTTCTGAAATGAATGCCTAAAAGGGGTAGGGGTCCGAAGCCCACTAAGGGCCGAGGAAATACTGGTAGATATGAAATTAATTCTCACATTGGGCCTTATTTTGTAGGCAGAAAGTCCAAATAGACCCAAACTCATCACGCATGAACTTTCTACTTGGACTATGGAAATAGTATTATAGGTGTGACACAGCCCACGAAGGGGAAGAAGGAAAATATTAGAACCCATAGTCAACCTTCTCAGCCTATTGAGAGCGGTTCGCTTGGAGGACCAACAATGGAAGATCACGAGGACCATGTAGAGGGAACTGGAGAAAATCAGGTAAATGAGGAACAATCCACTTTTGGATTTCCAATTGTGGATCCTGACATAGTTGTGCAAATGAAGAATATTCCACCATCAACTCTTCCTCATTTCTATGGTAAGGTACATGAAGACCAAGACTCTTTTCTATTTGAGTTTGATATTTTGTGTAGGACTATGATTATTCATCTGATGCTTAGAAATTAAAGTTGTTTCCTACAACTCCCATGGATGCAACATTATGTTGGTTCATGGGACTAGGGGGAAACATTATAGCTTTTTGGGAGCAGACGAAGAGAGTGTTATTGTCAAAATATCAGGAATATTGTAGAACTAGAGATATTCAAGATGAAATATTTACTATCGTGCAAAATGATGATGAGACCCTAGAGGACCACTTAGAGAGAAACCTGTATATCCTCCAAAGGTAAAAGAATAAATTTGATCTGAGTACAATTAGGACCTTTTTCTTACGTGGGCTTACTGGCGATGCTAGGAATAATTTAAATTTGTTAGGACAAGGGGATATTGCCCAGAAACTTTTTGACCAAACCTGTGACTTATGCAAGAAATTATCAAGGAATCAATATAGATATGGTAAAGGAATTCGAAATAGAAATAAGAGAACCAAATATACCGATGCTATGATCGTTGGATTGGAGAACAAAATGGACAATATGAAAATCGAAATAATGAATATTGTTAGCAAACAAATAGACTCTTTGAAATTTCAGCAAAAACTTGTAGAGGAAAAAGATTCATTATCTATTTTTGTCCAAAACGTAGAAAAAATCATATTTTAAGAGAATGTCCTCTTGATGTTAAAGGAACTAATAAATGTGCAATTTGTGCAGAGAACCATGCCACAGAAAAATGTCCCTCCATACCTGGGCTGAAAGTTATATTTGAAGGAGGGAAACCTGAAGCCG
This sequence comes from Pinus albicaulis, assembly GCA_034641835.2. NCBI lineage: Eukaryota > Viridiplantae > Streptophyta > Pinopsida > Pinales > Pinaceae > Pinus > Pinus albicaulis. The sequence goes on along the minus strand of CM076575.1, from coordinate 794,544,218 downwards.
AATCATTGCATGCTATGGGAGCACGAAGAAACTGGCCTCAGGTAAGTGTAGGTATGGCTCCTGAACTCCCACCGAATTTTTTAGTTATAATGCACATCCATATTCTTATCCTAACACTAATCACTCTCAACATTGGCAGCATGGGACCAATATCATTATGGACCTCCCTCCCAATCTTGGCAACAAGGATGGAGAGGGCTAAACCATTCACACCATTCCTATCCTGCACCTATGCAATCATACCCACTTACATATGCACCTTACCCAATGCCACAACCGTCATTGTCCCAGCTGAGTCATCCTATGCCACCATTACCTTTGTCTCCACCATTTCAACCTCCTCATTTTCTTGCCCAACCTATATCAAATCCCAATAACAAAGCGGTACAAATGATCCATTCTATGAACTTGCTTCTTCCATAAAGATACCAGTCTATGCCAGTTGTTGGCTCAAGGGGTCCTGACCCAGGTTCGAAGGTGAAGGTTTGCCAAAAAACCCCTATACTACTAGCCCTTTCGGCAGTGACCTGCTTATGCAGGTCAAAGTCTCACTCGAAGCAGTATGGGAGGGTGCTGGAACCAGGTTTCCGCACCCTGAGAGAGAGAAGGTAATAAAACAGGCCCGCAATTATCAGATCTACACAGAGGGGTGATTCACAGGGTTTCAGACGTAACCAGACTATAGTTCTTATCAGATCTGCTCTAGCAGGCTTGCATCCATGTGCGCCTCATCAATTATAACCAAAAAACAACATAATCACAACCAATATTGTTAACACAAATAGTTCGTGTTCCTTAACAGAGATGTAATCAGCAAGTGCAACAACAGTCTCATCACAGTAATATAATAAATGCAAAGACTTTCATATCATCGGGATAAAATAGACAAGTTCGCATCTTAATCAGATAATCTTAGTTCGCATCAATCATAACAGAACAGATCCAGTCAACAACATATGTTTCAACAATACTTCACATGTAATGTTCCCAATTTTAGCCTCAAGCTAAAATGGAACATTATGGTTGCATATTTTCATTTTTTTGACTAAAAGTGGGTAAAGTGACCCATTCATGTAATAAGTAGGAATAAAATCCCTTACAATGTGAAAAGGGATCATCATGGAGTTGGATTTCACACCCTCATGTGCGAAAGGGGTTAAAATGCAAATGGACAAGGCCTAATTGACCAAGTCAAACTGCGTTGGCATGAGTTGGAAAGCACTAAGTGGGACAACGCAGTTTTAGTGGAGGAATATTCCATGGGGGAGGAAACTTCTAGAGGAAGGAAGGTGGAGACTTCGTTGTGTTTAAAAGAGGAGCAAGGCAGCCCATTGAGATTATCTTGGATCATTTGATTATTTGTCTATTGAGACAAATTGTTGCCTCTTACTGTTCAGCAGAGCTACAGTGCCTTAGGGCACGAGGAAGTCCTGTTTAGGATTTCCTCTCCTTCTTGAGGAGCTCATGAAGGATTGCACTCATCCTCCATATTCCGGCATTCAGACCATAGCATCAGCCTACTTCATCAGCGCAGTGTCTGTAGCAAATTATTGTGCAGTGTTTGGAGATGTTGCTAGGAGGTTTCCTACAACACCATTTTGAGCTGATCTTTCAGAGGAGGGAGGTTCTCTACTTCCGGGAGGTTAGTGAGGATGGTTCCCGAGCTTATTCCACTATCATTGGTAGGAGGCCAACCACTACCATTAGTTACAACGCAGACCCTCTCATAGACTGCGTTCTAGTTGGAGCACATTTGCAGTGAGGGTGTTGCAGACTTTTCAGAGGGTGAGATCTTTGGTGTAGGGATTAGCCTTGCACTTCAGATTTCCAAGGGAGAAGGGCTCTTCATCAGCTTCATCCATTCAGCCTTCTCCATTCCATTCCATGTATTGAGTTGTTGCAGCTACCTAACAACTCCGGCATTTTGCAGTTTTGCATATTTCAGCCAATCCTTCTAGGATTGACTTGAGGTAGTGATTGGGAGATGAGATCAGCTCTCCCAATGATGTATGGGCCATATCTATGTAGATCCTATTATGTTTTGCACTCAGTGTAGCAGTCTCCCTCATGTGACTGCGCAGTCCCTATTCATGGGCATCCTACTATGGAGTAGCATTTTGTATTATGGCATGTGTATTCATGGAAGGCTTCTTGCCTTATTCTTTTGATATTCACTGTATCATTTTGCTGCTGTTATTTCATAATAAAATTTCTCAATGGTTTTCATACATTTTGGCATAATGTTTATTCACTGCTATTTCAAGTTATGTCTTTATATTGCTGTAGCTGCATTTTTGGGTTATCTTGAAAGATTCCCAATCTTGTTGTATTCCCTCTTGGGAATATTGTCCCTCGACAACACTCTATAGACAGAGTTTGATAGTGGGCCAGGAAGCCTCTGGAGCTCATCCTTCTTTATGACGGTGACAAATCCAGTAAATTCCCCTTTAGTCTATCTCTGGAATAGATTTTCTTGTTGATTAACAATTTTTCTGAAAAAGAAACATTACAGTGGTATTAGAGCATAATCTTGGCTCAGCTTGTGGATCTTTAGCCAAGATTCCATCTAAGAAGAAGAAGAAGAAGAATCCACTTTGTGGAGAAGAATAAAGAAAAAGGAGATGAGCTTGCCAAGCTTCTCCCTAAATCCATCTAGGGCTTTCATGGGAGCCACAAGCAAAAGAGAAGGGAGAGATTTGAAGAATCTCCACAAGGGTTTGAAATAGAAACAAAATCTAGGGTTTCTGATGAGAAATGTGAGCATGGAGTCACATCCTTTGATGCACAGTGCAGTCACATGTGTAGCTTTGTCGTGGAAAATATGGGAAATAAGGAGAGGTGATTAAGAGGAAAACTCTTGGAGATTTTCTGAGAGAGTATGAGTCTCAAACTCTGGTATTCAGAGATCATCTCACTTTCATGGATTTTTTGCAAGTCTAAGGTGAAGGGGAGCCAACAAAAATATAGATTTGTTCTATCTACTTTCAGAAGTTCACCTACATGTTCAGCCAAAGCATGGGCAGAGGAGTTGAAGACCATGTTGCAGCAGCATAGGGTTTCCAAAGGAGGTGCTATCAGATTTGCAGCGCTGCACTTTAGAGGTAAGACCTATGCATGGTGGATATTTGAGTTATGTTCTTTAGAATACAAATACTTCTTCCTATGTTAGATCCATTGAAACAATGATGGAAAGATTTGGTGGGAGAAAATCTGAAACACATGCGAAGAAAAAAGCCAAGATCTTGCATGTAAAGGAAGGAAACATAAACTCAGTTCCACTTCAGAATATTGTTGAGAAGGCTGACATCTTGCATCATACCTTGTTGGAGGCAAGGTATCCATCTCATATTCTTGCACAAGAGAGCATGGAGGTCTCTTTTTCAAAAGGAGATCAAATTTTGGGAGAAGTTGCCCCTACATGTTGATGAGGAGGAGGGCAACTGCGCTGGTATAGCTAGAGTTGATCCAGTGCCTCATGTAGAGGAAAGAGGAGCTCTTGCTCCACATATAGGGATTCTTGTGTATTTGTAAGAAATTCCCCAGGATCTCCCATGTAGAGATCAAGGCACAACTCATGATACATCTATGCCATTGTTGGTAGGGTGCAGAACTATAGAGATAGAAGAAGAGATAGGGAAGATGATCAGCATCATGTGATGAGGAGCACACACTCTGTATATTTTATGAGGTCGATGCACCTAAGATGATCATTGGATTGCATAGTAGAAGCATGGAGGGTCTGCTCCATTCATACATTCAATCATCTCTTGATGATGGTGTCTCACTGCATGGAGACATTGCACCAAGGAGACCACTAGATCAGCAGAGGAGGTTGGATGCTCCATATTTGGGGGCCTCACACCTTGATTTCAGGAGGGCGGAAACCTTGGGAGAGTTCAGCAGCGCAGAGAGTTTAGGATAGACTCAAGGAGAAGGGAGACACTCTCATTTTCAGCATCACCCACTCTCATCAGTCATACTACGCTGACAGATTTTGTTGCAGGGATGGAGGATTGCATCTTCATGATGTAGGATGACTGCTCCATATATTTAGTGAGAGAGATGATACTTCCTTTGAGGAAGGACTATTTCATGCATTGGAGTAGATGGAGGCCTCTCATGCTTACATTGCCGAGGATCGGGAGATTCTTTGGAGGTGATAGTCTCTCATGGGAGGCTCATTTTCAAAGAGCCCTATTTCTATTGGAGCATGAGCAGCTGCATGGTGGGAATTGCAGCATTTTTGAGGATGAATTTGGCATGAGGGGATGTCAAGGTAGCAGGCAGCAGCGTGATGGAGCACCATATTGCAGAACACCAACGCTGCCTATGTGGATAATTGATCTAGGATGGAGGACTCAACTTTGGTTGATTATTCCCCAGGATCTTTGTGCATGCATGATTTTTGGATAGCCTTGATGGAGGTGGCAGATATTTAGTGGATGATATGATCATCTACCACCATGGAAAAATATTCTTGGCTAGGGCTTCTAGTCTCAAGGAGAAATTATTGAATGCAGCACATGAGGACTTCCTAGCTATGCATTTGGATGCACACTTTGCCTTGCTAGAGGAGTTCACTTGGGAGGGCATTCATCATGAAATATATCAGCATGTGGAGAGATGCATAGCCCGATTGATGATGGAGAGGTCATCACAACCAATTCCCTACTCATTGGAGGTGAGGGAGAATTTTTAGTTGAGCCATTTTAGCTCAAGAGCTCAAGTGCATAAGGGAGAAGGTATAATTTCATATTTTGTATTGTACTTCTTTTCCTTGTTTGAGCAGCATTATGTATCAAGGGCTCTTGTACCTTCTTGCATATTATATGAGGATGTACTTGCGGCAATTTGTAGCGGAAAAATTGGCCAATCTTATGGTGGGTTGGGGAGGAGGCCACATACTTCTTGGTGTGCACCATTGGCACCTATTTGTACTTTCATGATTCCATCTCATGAGATGTTTGTGGCAGCAAACAAGTGGCTGGGAATCCACTTGTTAATTTTTGTTTTGAGGCAGACAAGAGGTGCATTGCGTTGGTCCCATAAGAGAAGCAGTGACCCACTCTCTAGTTGTCTTGTGACAGCTTGTTTACATTGTATTATGTTTCCTTGTATTGTTGATGTTGTACATTCACAGGGAGCATTATTTGGAGAGTGTTCTATATCATTGGGAAAACCCATTGGGAGCATGATTCTCCCTACCTTGCATGTTTTATGTTGTAGGAGATACCATGGGAAAACCATGATTGCCATATTGCTACATTTCTCTTCTTGTGGGGCAAACCACTTGGAGAATTTGAAGAGGCATTCCATGGCTGAATATTTGGATGGGGTAGCTTGGGCCACTCTTGGAGGCCATACCATTTCAGCCTAAGGACAGAGGCAGCCACATATGTACAATAGCGGGAGAGAAGAGCTTATTGGGATGAAGCAGCAAAAATCTCCATTCAACCCCACTACATTGCACAAAACCGGGGGCAAGATTTTCATTTGGATGATAGCATGGGTGAGCGGATCACCAGTGGGACTATATTTTCCCATGCATGTCATCACTCCTACCTTGAGGAGGCCATGGTTCAGCAGGGATATTTCCACCTACACCTTCTATCTTTTCAGGGTGTACACCATTCTGGTTTGCATACTTGGGAAGGAGCATTGGAGGGCAGATTTATTGCAGCATATCTTGAGCAGTGGTGGGGATTGTTGATGAGGAGGCCAAGGAGAAGAAGGGGGAGAAATTTTGTTCTCTCTATGCAGTTGCTTGAGGACAAACAACATGTGGGAGGGGAGGACTATAATGTTCCCAATTTTAGCTTCAAGCTAAAATGGAACATTATGATTGCATATTTTTATTTTGTTGAATAAAAGTGGGTAAAGTGAACCATTCATGTAATAAGCAGGAATAAAATCCCTTACAATGTGAAAAGGGATCATCATGGAGCTGGATTTCACACCCTCATGTGTGAAAGGGGTTAAAATGCAAATGGACAAGGCCTAATTGACCAAGTCAAACTGTGTTGGCATGAGTTGGAAAGAACTAAGTGGGACAACGCAGTTTTAGTGGAGGAATATTCCATGGGGGAGGAAAATTATAGAGGAAGGAAGGTGGAGACTTCGTTGTGTTTAAAAGAGCAGCAAGCCAGCCCATTGAGATTATCTTGGATCATTTGATTATTTGTCTATTGAGACAAATTGCTGCCTCTTGCTGTTCAGCAGAGCTGCAGTGCCTTAGGGCATGAGGGAGTCCTGTTTAGGATTTCCTCTCCTTCTTGAGGAGCTCATGAAGGATTGCACTCATCCTCCATATTCCAGCATTCAGGCCATAACATCAGCCTACTTCATCAACGCAGTGTGTGTAGCAGATTATTGTGTAGTGTTGCGGGATGTTGCTGGGAGGTTTCCTACAACACCATTTTTGAGCTGATCTTTCAGAGGAGGGAGGTTCTATACTTCTGGGAGGTTAGTGAGGATGGTTCCCAAGCTTATTCCACTATCATTGGCAGGAGGCCAACTACTACCGTCAGTTACAACGCAGACCCTCTCATATACTGCGTTCTAGTTGGAGCACATTTGCAGTGAGGGTGTTGCAGACTTTTCAGAGGGTGAGATATTTGGTGTAGGGATCAAATTTGCACTTCAGATTTCCAAGGGAGAAGGGCTCTTCATCAGCTTCAGCCATTCAGCCTTCTCCATTCCATTCCATGTATTGAGTTGCTGCAGCTACCCAATAACTCCGGCATTTTGCAGTTTTGCATATTTCAGCCAGTCCTTCTAGGATTGACTTGAGGTAGTGATTGGGAGATGAGATCAGCTCTCCCAATGATGTATGGGCCATGTCTATGCAGATCCTATGATGTTTTTCACTCAGTGTAGCAGTCTCCCTCATGTGACTGCACAGTCCCTATTCATGGGCATCCTGCTATGGAGTAGCTTTTTGTATTATGGCATGTGTATTCATGGAAGGCTTCTTGCCTTATTCTTTTGATATTCATTGTATCATTTTGCTGCTGTTATTTCATAATAAAATGGCTCAAGGGTTTTCATACATTTTGGCATAATGTTTATTCACTGCTATTTCTAGTTATGTCTTTATATTGTTGTAGCTGCATTTTTGGGTTATCTTGAAAGATTCCCAATCTTGTTATATTCCCTCTTGGGAATATTGTCCCTTGATAACACTCTATAGATAGAGTCTGATAGTGGGCCAGGAAGCCTCTGGAGTTCATCCTTCTTTATGAAGGTGACAAATCCAGTAAATGCCCTTTCAGTCTATCTCTGGAATATATTTGCTTGTTGATTGAGAATGTTTCTGAAAAAGGAACATTACATCACATATATTACTTATCAAAATCTTCTTACATTCCCCAAATACCACCTGCGCACACAACCAACAGGGTTCGCACACATCAGGACAAAGGATTTTCGCACACACAGCCAATGGGATTCCTAACCCAAAACAACCCAACCCAGATCTAGGAATTCGTACTTCACATCAATTTCTATTCATTCCCTACCCATCAACTAAAAAAATTTCAACTATTTATACTACTTTAGCCTATGCATCCAATGGTTCACAAACCGTGGTTTGCGGACTCCTGGTCTACCCTTGACCTGCTTATAATGAATTAGGGGCTTTGACCCACCCCAAAACCCCTGCGCTAGACTAAATATAATAAAAAATATACAAAATGGACCAGATTCATAGCTTTGTAGGAGACCCTGTTCCAACATTCCCCTAACACAATTTTGTGACTCGTCCCGAGTCACTGAGGTGGTGGGGTTTCCACCTGCACCTGCAACTGTCTGATCACTCTGGCTACCGGGGCAGCACAACGTCGCTCTTATTAGTATTCCGACTTCATCCTGGCATCTCCCGTGTATCCTTCGGGTCTTCTAATATTGTGGTTGCGCGATATAAGTCCCACTGTTCCCGGGGATATACGAACCCCATTGCCAGTCATATAGTCATTTGATCCGATATGGTTTGAGCCGACTGCCATTGACATACCCAGGCAACATATCACCGCGCAAGGTAGCTAGCCGTATAACCTTCTGTGACTTCCTTGACCACATAGGGCCCAAGCCAGTGCTGTCAGAATTTCCTTGGGTGTTTGGAAAATTGGCTATCATATAGTAGAACTAAGTCATCCGCTGTTTAGGTCTTTTGGCGAATATGTCGGTCATGCCTTTCTTTGTCTCATTCCTTGTGGACCTGCTGATGGAAGTTAGCAATAAAACAGTCTTCCTTAAAGGTCACCAGTTGCGCTAAATGTTCCTCTAGAATCGCTGGCTCGACCATGTTTGTAAAGGCGGCGGTGCGAAGGCTGGGAATGATATATTCCATGGGCATGACGGCCTCCTTGCCGTAGACCATCCGAAACAGTGTTTTTCCTGTCAAATTTTTACAAGTGGTGCGGTAGGCCCAAAGAACAGATGGGATACGGATGTCCTAATTGCTGCGATCGACATTACAGACCTTAGTTAGCATGTTTTCCAAAACCTTGTTAAAAGCTTCAACCGCTCCGTTTTCCTGAAGGTGGTATGGGGTAATCTTTGCGTGGTGGATCCAGAATTCCTTCGTTAAGGCCTATATTGTCTCATTAACAAAGTGCGTACCTCGATCGCTCAGTAGGATCTTAGGACACCCAAACCTGGTCAGAATATGTTCAAAAATGAAATGCGCAGTGGTCCTTGCGGTGCAATCCTCGACCGATTGTGCTTCGGCCCACCGGGTTATGTAGTTGGTAGAAGTTATAATGTAGCGTGCACCTGTCTTATTTCTAGGAGGGTTGATAGGGCTGACAAAATCAATAGCCCACTTGTCAAAATCCTGGAGGGCTACTTGCGGTTGCAGAGGCATTTCATCTCTCCGGGATGGAGGTCCGGTTCGTTGGCAGGTATTGCAGGCCCTACAGTAGTCATGCAAGTCAGTATGCAAGGTGGGCCACCACAACCCAGCCCGTAAGATCTTTTGCGCTGTTGATTTTCCTCTGTAATGACCCCCTGCGACCCCGTCATGGGCTTCTGCCAGGATGTCAAGCCGTTCATGTTCTAAGACATACCTGCGCAACACTTCATCCGCGCCCATTTTATATAGATGTCTTGAAATGAGGGTAAAATCCGCAGCACGAGCTCCCAAATATTTCTTTTACTGCACATAGTACCCTACAGGTGCCATACCCGTAGAAAAAAACTGGATGATGTCGAAGAAGTGCGCGTCTACTACTTTAATAGTAAATAGTTGCGCATCCGGCAGTTCCTCCTCTAGGTTAGTCGGGTCCTCACCATTCTCGATTCGAGACAGGTGATCTGGCCCAGCATTCAGCCTTCCTGGCTTGACAATAATCTTGAAGTCATACTCCTGGAATAATAGAAGCCATCGGCATATTTTCCCGCCCAACACAGGCTTATTCACCAGGTACTTCAAAGTCGAGTGATCTGTAAACATTTTGAAGTGACCCCCTAATGGATAGTGCCGATACTTCTGTAGTGCATAAACCATGGCCAATCCTTCCTGTTCTGTAGTGGCATAATTGCGTTCTACGTTAGAGAGTTTTCGACTGGCGAATGCAACCGGGTGATCAATGTTCCCATCTCCAGGTTGCGTAAGGACTGCTCCGAGGGTGACTCCGGATGCATCAACATGAACGTGAAAGACCTTTATCCAATGTGGAAAAATTAGGATAGGCGTAGAGACCATCTTTTCCTTGAGTAGTTCAAAGCTTTTCTGACACTCGTCGTCCCAAAAAAATGAAACATCCTTCCTAAGAATTTTTTCCAGAGGTGCTGTAATCAATGCGTATCCTTGGATGAATGTTCGATAGTAACCCGTATGTCCCAAGATCGAACGCAACTGTTTTTTGGTAGTTGGCATTGCTAGGTTGATAATAACTGCCACCTTCATCGAGTCAACCATCAGCCCTTGTCGACATACGATATGTCCCAGTAGGATTCCGAAAGGTACGCAGAAGATACATTTCTTAATATTTAGGAGATTTGGTGCTTTCTAAAAGCATCCAACATCAAGCGCAGGTTTGACACATGTGTCCTTACCAAGCCAAAGACTTTCCAATCATCAAAATATACTTCTAGGAATTTGTGGATGAACTCCTTAAATACTGCAACTACGACTCACGAGAAGAAGGGGCATTCTTTAGTCCAAATGGCATGACCATATACTGGAAGGAACCCCATTCTGTGGCAAACGTGGTTTTGCTGCGATCTTCTGGTGTGATTATGATTTGATGGTATCTGGAGAACCCGTCAGTGAATGAGTATGCTTCTTGGCTGCCTACGCTAACCAGGATTTCATCTGAGAATGGCGTCGGGAAGGGATCATGTACGCATACGTCATTTAACTTGCGCAAGTCCACATAGATTCAGATTCCCCCCTTAGTCTTCTTCTCTTGAACCACCATTGGACTTACCTAATCCGACTGTTCGACTGGTTCGATAATGCCTGCGGTGAGCATTTTATCAAGTTCTTCTTCAACCTTCTGCTTATACTTAGGGTTCAATCCATAAGGTCGCTGTTTTACTGGGCACACATCGAGTTTCAATGTGATGTGCATGATCCCTAGCTCCCCTGTGATCCCCTTGAGTTCTGAGAATTTTGTGGGAAATAGGTCTTGATATTCTGTGAGCAATTCAACTACTATGTTGATAGTGTCATCACCCCAATAGTCCCCAATCTTAGCCAATTTGGGTTTCTCTGCTGTGCCAATGTTAAATTCTCGCAACTTCAGAGGTTTTGTTACATCCACAGTTTGTAGTGGGGGTCCGGCAATGGTGCACTCCCCCTTCGATTCTAAGATAGAGATATTGCGCGGATCTTCATCTTGCTCTTCTATATTAATATTATGATAGTTGGCAATGTCGTGCATATGTGCTTCCCACATTGGTGCCCCGACAACTGCGTGGGGGCTGGGTTGCCTAAACACAAATGTGTCTATATCCTGCAGAGGTTCATCGAGCGCCTCCGAGCCTCCTATCAGGCTGAATTTCCATATGAATTCATCTTTCAAAGTTTCCCAGTGGTGGGTTCTCCTGTGTAGCTTTGCATCCAAATACCATGCCACTAGAATGGGTCCCAGGGCATGAATAAATAAGTGAACCCATTATTTTGTAGTCCGATCACCCCACTTGTCCATCCATGAGACCAAGTATTCTCGCGGATCCTTAGGGCCCAGGAACTTCCTGATACACACAATAGCTAGTCGCTCGAATCGTAGGTTCATCATATCCCGGCATTCCTCCCAAGCTTGGAACGCCCCCTTATGCGTGTCCCACCATCTGGCGGGTGTTGCGCGCAGATCCAGATTGAGGGCCCATAGCCTTTGTTCCTGGGGAACCTCGGCCTTGAATATCCATAAAAATTATTTTAAACTTCTGGACCCATCAAAGTGGGGCAGGTCCCTTACCTCTGAGGATATACATTAGAATTCCTTCGTAATTCTAAGACATCGCAGTGCAGACACGTCGTGCAACCGGTTTTTCCAATTTTCTATTTCTCCGTCAGAGTCAGAGAAACAGTCGCTATCCTTTTCCCAGGAGAGCATGCCATCAGTCGTAGGGTTGATCCAATCTTCATCCTGCGTAGTTAACTTGTAGATGTGGTCTACCTCCTCGTCGATATGTACCGGATCTGTATACCTTTCCCCCTCTGCGGGGTCTAAAGGGACTATCACTTGGACCCCTCCGTTCTTAAATATCATGCTTCTCTTTTTCAATTTGATAATACCACCCATGTTGATGGCCCAATCCAACCCTAGGAGCGCAGGGTAAGGGTTTGCATCTTCCACAATCTGAATGACTTCAAAGTCATCCCAGACCTTAAAACCTGCGATATCGACTACGACCTGTGATAATCATCCTAAAGGTATGATCTTCTGCTGATTGGCCATGCACAACTCGATAGTGGACCATTCTAACTTAGGTTCTCCCATGCGCTGCCATGTTTGCTTGGGCAGTACGTTCACATCTGATCCTAGATCCAGAATAACCTTCTCCATGTCAAAATCACTGATTTGTGCTGCAAGCCGCATTTCCCTACCAGTGCGTTTCTTGTACTTGTATAGTGTGTTTACATCCTTAACTTCCAGGGGCGGTTTGGTCTTCTCTGCGCAGCTGTCCAATAGTGCCTGGAGGTTCTGAATGACCTGCTGGTCATGCAACAGTTTCATGCATGCTTGTAAAAATGGTTGGACCCCTTCACCTTCTTTGGTGGCCGTAGGGACATGCGAAGTGAAGTCCTATCGAGCTGCGATAAAGGTCTCCCTTTCCTTTTGTGGGTCCAGGCCTTCTGATTTGATGACCACTTTCCTGATCAGAGGCTCATCCACATCTTTTTCTTCCGCCCCCTGGTGGCTAGACCACTACGAGTTATGATATTAATACCTGGTCCCTCATTTTGAGGCTCCATTGTAACGCTTTTCACATTTTGCGCAGGTGTCTGTTGTTTCTCCTGCACCTTAGCTATCAAAATCAGGCAGTCCTCGATCACATGGTCCAGCTGCGTGTAATATTTGCAGGATTTCCTTGTAGGGTTCGGGCAGTCCCTTGCAAAGTGACCCATCTCTCCGCAGTTATAACATATTAGTTGGCCTCTTCCCCTACCTGCGCTTCTACCTCGGCCCCCGCCCCTACCCCTAATGGGGGAGCCCCTAATACTAGAAGGGGTCCTTGGTGACGAAGGATCTGTCTGTACCCTATAGAGGTTTCCTCAGTCTACCATTAGATCATAAGTATGGCAGTTCTACTCATCATGCCCCACAGACCTACAAAACCTGCACCATTGCTGCTTAACCTCTGGAATATAAGTAGCAAGGTGAGGGAAGTGGTTGGTGTCGTGCAACCCCACAACATGACAATCGTCACACCATAGTGCCGGCCTACTTGGCCCCGTAGCTTCTCTAGGGCGCAACGGGCTAGGTCCTCCAGCCTGCATGTAGTCTGTTAATAGAAGACAGTTATCCTTGGTGTGGCCATTCACCCTGCATCGTATGCACCACCTGTCAAGGCTAGCCTCTGCTCCTCTTTCCTTTCGCAGGTTCTAGATCTCCATGTGCATTGCTTCCAGATGGCCTTGGATATGTTGTACACCCAACTGGGTTTCATCTCATGGCGCATCCTCCAACTTCATTTCTATCTCCAAGGCCTTGTCCTGCGACTCAATGTCTTAGTGGCCCATCGGTATGCGTAGGTGGGGCAACAACATAGAAATGAACCACTCCGCATGTTGCCCGTCATCATACTGGAATCCTCCCTCTCTGATTACTTTTTTCAATCGTTGAACAACTTCCCATACAGACTCAGATGGACCTTGTTTGAAATATTTCAGGTCATTCACTATCTAGGAGTAGGCCTTGGGCTTCTTAAACTATTGCTTAAAGGAATTCTTAATGTCCTCAATGATCACGCTTGCATGCTGGTCTAGGTATCCCATGTACCAGTCTAGGGCCCTCCCTTCAAAAGCAAGAGATAACTGCGCTCTTTTCATAGCATCACTCGCTACATTCTGCGCAGTCCATACAGACCCCATGACAAACCAGAATTGATCCATATCTTCATCTCCCACACCCTTGAAGGCTGGTAAATTCATCTGTGACATCATATTGTCTTCCGGTGGTGGCAGAGGTGAGTTATTTCACCTACGAGGACTCAATGATGGTGTTGATGGAGGGCTATGCACAACAAAATTAGTCACTGGAGTGTAGATAGATCAATCTCCCTCTTGATTAGTTCTGTAGTACTTACCGCTGCGTGTTTTACCCTCACTTTGATCGAAGTTCATTCACTCGGTATGGCTACACAAGATACTCTTTTCGCACAATAGGATCTTAATTAGTAACGGAAAAGTTTTTAGAAACTTACCCTAGAAACCCTTGAAGAACCTCTTCTTTGCTTTTGAGTAGGATACAAATTGATCGATTGCAAATTCAGCCACAAATCCTCCTATCACAATGTCCACCCAATGATCTACCATGCGAGTAATGTTATTATCAGTCTTTTCCAACTACCGGATCAGTTATGGAGTCCACTGCGTGACTCGTTTGTCATTCCAACACTTCTGGAAATCGACCAGTCTTGCGAGCCACTCCTGCAACTCGATTGCAAACGTTACGAAGAAAATCTCGTAGATTTCCAGGAAAATATACTTATTTTTCCACTCCTCCGTGGTTAAGTTCGCACTGCGATTTTATTTTACAGAAAATTCTTGAACTTGATTTCAAACCACTCGTTGATTTCTTTCTTTTCAGGCTTCCAATGCGTCCTTGGCATTACCAAATCTCTCCCTCAAAATTCTCCTAGTCCCGACAACGAAACCATTTGTTGGCTCGAGAACAAACCCCTATAATACTGGCCCTTTCAGCAGTGACCTGCTTGTTCAGGTCAAAGTCTCACCCGAAGCAGTATGGGAGGGTGCTGGAACCAGGTTTCCACACCCTAAGAGAGAGAAGGTAATAACACAGGCCTGCAATTATCATATCTACACAAAGGGGTGATTCACAGGGTTTCAGACTTAACTAGACTATAGTTCTTATCAGATCTTCTCTAGCAGGCTTGCATCCACGTGCATATCATCAATTATAGCCATAAAAAAACATAATCGCAGCCAATATTGTCAACACAAATAGTTCACGTTCCTTAACAAAGATGTAATCAACGAGTGCAACAACAGTCTCATCACAGTAATATACTAAATGGAAAGACTTTCATATCATCGGGATAAAATAGACAAATTCACAGCTTAATCAGACAATCTTGGTTCGCATCAATCATAACAGAACAAATCCAGTCAACAGCATATGTTTTAGCAATACTTCACATATATTTCTTATCAAAATATTCTTACATTCCCCAAATACCACCTGCGCACACAACCAGCAAGGTCCGCACACAGCAGGACAGAGGCTCTCCACGCACACAGCTAGCAGGAGTCCTAACCCAAAAAAACCCAGCCCAGATCTAGAAATTCGTACTTCACATTAGTCTCTATTCATTCGCTACCCATCGACTAAAAAAGGTTCAACTATTTATACTACTTTAGCCTACGCATCCAATGGTTTGCAAACCATGGTTTGCAGATTCCTGGTCTACCCTTGACCCGCTTACAATGCATTAGGGGCTTTGACCCACCCCAAAACCCCTACGCTAGAATAAATATAATAAAAAATATACAAAATGGACCAGATTCACAACTTTTTAGGAGACCCTGTTCCAACACTAGTTGGAGTCAATGATCTCCAATTAAGATCAGGGAAGATAGTAACCTCAGAAAAGAAGAAGCAGCCTATGGTGATTATTGAAGAGAAAGGTGAGGACGAAATCCCTAACTATTCTGTGAGAGATGTCACCATTCAGCCTATCCCTATATCTTGAGAGCCTTTTCCATCCTCTTCAAAGTAGCCTCCCTATTCAGAGAGGCTAGTTGTGGAGAGGAATGACCCCATTCCTGAGTCTAGTCTGGCTTCTGAGTTTAGAATTTTTTTTATAATGGTACCTTTGCTCCAAGCTATCAAAGAGATCCCCATATGTACAAAAATAATTAGGGAACTCTGTCTTGAGAAGCCAGCAAGGAGAATATTGGAACCCAAAACCATTCAATTTGTTGGAAGAGTAGCAGGGTTAATGATGGGATGTATGCACATGGAAAAATATAATGACCCCGGAAACCTTGTTGTCTCTGTTCAGATAGGTGATGCCCTTGTCTCTAATGTGCTTATAGACCTTGGGGCAACCATTAATGTTATGACCAAGAAAACCATGGATCAACTTGGATTGGTCCATATTCGTCCTACTCCCACCGTACTTGAATTGGTAGACAGATCTAAAATCAAACTAGAAGGGGTGTTGGATGATGTGGTCGTTTCATCAGATTCTTGGGAATATCCTGCAGACTTCATTGTGCTTCAGCCAAATAATCCAGTGGGAGGACATCCCTTGATCTTGGGACCACCATGGCTTGCTACGGCTGATGCTTACATTAGATGCCATTCGGGTGACATGTATATTTCCCATGGATATTCTTGGAAGAAGGTCACCTTATATCCGCTCGCTAGATCCATCCAAGAGCTCCAAGACACTTTGTGGCTAGATTATAGTAGTGATGAGGAGACTCACTCTGTCTCTATGTTACATCATTGTGATGAGTCCTCACAGGAGGGTGAGATACATGACTTCCTGAACAATCTAGACACCATGCCCAATTTTGAGTCATTGAGCCAAATTTTTAGGAAAATCATAATTCTCAACCTCCCTCACCAACATCTCTAGCAACACCTATGTGTAATATTGAGCCCGATACCACTCTTGTTGAGATAAGTCCAAGCAAATATTTGTATATATTTCAGACTTGGATTTATCCGAGTAAGAGTAGCTTGTGAATTTGTTGGGAAACCATCTTAATTTCTTTGCATAGGGCTATGAAGATATGAAAGGCATCCCTCCTGAAACCTATACTCACCACATCTATATTCAAAATGGAGCCCGACCTGTTCGAAAACCTCAAAGGCGTATGAACCCAGCTCTAAGAGATGTTGTAAAAGAAGAATTGCAAAAAATCTTGGATGCTGATTTTATCTATCCTATTTCTGACAGCCAGTGGGTCTCCCCATTAGTGTTAGTCCCAAAAAAAGATGGGAGATGGAGCATTTGCAGAATATATATAATTGAACAAATCCACTCTTAAGGACTACTTCCACCTTCCTTTCATCGATCAGGTGCTTCATACCCTTGCTGGTAAGAAGTACTTATATTTTTTAGATGGATTTAGTGGTTATAACCAGATATAGATCACACTCGAGGATCAAGACAAAACCACCTTTACATCTCCATGGTGTAAATTTTCTTACAGAGTGCTTCCCTTTGAGCTATGTAATGCCCTGACTACCTTTCAAAGGGCAGTCTTGGCCATTTTTGGTGACCCTGAATGTGTGGAAATCTATATGTATGACTTTTATGTGTTTGGTGATTCATTTCAGGGGGCCCTCTAAAATCTAGAAAAGGTTCTTCTTCGTTGCCAAGAATCTCATATTTCCTTGAGTGATAAAAAGTGCAGATTAATGTGCAAGGAAGGAGTAGTTATTGGCCATCTTATTTCTGACAAAGGTATCCAGGTTGACCTTGCAAAGATAGAAATTATTCTGAGTCTTCTTGCACCCAAAACTCAAAGGGAAGTGAGAGGTTTCCTAGGACATGCAGGCTACTATAGGAGATTCATTTAGAACTTCTCTAGGATAGCTACCCCATTTTCCGACTTTTAGCTAAGGATAGTGAGTTTTCTTGGTCCACAACTTGCCAATAGTCCTTTGAGACATTGAAGGAAAAACTAGTACAAGCACCAGTTTTGAGAGGACCAAACTGGTCCTTGCCATTTCATATTTCCTCCGATGCCTCAAACACTACCATTGGCGCAACTTTAGGAAAAGAAGAAGAAAAATAGTCCTATGCTATCTACTTCATCAAAAAAAACTTGTCACCCTCTGACCTAAACTACACAGTTACTGAGAAAGTGTTTTTAGCTGTAATTTTTGCTATTAATAAATTCAGACACTACATTACAGGGTATGAAGTCTTTGTGCATACTGATCATTCTGCAATAAATATTTGATGAATAAACCATTAAATAGCGGTAGAGTGACTAGGTGGTTACTATTATTGCAGAAATTTAATATTATTGTTGTTGATAGACCAGGAAAATCTAACGTAGTAGCAAAATATCTTTCAAGGCTAAATAAACCTGGTGAAGTAATTCCTGTTGACGATGATTTCCCTGACGAACATATTTTTGCCGTGTCAACGAAATATCTATGGTTCGCTGACATAGCTAACTATTTAGTCACTAGAAAGACACCACCTCACTTATCTTCTCGTGAAAAGTGGAATATTATATATAAAAGCGCTACATATTATTGGGTTCAAGGAGACCTCTTTTACACTAGGCCAGACCTCATTATCCGAAGGTGTGTAAGAGATGAAGAAGTGTTTGAAATCTTAAAATCTGCTCATGGCGAACCTTGCAGAGGCCACTTCGCTGATAAGTGAACCGCATACAAAATTTTACATGATGGTTATTTTTGGCCCTCCTTATTTAAGGATGCCAAACAATATGTCAAGAGATGTGATAACTGTCAGCAAATGGGCCAGCCCAATCAAACCAATGGAATTCCTTTATGTCCTCAGGTTATGGTTGAGCCTTTTGAAAATTGGGCTATTGATTTGGTAGGAAAAATAAATATGACATCATTAAATAAAAAAACATATTTTGGTTTGTACAGATTTCGTTACAAAATGGGTAGAGGCTAAAGCTGTTTCTTTTGCTACTAAAAAAGTTGTTGTTGATTTTATTTTTACTGAAATCTTTACTAGATTTGGTGTGCCTAGAGAGATCGTTTCTGACAACGGACCGCAATTTATTTATAATCTGGTACAAGGTGTGATGGATCAGTACAAAATTCGACATAGGAAATCCACACCGTATCACCCGTAATCAAATGGTCAAGTGGAGTCCACAAACAAGGTAATTGAGTCCATCCGCATAAAGACAGTGAACATGCATATAAATAATTAGGCTAATAGATTACCAGAAGCCTTGTGGGCATACCAAACCAATTGGAGGAACAACACGGAACATACACCATATGAGTTGGTATACGGGAAACAAGTCCTTTTGCTGATAGAATTCTAGATGAAGACCTTTAGGACTGCAGTCCAGTTGGGGCTAGACCTCTCTGAAGCACAACAAAAACGTCTCCTATCGCTGAATGAGTTAGATGAATTTCGAAGGGATGTTATTCAACATAAAACATTGGTTCAAAAACAATGCAAAAAGTGGCATGACAAGTCCATCCGGAAGAAGAAGTTCCAACTAGGTGATTGGGTACTCTTTTACGATTCCAGATTTAAATATTTTAAAGGGAAATTCCATACATGCTGGATGGGACCTTATGGGGTGGTCAAATTGTTTGAAAACAGAGCGGTAGAAATCAAAGTATTGATGAGAGGAATTCGGTGTTCCTAGTGAATGGGCATAGATTGAAGGTATAATTTCAGCCCGTCACTAAAGGGAATTTTATGCAGCAAGTCCAACAACAATCTGAGAAGGAGATGGTAGGTGGCAACACCAACCTATTGAAAATATGATTCTTTCTTTTCCTAATATATATATATATATATATATATATATATATATATATATATATAATAATAATAATAATAATAATAATAATAATAATAATAATAATAATAATAATAATAAGAAAAAATGACCAAAAAAAACAAAAATGAAAAAAAAGGGAACAAAAATCAGTTGACTGACATGATTGCAGAAGGCTTAACTTGAAAAACGGCGTGCTGGCAGGAAGATCAAAATTTCAAAAAAGGGAACATTGCTTGATTTTTATATGTGTTGGCTGTCACCAAGAAGAAGCATGTTCGAATAGGAATCGAGCCCTTGCCCAAGTTTGCTCAACTCCCGCTACATTTGGTTTTTCTAGCACCAGTGCAGGCATATTTTAAAGGTAAAATTTTTCCCTTCTTCTACTTCCCATTTCGTAATTTCCTGCTATTTTTCTTCTTCTAATCCTACAATGAATTACCCTCCTTTTTCTTCTAAGAAAACTATCCCAATCTGATTTCGTATTTCCCTCTTTTCCCCCCTGATTTGTTTTCCCCAAATCCATTTTTCGTTTACCCCTCTTGGTGGTTTCACTCCTAGAATCCCTGCCATGATATACCTTCCCATTCTAGAAATTACCTTTTCCCACTTCTTTTTTCTCTCATGGATCGATTATAGGATCTGATGTGAATTCACAAGTCAGATCGAAAGGCATGCTTAACACCAAAGAATGGTGAATAAAACTTCCCTTGTATATTTAGGCAAATTGTTTTTCCAACCAATGAGTTGTACTCTATCATAATTTCTCTTTGTCCCTTTTTCTCTTGGATGCTATAAATATCCCTAGTGCAGGAACACGTGCTCAGTGCATGCACATTTAAGTGTAGGCAAGTTCAATGCAAGAATGATTAGTGCAGGCACGCGCCTGACGGTGAAAACACATGCAAGAATGATTAATGAAATGCAGGAATCACCGGTGCAAAAATGTGCATTGGAAAGTCTATCTTTATTTTATAATTCTTTTTTGCAAACAGAGTGACTACCCCATCAATGGACTATATCATCTAATTATTTGAATTATGGTTAAGAATTTGCTTTGTCACTCACTAATGTAGGAAGAAATCATTTTTAGTATAAGAAATTTTAGGTCATGAAGTCTTATCTTTTTAATGAGTACTGAAGCACACCTTATGTTTATTATGAAGCAAATGTGGGATAGTACAAATTCACCCGAAACCCAACACTTACCTCTTTTGAAAATATTTTTCATCACCTATCAATGATGGCCTTACCTCATAATATGATCGTGGATGATCGTTACACCGCGTTATCACTAAAACCTCCGCCTTTTCCAATCATCATCGCCTACCTATACTGGAACAATACGTGTGTGCATCAGTCCCAAAGGAATAATGATGGAGCATGATTGGATGGAAGAGGGTCAATAAGGCGGTGGGCGAACAACTCTATCATCATAAAACTCTTAGCAGACCGTTTGAACTCCTTAGTGTGATATTTTTTCGACAGAGAATTGGGGTGATTTCAAATAGAGATGGCGCCCATGATAAATGAACCATTATCTGTGAAGGAAATAGAGCAGACAACTGAGTATCAAAACAGTCTTGCACTGTTTCAAGAATCAGGATTTTTCCCATTCCTGCAAAAGTTCGATGGATTCGATACAACCGTAGCATTGGAATTTGCAAGGACGTTTGAGGGAGGCCGAGCCAAGGTAGGCTCACTGGAATTTGAGGTTGCAGAAGAATCCATAGCTTAGGCTACTCACTTATCAACCATGGGAGAACAATGGTTTAAGAAGGAGAAAATTGAGAAGAAAAGGTGGCGCAGATTTTTTGTCGATTGGAAGCTGAAAGTCGACTGGAAGGAAGGGCTTCCGCTCAGTGCCATACTCGGGAAATGGCGAGATTTCATATATATCTCAAAATTTTCTTACCTGTGAGGGATGTTATTCATTAACATTCCTATACCATATTCATTTGATGTTGCACTTTGAGTCAGGGAAACTCATCAATTTTCCTTGTTACCTGCTCAGAAGCTTGGAAAAAATGGCGAAAGGTGTTCAGAAAGGGGAGACGAGTCGGGTCGCATGCAAATTGTATCATCATGGGATGATCGTGATTCTGGTTAAGAAGGATCTAGAGGTGAAATTAATGACATGGAAGGCATATTTGAAGGAATTCCAGGGACGAAGTATAGGGAAATCGTTCGAGAAAAATAATGCAGGCAAGAAAAGAACAATAGAGACTCTGACTCCACACCCTACCAAGACAAAAAGCAAGAAAATACCGGTGCAAGAAGAGGAGAAACCTATTAAATAAATTTCATCCTTAGTAAGAAGAACGACCAGTTTCTCGGCTAAGAGAGGGAATGCCTCTTTGGGGGTGAGTCACAATCAGGAAAGCTCCTAGATTTTGTTGGACGAGTCACCACTAGCTTCACCTGGAGATCATAATCTCTCGGTTCTTGCATAGGTAGCGGCTCATACTATGGTTAATGAAGGTCATGCAGAGGAGGAGGAAAACATACCCTTGTCGGCCTTCCTTCGTATGTTAAAGAAAAGAAAAGTGACACTAAGTGCAAGCAGAGAACTAACAGAGAGTCAGGGAGATGATGAGGCGCAACATATTGAAATCCTAGATAATTTTGAAGTACAGGGTACTGAAACCCCTAATGAGATAGATGCGCAGGGTATTGAAGCCCTTGGTAAGTTGGACATGGAGGATACTAATACCCTTGGCGATATTGAAGTTCTGGGCACTGAAACCCTGGCTGAAATCGAAATACAGAAATTGGGTGGCCAAGATAACTTTGACCTTGGCAATGATGGTACATGTTTAGAGTCAATTGCAGAAAAGATGCTTGCACCAGACGAGTTGGAAATAGAGAACTCCACCCACTATCTAAACAGTCAGATAGAAGAGCTTGGGTAGGGAGTTGATGACTTGGAAGCATCAAACCAAGCCATGAAGGAGCAGGATACAATGCAAAAGCAAGGCGAAACGAAATTGGCAGAAAAATTCAAAGAGAAAAAATGACAAGTCAAGATGTGGAAGTTTCGGGCCTTAAAGTGCTATAAATGTCTTAAAAAAGTGACCAAGAAACTTAAGAAGGCTCGAAGTAAGAAGATGAAGACAGTGAAAGCAGGGTTAAGCATAAAAGTTCAGGATTGAAGGGAGACTCCTTATTTTTGGGTTTTTGCAGCAGGTAAAGGTTGTGTGAGGAAACAGAACAGGTTAGGGATGGGAGGATGTTGTTAGGCTACAATGCTTTATTTTTAACCTCCTTCCTAATTCAAAACCACAATCATAAACCTCTGTTTTATCCTCATAAACTTTCTTATTCCTGCATTATTCCAAGAATCCTGTCTATCCCTGCACTAGTTTTATATTTCATATTTAAGGTTTATCAAGTACTTAATTAATAATTTTAATGGATTTTATGCCTTTAATATTTCTTGCAACTAATATTTTCCTTCCTAAAGTATTTTATAGGCAAATGTATTAATTGTTTTATCAACATGGTCTAGTGCAGGCAGATTCCTGCACCGTTTGCAGCCGTCTGCTCCTAAACTTCCGCGAAAGCTCGTTACCTAACATGGGCATCTCGTTCCAATTCATCTTGTTTAGTTTCGGTCATCTTGAGTTGAATTCAAAGCATAGGATAGTCAGGGATATGATCTAAGATTGGGTTGCTGGCCAACAATTAGATTAGAATTTTGTTATAGCCACAAGCTTATTTTGTAATGCTATTTGTTATTTTGTTTCAGCCGAAAGGTTTGAATTAGAAATATTATATGTAATTTCGTTATGGACATAGGCTGAAAGGATTGTATAAAAGATATATTTCAGATAGGAATTAAGGAGATATAGCCATGCTACTGTAACTCTGGCGAAATTGTAATTTTGTGTTGTCGCCCTCGTTCTGGGATGGATCCATACTTATGATGTATATTTGCTGATTTGGAATTAATACAATGAGCTACACCATGTTGTTTGAATTCTGCATTTTAATCTATTACTGATGCGTCGTTGAGTGTTGAAGCTTCAAGTTTCCTAAAATGGGAAATGGGTTGGTTGGCTAGGGCCCAACAAACCTTGCTCTTTCACCCTCTCAATTTCGTTCTGTTAAAGGTGTGTGTTGATTTTATTTGAATGCAAATTGTGGATTGAGTTTATGTTTTATTCCTTCATAATAATTTTTGTTTTATATCATTGATAGTCAATGTGTGACATATTCATGGTGTGAACATTAATTAAGTCTAATTTACCTTCGGTCATTTCCTTTTTACGAATCTTAGTTTACTTCTACCTGGATTGTGCAAGCACGTTATTCCTGCACTAGTGCATTTATAATTACTCCAACTTGGTTTTGTTGGTTCATTACAGTAAAGTTGTTTCATTACTTCCTTTCATAAGAATTTGATGTATTTCTGCAAGTGAATGTTCGTTAGCAAATAAAAGTATTTTTAATACCAAGAGTTAAAATCCTAGGAATTAAAGATGCTTTGTTAACTGATGAATGAAGATCGTTACGACACATCGATCTGTGCCTGCACTCTATATTTTAAAAAGGGAATAATTAAAAATTAAATCTGAATAGTTAAAGTGAACCTTTATGAGTTAACAAAGATTAAAGGCAGATTTGTTTTATGTGAGTAACTATTACAGGGATAAATCCTATTGTCATACTTAAGTAATTTCTTTCATTGCATTGAAGAAAGTGTGCTTTGACTTTTGAATTTTGTTTTATTTTAAAGTCTATTTTCATTGTGAGAGTCAGTTTGGTTGAAGCATTCTTTTGCGTGTGCAAGTTATTTCAGAATTCTGATTCACCTTTGCAAATTATTTTCATAGATTAGCAGACCCTTTCATTTTTCCTGGAATTAATTGGAAAACTTGGTGTAGGAATCTATGTTCGAGTACAGGAACCAATATCCTGTTACAAGAACAAAGTGCTTGAAGCCTGAAGCTTAGAACCCCTGCACAAATACATAAATCTCCAGTGTAAGTGTAAAATATACTTCCCGCACATAAGCCCTATACATGTACTAGTGCAAGCATACTGCAAGAGCACATGAATAACAACTTAGTGTAAGAAGGAAAATCCTTAAAGAAGGCAGATATTTCCAAGGGCCCAGTTGTGAACCTGCCAACACCCACACTGGAGATAAACATAGAATTTTAGCTCAGCAGTCAAGATTGTTTACAACAGTGCGGAAGTTCCTTTATTTGATTTCTTCGCAAAGTAATTTATTTCACATTCCGACACTAGAATTTCTTTGGTGTAAATATTTGTGTGATCTTTCTTTTGAATTGAAATATCTTGATTAAAGAAGTAGGAATAGAGATAGGAAAAGTTCATACCATTTCTGTCATTCCCTGTGCTTCGTCTCTAAGTTTACGAAACCCCTGGGTTGACAATTAAGTGTTAAAAGGAGTTTTCTTAACTGTGTTTCCTGCACCCAACAATGCATAACCCAAATGTGACCTAGCATAACCAAGCAATGCATATACAACATGTAACAATATGCAAGCAAGAGTGCACACACAATACATAAACAAGAACAACACGTCATCAGTCATACATTCATGACATCATATTGATAATGACACCATAATCACTTCCATGGTGACACCACTGCCACCATGACCAACACAACGCAGATGAAACAACCACATACAACATATATATGAGAAAAAGATAAGCAGTCAACGTAAAAGCATGACCAACACACTACCCATCGGTCCGAGAGTTTAACCATGCTCTGA
This sequence comes from Pinus albicaulis, assembly GCA_034641835.2. Taxonomy (NCBI): domain Eukaryota; kingdom Viridiplantae; phylum Streptophyta; class Pinopsida; order Pinales; family Pinaceae; genus Pinus; species Pinus albicaulis. The sequence continues at coordinate 794,519,309 of CM076575.1, read as the reverse complement.
TACCACTCTGTAACACCCTCTTCTCACATCTACCCAAGTAATTGGCCAACTAGGCTAAACATGTGACGAGAGGCTACTAATATGATATTCAACCTCCTAGATGACCTTAATGAAGTGGAACCGATGTAAACACCAAAAACACACCTTACACTACATCCTTGACATCCCCAAGAGGTAACCCAAACTTTCAGGCCCCTGTTCCCCAAGGGGGAACTGATTTTTGACCCATATGAGGCTCAGCCATGGGCATGTAAGGGCAAGGGACATCTATATACCCTTAGCCATGGGTGTGCCTTATTAAGGTAGCAGCTATGACCCCAAAAGTTCAGTTATGTGCCTGCAACTCCGGTATTTGTGCCACATTTTCAGCCCCTCACCCCAGGTCATTGCCTATAACTTCTTGTAACTTTAGGAGAGGGTAAATAACATTAAAACAAAAATATGGAAGCAATCACATCAATTGGAACCCATCTGACCCCACCCGACCATGACAGGAATTTCGTCAAACATGTCACAAATATTGCATTTACATGTGTAAACAACATAAATAAACATATGGGTCTAATGCTTATCTGAGAATCACTAAGAAACACTGCTCCCTTACATATTAAGTTGAAATAGAATCTATTTGACCATATATACATTGTATATTCATTTATAGACAAAACATATATAGATCCATACATAATCATTGATAAAATACAAGCTTATAACCAACATAATAGCAACATAAATACCATGGATATAACATCAATGCAGTCCAAATAATAACCAATACATTTTATTACCAAATACCAAAGGAATGATCTCTTCATTAGTGAATGAAAAAACAACTGGAGATGGGACTTCCACGTTCCACCCGAACATAGATTGCCTGAGCCAAATCTCACTTCATCCAATCACCCTCATGCCATATTCCAAGCATGAATGTGGGACTTAAACCCAAAGAATCAACCAAGGAATCCCGAGGCTAAACCACCTCACCCTCATAAAAAAATATGTAATAACCGGCTTAACCGTGATCTACCCTGATCACTAGGCCAACACAAGCATGGATACCACCAGATTCTCTCTGCCTAAACCGTGAGGAATTTTCCTGTCTCCTAGTCTCTCGGGATTTACCACAACCCACATTCTGAATCAGGGGTCACTAGTCCCTAAACTGAGACATACTCTCTATGCTTTACTAAAATTCCAAACTGAGGATTCCTAGGTCTAAAATGGAGATTAAACCACCACCTCTCAAGATTTACCGCAATCAAAATCTTGATTACTAGGCCCTAAACCAAGGCAACAAGTGAACCAGTTCTATAATAATTCGAAGATCCACTTTAGTCAGCTTCAAATCCATTCGGTAATCCAGCTAAACCAAAATATCAGAACACCACAAAACCATGGCTATCGAGAAATGGAAAGGCTAGGTTGAATACATTTTCACACCTGGAAAAACCCATACCAAGACATTAGAGAACCACATGCAATACCATGCATGTCAAATATATCAAGGAAATCATACATGCAAATCAACACCTACAAATAATTCTGGTGTAGTTGCTTGATTCTTGCTCCTCCTTGCTTTCATCCTCCTTTTTCCTACTTTCTTGCCTTTCTTTCTCAAAATCCGAAAGTGCTCCAATAACTCTTAAGTGTCCAAGAGTGTGTGTGTGAGAGAGAGAATAATGAAAGAGCTCCAAAATTGAACTGAAAAAAGGTACCAACTGATCCTCATAAGTCTTTTTATAGAATAGGCCTCTATTTTCCTCATTTTCCATTATTTTCCTTCATTTTCGTCCTCACATGCAACTTGTGACCTTTCATCTCCCTTTTCTACTAATTTCCATTATTTTCATAAAAAAATGTGCCAAAAATTCCATTTTGCCTCTCCAAAGCCTTTGCCTTTGCCTTTGCTAATTTCCTTAGCCATAATAAACCAATTTAACACCCACTAGGATGTTTTTCCCAACATTCAACTTGGAATAAGTGTCCCATCATCCGTGGTTATCGTATTTAAGATTTATTACATGGAATTTTCACCAGGGCTGTTACAAATCAGTCTAGGACTTAACATGTAAGACGAGGTTGCTCAATGGTGGTAATTACTCGAATAGTGAGTGAGGCTACTTCATGGTGAAGAACATGAAAAACTCCTTTTGGAAAAATGGTCTAATACTCGAAAGAAGGACAATAAGAAAAACCAGGTGCTATTTTTTGCTAGTATATCCTTATTACAGATTCATGGTTGTATTCAGAAAGAGAAGATAATTGTGTCTATCAATCCTAGTTGCAAGCATAATTTTATTAATGTTCATTTGACTAAAATATTGTGAGTCCCAACAAAACAAATGGAGCACACACAGGTTGATAATGAGGAGGTGCAACTTTATAAATATTTGAAGATTTCTATGGATAAGTATGTGTTGCATTCTAATTTTTATACTTCATATATGGATAATGTGGATGTTATTTTGGGATACTCTTGGATAGAATTTGTGGGTACTATTAATATTAATGTGCAGAATAAATTCATGAAGCTCTGGTATAAAAAGAAGAAAATTACATTGCAGGATATTTCCATTAAGGACCAGGCAAAGACTGTGGAGGTAAAAGAATAAATCTCTAATGACACTGACACATAAAATGATGAGCCTTTGATGGTCGACCAACACACACAGACATCAAACCAGGTACTAGAAAAATCACCAGACACCACTCAAGCACTAATAGAAGAGGGATTAATGAAAGATACTCCATCAATTAAAGCTTCAACATATCACCACTCACATCACCCAACATGACAACAACCAACAAGATGGAAAACCATTATAAACAAGAACAAGAACCCTTGGATGACACACAGAGAGGTGAGGAGATCCATCCAAAACACATTAACACAAAGGAACTACTAGAACCAACTTCCATCTCAAGCGAGCGAGGCACCGACTAGATCAAGTGTTCACCTTTATCTAGGATGGCTAGATGCACGTGCATGGTACTAGTGGACTTCTCTTTTGAGTAGATATTATTATTTGTGTTATTCTCATGTTTAGGGGATGAAACATGTTTAAGGGGGGGTGGAATGTAGTATACCTAGGGGGTATCATATGGGGTACAGAGGGAGGTACCCAAGGAAATAATGTAATATAAGGAGGATAAATAAATGGGCCATAATTAATAAATAAAGTGGTTAGCCCACATTATGCAAGGGACCACAAGTAGTTAGGAAATAATGCGATAAGACCATGGTATTGGAAGTATGACCCAAGGTAGTTACCCATAGTATTGTATGTATGAAGCCTATATAGAGGTTAGAGACTCTCCATTGAGGAAGTAAAGGATTATTGTATTGAAAAGCATATGGCTTGTGGAGTGATATCCTTCCTTAAGGAGTATTTGTATGGTGTTATGCTACCTCGAGGGTTTTAATATCAATAAAGAAGCATTCTATTTTATATTATTGGATCGATCTTGATATTTCTTGGGCATAATTTGCATTATCATATATCTACAGGTCAGATCTATTACACAATGTCATGATTACAAAAGTCATTATGAAGGCCGAATCTAGTTACATTCTTCAACATGGACTACTAAAGTGCACAAACACTCGTAATTCTCTCTCTCTCTTTCTATATATATATATATATCCACTCTCAATTTTCTCTCTCTCTCTCTCTATCCACTCTCAATTACTCTGCTCATATATGGAACAAAATGCACTCCAATAGAATGGAATCTTTTTCTTCCTAGTGGCCCATTTATAATGTAGCCTGATAGCCTACTAGTGATTAAGCTTGACTCTTTCAACTCTTAACTAGAGTTACAATATTGAATTATATAGTGATTTTCATCATGATCACATGTCTAGCCCTTTTCTATGAATAACGAGGGCTGAAATGGCATCCTATCAAGTCATGGTGGTCAAAACAAGAAGGCTAACTTCTAGGTGGCATAACTTTTGCATATAGACTCCCTTTGAGGTCTTTCTTGCATCATTAGAAAAATATTCGAGTGTAGAATAGCGTGAGGGGGTGCAGTGCTTAAAGAGAAATTTTTTACCCCCCAAAAATGTCACTTGATGCCTCAAACTATTTTCAAAAGGTTTCAAACCCTAATTCACCAAACTACGACCCACTAGTTAAAAAGGTCCTCTGAGTTGGTTCCTCCATTTTTTCCACTTTGAAAGCATCAAGATCGATGAAAATTACTATAATGATCCAATCCTGATCAATTTATAATATAGAAACCCTTACTTTTGATTCACTATGAAATAGATTGGATTTTATAATAGTTAACATGAATTAGGGTTCCAATATATAACTACAAAGTCTATCTAACAATTCCTTTAGACAACAAATGCTACATTATTTATCACTAATCAAATAGGAAAAGCATTTTAAAAATTGTCACATACCACCTTTCCATGACGGATAATCAATAATAAATGATATATTCAATTCACCATTAACACGAAAATTTACTTCATAATCAACCCTACCATTTACTCAACTCATTGATATCTTAGATTCTCTTTCGTAGATAAATTGTCCTCTTTTCCAATGAGGTCAACGTAGGCTTAGGATTAAGGTCCTTAAGTTCATGCTTGTAATACCTTACACAATTAATAGAATTATGATCCATGATCCTCAAAGTCATTATAAACACAGGGAAAATTTAATTTAATTTACAAAATCCTTTCCTCATCATACACGCATTTATGAATACACAAAATGTCTCAAAACTTTGTAACATAAAGTATAATGTGGTCACCGACTTCAAAAGAACCCTTTAAGGTTCTCCTTTTTTTTAAGTTGCATTTCATGGTTAATTTTACATGTTTTAAAAAATGGTGCTACTGGTAACATCCTTTTTTCTCCATTAAGATTACCACTTTGTGCAACAATGGCCTTAACAATGTCATAATGTTGTCGAAAACAAGTTTACAATCAATCACTTGAACTACAAAGTGATGCTAACAATGGTGCCATTTTTTATATTAAAAGTTAAACTATAACTTCCTCAAAACGTTCAAACTTGCAATTGATATCGTTGCAACCAAAACCTTAAAATCAACCTTGAGTCAAAAGGTGGTGCTCCTAGTAGCAACCCACCATCCCCTTAGGCCCCTTTTTTAAGGATATATTTTCATTTTTTGAAGTCAATTGCTTCACAACCAACACCCATAGAGAAAAAAATCCTAAAATCAACCCCTAAATAAAAAAGAGGCATGATAAAGAACACCCTCTTTTTTAAGGCTTGAAATTGTAACAATTTAGGAACCATGATTCAAAAGTCTAGTGCTATTAAAAAAGTCGTAAAAAAGACAAAAAATAAAACAAAATGGGAAAATGCCCCAAACTATAAAAAAATCCATAACTTTTTTAAAGAAGAAATATTTAAAAAAAAATTTAAATCAAAGGAGAAAAATAAAAAATAAAATAAAAACATAATTAAAATATTAACAATACTAAACTCTTTCAAAGCCCGCTAGGCATAAAGTCGGTGACATGGTATTTTATTAAGGCACTTTGTAGTGTAAAGGTCACCAGTTCAAAAATTTGTGGGTAAAAATCTAGCCATGCTAAGGGTTGGAGTGGCCCAAGCCGAGTGCCATCCCTCGCTTATTTTAACGACTTAGATGCTCCTCGGTCGCAACTAATCAAGTCATAGATTAGGTGTGTGAGTCATCTTAGGACTCACATTACCTAGCAAACAAACAAAAAATACTAAACCCTTTCGAAATGATATATATATATATATATATATATATATATATATATAAACAAACAAACAAACAATATATATATATATATATATATATATATATATATATATTGTTTGTTTGTTTATATATATATATATATATATATATATATTGTTTGTTTGTTTATATATATATATATATATATATATACAATTTTTTTTTTAAATGAAAAAAAAAACAATTGAAAAAACTTATATATAATTGAGAGGGAATTAGTAGAGACGGGGCTAGGGTTTTAGTCTCTGAAGCATAAAATTTTTGCAATGTTTGAAACCTCACAACACAAATCCAATTAGAATGGTTCTTTCCATGTAGATTCAACAATTCAAATCTAACAAATCAAGAAATCTAAACCTAAGAAACGATTTAGTTATTTAACAACAACCCTTCCACTTCAATATTTAGCTCTTCTAGCCTCAGGTGGTACCTGATACACTCATAATTATAGGTGCTTGATAAAAATCCAAAACAATGATGTTTTAAACATTGTATTCTTCGTAGAAGTGGCAATGATAATCGACATAATGGGTGTCTTAATTCCCAGCAAAGCTATACTAATAAAATGTTGAAAGGTTTGATCCACATAGAGTATCATTGATTGACAATTTGCAGCTCTAACCATATTCTCAAAAAGCCTTAGTGCAGGAATTTCCAGGATTTTAGGGGTGATTTATGGGGTTTTCTTATCTTTAGTGCATGTTTTTTTTCCCATTTTCGAAGGTGATCTATGAGAGCCTAACTTCTTTCTATGATTATTTATGGAAACCTTAACTCCTCAACTCACATCCATTATCTTACTAGTGAGTGTTACTCCCTAGCCCACATCCTTTCACTTACTGTTGGGTTTTACGAAGTACATGAAGATTTCAAGTGTTTTGACGCTGGGTAGTTCGACCAATCATTTCAAGATTATCATGTGAGTGGGATTGAAACCCTATTTCCCATTAATGTGATTTACAATGTGAAACCCTAACTCTTGTTTATGATTATTAATGGAAACTATAGCTCATCTACTCATTTGATGACCTTTTCCATAACTTCTTCCTAGAATTTATCTCCATTTGCAAATGCTCCTCCATGTGGTGAGTTGTAAATGTATTACCCTCCTTGCACATTTACCCAAGCTAATGGGCCCATAGGGGTAAACATCTAACAAGAGGCCACTATGATGTGATTCAACTCCCAATGTACAATTAAGGAAGTGGAGCTGACGAAAAAAAAAACCAAACTAATCTTCCACACATGCTACAAAACCTTCTGGAGCCAACCAACCCTTCCAAGTGCATAACCCCTAAGGCAACTTGCTTTTTCACTAGGACCTCAGTCACTCCCATGACAAGGCAAGTAAGTGGTTTAGACCCTTCAATCACTCCCATAAGCCTGCACCCCAATGGTTGTGGACTTTTCTAGTTAGGTTTGAGCCAACGACCCCATATTTTGTGCCACTTTTTCAAGCCAAGGCTTCAGGCCACTGCCAAAAAATCCATGAAACTTATAGAAGTGATAAATAACAAAGGAATAAGGCTACTAATAGAAACATTGGTACAAGTACTTGATCATACCCCTACTAGCCATGACAAGAATTTCGTCAAACATATCACAAATATGCATTCTATAAGTCATAACAACATATATGATCATAGGGGTCTTATACTTATTTGAGAATTGTTAAGAAGCATTGATGCCTTATCACAATAACTACATTATAAAATATTAGGTCATTTATTCATTTTTAATTCATTTACTAATCAAAACATAATGAGAGCCATACATCATCACTATTACAAAACATACTCATAACCAACATATAGACAACAAAAATAGCAAGGATATAACAACCATATAAACCACATAATAACAAGTACATTCACCCATCAAATATAACAAGAAAGATCTCTTATTGACATATACAAAATGCAACCATATCTGGTACTTCCATGAACCCCCCAACCATAGATTGGGTTGAACCAAATATTTCTTTCAGCCAATCACCCCCATGCCATATTCCAAGCATGAATGTGGAATCTTATGAAACAAATCCAACAAAACCAAACCAGGGATTCCAGAGGCCAACCCACCTCAACCCTCAACCAATGATTCCACCTCATGGTCGGACATCACTAACCATCACCATATCGGTCTCTACTCAAGTTGTCCAAGGCTCTAGAGCGTTTGTTCCAACCAAGGCTTCCAGGGCTAGTAACTCAACCCACCAAGGGCTTCCAGAGCATTTGTCCAACCAAGGCTTCCAGGAATAGTAAATCAACCCAAGCTGTTACAAGGCTTCAAGAGAATTTGTCCAACCAAGGCTTCCAGGAACTAGTAATTCAACCCTCAACCAAAGGAACATGAGAACCAACCAAAAACAAAAGGAAAATAACCCAAAAATCCATGGCTATCCAGGAAGTGGCAAGGCTAGGATAAACCAATATCAATCCAGGAAATATTCTGTGCCAATGCCAGATCATAGCCATTAAACCACATGCATGTTCCATGCATGGAAAAACTAGCAATGAAATCATACATGCAACTCGGTACCTACAAGAAAAATTTGTTGTTGTTGTTGATCCCAATGTCCTCTTGCACCTTCCTACTCTTCTTTTGCCTTCTTTCTCCAAGACCCAAGTATGCCACACTCCTCAAAGAGTGCTCCAAGAAAACTCTAAGTGTCCAAGAGTATGAGAAAGAGAGAGTAGAAAGTGAGATCTCCAAAACTGAACTGAAAAAAGCTATAAACTGATCCTATAAGCCTTTTTGTTAATGAGGCCTCTATTTTCTTTAATTTTCCATTATTTTCCTTCATTTTTATCCTCACATGCAACCTGTGACCTTTCACCTCCCTTTTCTCCTATTTTCCATTATTTTCATAAATAAAATGCCAATAAATGCCTCATGCATTTCCAAAGCCCTTTCCATTGCCTTTTCCATTTTCCATAGCCATTAATTAATCACAAGTGATCCCCATCACTATGTTTTGTCCAACATTAAGCTTGGAATAAGTGTCCCATGATCTTGGTTATTATTTTGCCTTTATTAACTTTTATTAAATGAAATTTTGACCAGGGTTGTTATGGAACCCTCCCCCTTGGTGGAACATTGTCCTCGATGTTCAATGACACCTACAACCACAAGACTGTTGAAAGCAAAACATACTACCCATGGAGATTTATAACTTAGCTCGTTGTAGTATTTACAATGATCATCCCGCATAGAAGCAAACCAACATGAGAAACATAACAACATGAAAACCATAACGACATGACACTCATACCTCTTATTGGAGTTTTATAACACAACTCATGGTGGTATTTACATCCATATACATATATACATATACCAAGATACCACACCACAACATATGCCAAAAACATTCACCAAACCAGTGAATAAATAAGGATACATAGCCCACATATGATCAACCATCTCCCATGTAGCTTCATTAGGCCCAAAGTGCTTCCACTGCTCTTTAACCTGCTCAATTTCTCGGTTTCGGAGCATGAGAATATTTCTCTATAAAATACATTTTAGTTTCAGTTGGAAATCTCCTTATGGCTACACCTGCAATACAAACCATTTAATCACATGATCAACATCTTTAACATATTGATTAAGCAATGACACATGGAAAAAATCGTTGGATTTCACTATTGAAGGCAATGAAATTCAATAGGCTAGTAGTCCAATCCTTTCAATAATATTGAAACATTCACAAAACCAAGGTGCTATCTTGGTACATGATCCAATCCTCAATGAGATCTTCTTGGGATTGATGCACAAGTAGACCTGTTCCCCAACCTGAAACTCCTTAAACAACTTATTCCGATATGAATAAATTTTATGCTTGTCCTGTGGTGATTTTAGATTCTTCTTGATTACCTTCATTTCTTGTTACATCTATGCCAACATCTATGGTCCTATCAACAACATGTTAGTTGTATCACTCCAACTTATGGGAGTATTACAACTATGCCCATGCAGTGCCTCAAACAGACTCATCCTTAGTGACTCCTTATACCTATTTTTATGAGTGAACTCAACCACTGGAAGATACTCTTCCCACCTCCATTGTTGATGCATCAATTACATCCTCAACATCCCCTCCAATATCATGTTGACCCTCTCTATCTGTCCATCTGTCTGCAGATGATAAGTTGTACTGAAGGGCAACTTTGTACCCAAACCTGCAAATAAATATTTCCATAATCTAGAAGTGAACTTGGCATCCCTATATAACACAATATTCTTTGGGACACCATGCAAAATCACTACATCTCTTGTGAAGACATGTGCGACATCATTAGCTAAATAAGTAGACTTCACTGGAATGAAATGCACTACCTTTTTCAACTTGTCCACCAAAAACGTGATGGAATCATGTTATCTATATCTCCTTGAAAAACCTGTGATGAAATCCATGGAAATGACGTCCCATTTCCATAATGGAATTGGTATCAGTCGTAGTAATCCACCTGGATGCTTACACTCTGCTTTCACTTGCTGGCAGTCCAAAAATATAGCAACAAACTCTACCACTTCCCTCTTCATATTCAACCAATAATAAAACTTATTCACTGCTTTCAATGTGTTTTGATATCCCAGGTGACCTTAATATGGCTTAACATGAAATTCCCTCAAGATAAGCTTCTTGAGCTCACTGCTATCTAGAACATAGATCCCGTCCCTAAATATGACCAAGCCATATGTTGTGAGATGATAGTCTACATGCTGATCACCTGTAACCTGTGCATAAGATCCCTATACCTATCATTTTGTTGTCCTACCTGCAAGATTTTATCCTGTAAATCTGTCCCATAGGATCTCATAGTTGTTATATGATTCATATGTATCGTCTTACTAAGATCATTTGCAACCCTATTCTCTTTAACTTTAATGTACTTGATCTCAAAGTCAAACTCACTGATCGTGGCCAACCATCTAGCTTTTTTGGCATTCATATTTGGTTGGTGAAATAAATACCTCAATCCATTGTGATCACTCATCAGTATGAAGCTCCTGCCAAAAATATAGTGCCTCCACATCTTCAATCCATGGATGATAGTTGCCAACTCAATATCATGTGTTAGATAATTCTTCTCGTGCTCATTCAGTTTCCTTGATTCATAGTGTTATAGGCCATCTTATCACATCTAATCAGTGAGCCTCATAATTCGATCAATTAACATCCTATTTCCATTGTCAGCGTCTTGCACAAAGACCTAAGCATGTTCCTTTCATCCCCATAGTTTCAGTCCTAAATAGTATCATCTAAGCCAGTTTTAGGAGCAACACTCCTTGTATGCCTACTGGGGTGCAACCACCTATAGGTTGCTCCAATGTGGGCAGCATTGGCCACCAACAGGTTACTCCCCTTTGCACCTGCGTTGGTTCCAGAAATCCGAGTGATCCTGGTGGATGTTGGTGGCCACCTGCCTATTCCACTTAGGGCCCCACCATTTTTTCTTTCAGCTTTTCAATTTCCTTAATTGTAGCACAATTTACTATTTGTAGCAGTTTTTCAGGTCTTGAACTTCCAGAGCCGTTTTGAGGCCCTAAACGACGTTTTTTTGGAAGTTGCTTTAATGTTTCTCACATCAAAATTTGTAGTCCTTGGATAGATATTTCTAATGAGGTATTGTGCGTGTCAAACATAGATCGTATGCCAAAGTTACGTCCCCGGGAAGTTGATGCACCAATTTACCCAAACGAGGCCCATAGTTTTGGTGCTTCATCTCCTAGGGTTAGGTTTTTGGATGTTTAGGGTTTTCCATTGTTTCTCAATAATAAATAGGCCCTCAAGCCTCATTGTAACAGAATTTAGAGGCTTGTAGCCACCACATCTCTTCTCAGAAATAAGCTACCAGTGCCCTAGCTAGTTTATTTCCATTATGTCTGTAAACAAATTGTAGCTCTTTGATATTAATGAAATGAATTGTTATTTCTGCTGCATCTTTGTATTTGTGGTTATATGTGTATTATGTTGCGTTCCTGCATATATCTGGATCAGTGGTATCAGAGTGGTCTGCTCTTTCTCGATCCTTCTTTGCATATCCCCAATGAGGTCGGGGTATAAAGAGTTAGGGCTCTATTTGGTTGAACCTTTGCAAGATCAGCCTTGCAAACCTTGACGACTGCAAATAGGGGATGAAAATAAAGGCGAGGGAGCAGGAGATCCTATCAAAATATTGCTCGAGGAGGCCCTCAAAAAACAAAGGAACGTGATGATGGATAACTTTTCCCAAATCCTTCAACGACTACCCACTGACGACACATCTGCATCTAGCAGCCACTCTGGAGGTGCAACTCCTTTTAAGGTACAAGTAAACTTTGAAATTCCCATATTTGAGGGCCAAATAGATGCAAATTCCATAGATATATGGTTGAATCTATTAGAATAATATATCTCGGTTCATGACTTTTCCAACCGAGATAATATTATTTTTGCACTCCTTAAAGTCATCCCCCATGTCAAGGATTGGTGGGAAACCTAATGTGAGAGAAGGGACGAGGGGGAACCCTCTCTGTTCTTAACCATACCCCTTCGAATTATTTTCGAGACGCCATCAAGAAACAATATTATCCCATGGGGAGCTATGAGGACAAGTACATATAATGGACTGCACTATAGCAGTAAAGGGATCAAGATGTGCATGAACTAACGAATATGTTCCTACCCTGCACACAAATTTGGGTATCAAAGATTTAGAGAAAAAATTGGTGTTGAAGTATTGCAGTTGTCTGCACAGATACATTTAGGAGGAAATGGATTTCCTCAACATCTCCTCGTTTGGTACGACATACTGGTATGTTGCCAAGATTGAGCAGAAATTCAAACAGAAGAAGCAAGACTTTGGATCTGTGAATCAAAAGCAAGGGAAAGGTGCCCCCAAACTACAGAAAGGACGAAGCCAAGGCATGGCGGCCCAAGACAACTTGCCAAATCCACAAGCAAAGAACAACCCCACAAAGTCGAAGAAGGACACGGGAAAGTGGTGTGATTTCCATAAGAGCTCCACTCACAACAAAAGTGAGTTTTGGGCCAAGGAGTCACTGGTGGCCGAGATGAAGGCTTCTGAATCAGATGCATGCTCCGACTCTAAATCACAACTCGAAAAGGGGAATGATAGAGGGAAGCGGATTATCGATGCGGATCCCAATGCCATTGTTTCCACCATGAATATCCATAAGGAGGAACTAGAAGATTCAGAGGAGGAGGAGTGTCTCTTCCACTCCCATATGTGGGTAAAGGGTTCCTCGTTACAGTTCATTGTCGACGGTGGGAGCCAAAATAATCTCATTTCAGTAGAGGTCGTGAAGTAGTTGGGCTTTCCAACCATAACACACCCACAAACATACACCATCAGGTGGCTTCACCAAGGACATGATCATCGCATCAACCAATAGTGCCACCTCCCCTACATCATCAAGCCCTTCATAGATGAGGTATTATGTGACATTGATCCTCTTGATGTTTGTGATGTATTATTAGGCCAACCATACTTGTGGAAGTGACATGCTATATACGAGTCTCGGCCTTGCGCTGTTATTGTTACTTTGGGCAATAAGTTGTAAAGGATACCAGAGGAACTATCGCCTGCTGCTATTTCTTTGTTTACTGCAAAACAATGCAGTAAGCTCGTTTCCAAAACTGAGAAATTTGTTTTCTTGATGATCTGCCCTTAGGGAAAGAAGAAGTCTATGGCCATGACCTCCAGACAGGACTCCTCCACACGACAACAACAAATGGACAAGGTCGTGGAGGAGAACGGGGACATCTTCACCTCACCCACAGCGGTGCCTCTACACTATCAGGTCAAGCAACCCATCAATTTTACCCCAGGTGTGCCACTGCCCAATGGAACAATCTATCGGTGCTCTGTTATGGAGAACGATGAAATCAAGAAGTAGATTCAGGAGTTGCTGTAGAAAGGTCACATCCGGCCAAGTTCATCGCGCTGTGGGAGCCTGATCATGTTGGTGTAGAAGAAGGATGGGACTCAAAGACTCTGTATTGAATATCGCGCGCTGAATAAGATCACTATTCGGAATAGGAACCCGATCCCACGGATTGATGACCTTCTAGACCAAATCAAAGGAGAAAAATATTTAGCAAGTTCGACTTGAAGTCCGGGTATCACCAGGTACCAATCGAACCCTCTAATGCGTGGAAGATTGCCTTCAAAGCCAAAGAGGGCCTTTTAGAATGGCTGGTCATGCGATTTGAGTTGAAGAATGCTCCCGCAACCTTCACGAGGCTGATGGATGACACCTTGCGACCATTCACTAACTCATTAGTATTAGTGTACTTGGATGAAATCCTGATCTTCAACCAGACGTGGGAAGAGCACCTCCACCACATCCAACAGGTCCTCCAAACACTGCGGCAACACAAGTTGTGTGCCAATTTGGAGAAGTGCACTTTTGGCATGACCCAAGTTCAATATATGGGATACATTATTGATGAGAGGGGGTTGCATGTGGATCAAACCAAGATCCAAGTCATTTGGGAATGAACAACTCCAACCACTCTAATAGAGCTTCACAGATTTCTAGGTCTTTCTAATTTCTACCACAGGTTCGTGTTGGGATTCCCTCATATTACTTCTCCCTTGAGTCAAGTCACCAAGGGAGGAGCGAAAGAAAAATTATTTGGGTTGGAATCTAAACAGAAGGCATTCATAGAATTGAAAAATCGCCTCTTCTCTACCCAATTTCTCACATTACTAGACTTGCAACAACCATTTGAGATTGATACATATGCCTTTGACTATGCTATTGGGGGAGTTCTTACTCAACAAGGGAATCCAATGGCATATCACAGTGAGACACTGTTCGACATAGTCTACAAGTACCCCACTTATGATAAAGAAATGTATCCCATTGTGTAGGCTTGCCGACAATGGAAGCATTAAATATTGGGGAGGAAACGGTCATACACACAGACCACCAACCCCTACAGTTCATACATGCATAAGGGAATTTGTAAAATGGTTGCCATCATAAGTGGTCCACATATCTGCAAAAGATTCATTTGAACATCAAGTACGAGAAGGGAAACACCAATAATGTTGCCGACTGCCTCAACTGACCACTAATTGTAGCGCTAAACACTGTTCTCAACTCTTGTGGGCATGAGACTTCTAATTGACCTCTTCTCTACAAGAGTAATCCAGAATTCAGCCACACATACAAGACAGCCTTGGAGGGTACAAAAGTTCCAAAATTCACCTCGAGGATGCACTACTGTGTCACATGGGGCACCTTTGTGTTTCTTCAAGTGAGCATGCCAAGATTATTTGGGAAGTGCAATAGAGTCGGTTTGTTGGGCATTTCGGAGTTGAGAAAACAATGGCAATACTACAAAATTATTTCTATTAGCCAAAACTTCAATAGGATGTTGGGAAGTACATTAGATCCTGCACTGCTTGCGCCATTTCCAAACCGACCATCGAGAAGCAAGGCCTCTATACTATGCTACCTACCCCTAGTCGACCTTGGGAACCTGTATCCATGGATTACATGTCGGGCCTTCTTTCTACTAAGCATGGAAATGACTATGTTTTCATGGTTGTCAACAGATTCTCCAAGATGGCCATTATGGCGGCCTGCAAGAAGAATATCAGAGCAAAAGCCACTGCTAAACTCTTCTTTGAACGAGTGTGGGTGCACTTTGGGATCCCACAGTCTATCATCTCAGATAGGGAGAACATGTTCCTCAGCACATTTTGGTCCAGTCTCTGGTCAATTCTAGACACCAATCTCACCAAGTCCACATCTTTCCATCCCCAAACTAACGACAAGAGAGACGTCGTCAACATGATGATCATACACATTCTGGGAATGTACAATTAAAAGCATCCATGCAGATGGGATGAGATACTTCCCTATGTACAACATAGCTATAACCAGGCTCTCCATAGGTCAACTGACCACAACCCCTTTCAGGTGGGCTTGGGATTCTAGCCACTATGTCCCATTGACGTAGCCATGCCATTTGTGGCTACTTAGGCCGATTCAGCTCATGTCTAGTCTGAAGCTGACAAGGCAAACAACTTCATTGAGTGAATTCAGCACATATGCCAATAGGTTCATTAAATATTGGACAGAGGCAATGCTAAGTACAAGAAACGACATGATCAACATCGGGTGCCACACAACTTCTAGGTGTGCGACAGAGTGTGGCTACATTTGCAGAAGGAGCACCTGGCTGGACCCCCACTGCAAGCTTTGCTCACTCCAATATGGGTCATACACCATCACCAAGGTTGTCGGTGAAATTGCCTTCAAGCTCAATATTCCACCATTCCTTGGTCTGCACCCACTGTTCAATGTGGACCACCTTCAGCCCTACTTCCCACCTCTACTGGACACCTCAAACATTGCTAAACAACTCACAGCAACATAGTTAAACTAAGACTGCATGGAACAAACCACCACAGATCATATCTTGGACATGCAAATCAAGAACAATTTCCAACAGAATATCCAACTGTATCGGGTTGTCAAAGTTGGCCAACTCCTACACCAAGGCAAGTGGTTCACTAGGGACCACGTTGAGCAAAACTTTCCTCATCTCATGGAGGAAGTCAATGCACTAGTGACCATTGCTTCCTAAGGGGGAGGAATGATCCAGGTGGATATTGGTGGCCAAATTCCTATTCCACATGGGGCCCAACCATTATTTCATTTAGTTTTTCCAGTTTCCTCAATTGTAGCACAATTTACTATTTTTAGTAGTTTTTTGGGTCCTGAACTTTCAGAGCCGTTTTAAGGCCCTAAACGACGTTTTTTGGGAAATACGATAGCAACATGTATGTTCCTTTGATGTTTATCAAATAAAAATATCTATTCCTTGGATATATCTTTCTAACGAGGTATTGTGCATGTCAAATGAAGATCGTATGCCAAAGTTACGTCCCTGGGAAGTTGATGTACCAATTTACCCAAACGAGGCCAATCGTTTTGGCGCTTCATCTCCCATGGTTAGGTTTTTGGATGTTTATGGATTTCCATTATTTCTGAATAATAAATAGGCCCTTGAGACTCATTTTAACATAGTTTAGACACCTGTCTCCACCACATCTCTTCTTAGAGATAAGCTACCAGTGCCCTAGCTACTTTATTTCCATTTTGTTTGTAAACAAATTTCAGTTCTTTGATATTAATGAAATGAAGTGTTATTTCTACAACATCTTTGTATTTATGGTTATATGTGTATTATGTTGTGTTCCTGTATGAATCTGGATCACTGGGAGAATGATCGGGATTCCAGAAGCTTCATCTTCTAGGAGTTTCCAAAAGTTGTTTCAACTATGTACCTTAGATAAAACATTCAAATCCTATCCTACCCTACTTTGGATTTTTCACCACTTATCCTTTGATCCTATCCCTCCATCGAAGGTGGATATAAAACCTTAGAATGATAATTGGATAAGAACTCCTAGCTTACTTCACTCTTCTATATATTTACCATCCTGCATATCCAAAGGTTAATGAATGAATGGTTGGTTTTTGGTGAGTGTTTATGCCCTTATGTTGCTCCAATGAGTTTTTATTATCTCATGCATTAGGGTGATTGGAGGTGCATATTGTGACAAAGAAAGGGAAGTCAACAACTTGGAGGAGCTCTTCTACAATATCAATTTCTATTTATGGTTGTAATATCCTTCCATTTATATTAATGCAAATAATTCTCTATTTTCTTATATGTGATGTCGTTATTTCATATATTTCAATACCATGTTGATCTATTGAATAAAGTATGTAGATGATACTCCATAGATATCATATTTTCTTATCTTGTGTTATCTGACTTTGCATGTTCTAATTTTGGAAATTAGAGATGGAATTGGAGCTTCCAAGCTAAAGAAGGAGCGAAGTGTGCGACGGATTCCAGGTAGGCCTCACTCTGATATCTATTTACTTTAAGGAAAAGCATTGGATTCCTTGTCTCTCTATTGCTCTAGGTTAGCCACTGACCTAGGGGAGATAATTTTTTATGCAATCGTAAATCCCGTATAACAAATTGGTGACCATATTGGGGAAAAAAGTATTCCCTTGGTGGTTTTCTTTGTCCATTCTACTTGATTACCTCCTTAACAAACCTTTGTTGTATCATCCAACCGAGAACAAACCTAGGAAATGGTTTCATCAAACCGTTTTTGCAATTTTTGTGTTGGAATACTCTTTCCTAGGCCCAATGCTCCCCCAATGCCTCTGATAGAGCATTGTACCTTACTTAGGCCCACTTTTTACCAGCGTTGCAAAGCACTGGTGTCTCCTTTTCACCAGTGTTGGTCCCTGTTTTTGCACAAATTTTTCCTTGGTTTTTGAGCCTCTCTTTCATAAGTCTGCTTCCAAATGAAATTACTTGAGTCTTGAGTGCCTTGTGGTCTCTTTAAATCCTCCATTCAATTTTCATTTGTGCTTATTTTCCTTTGCTAAGATTTGGTTTCAATTTGTATTTGTTCTTATCATTTGGTCGCTTGCAAACTGTTTTGTTTGATTCCTCGTCGCTTGGATGAATTTTTGTTTGAGTCCTCGTTCTGAAAAGTGTGATTGAATCAGTAATTGAACATTTGCATCTTATTTTTATTCATTTTAAAAAATTAAGTGTGGTGAAAAGAAAAACTTTTCTTTGGAATTTAGGGTTTTGCATGTGCATTAGTATAGGAACAGTTGCATCGAAAGTGAAACTGTATCTTGCATATTTTTTGTTGCATATTGTGTGATGCATCTTGATTTTTTCTTCCCTTCCCTAGCTATATTTTCATTGAAAGAGAAAATATTTCCACTTTCTCATGCTATATTTCCATTTTAGGATATTCAAGTGACATTCCTGGCGAGCCCCAAAATTGTAACTTAATTAAAGATAAATAATAAAATTTATTGAAAGAACCTAAGAATCATTTGTAACATTAACGCAAAAATTTAGAGGTCTAGGCTAGAGACGTGTCCCGAAGTCGTTAAAGTAGGAGTTGTAGTTATCTGCCAGTGTTGCATCCCAGGGGTGAAATCTCATTCCACGTACATAAGTGTATAGGATCGTTCTTTATGTACGTTTGAGTCTATCGAATGACACTCCACACATGAAAATTATATGGGAATGTTCTCATCAAACGGTTACACATTAGACAACACTACTACAAACTCCACTCCCACATACTGCCAATTATTTTTTTGGAGTCCGCTATAGGTTGCTATCCATCCATAGGTAACAGAGTATAGCATCTTATATACCGTAATACACCAAACACAACATTTGAAGAGATTCGTTGTTGTACGTTAAGTCCTTGGTTCGCCAAGGTGTATATTGCAGTTCACAGTTGCTTGGTAAAGCTTTATGCCTAGATTATCCTCTTTTTGATCTATTTATTTTTGTGTTGATAAAATTTATTATCCAACGTGGAAAAACAAAATCCCCCTCCTCTTCGTTCACATAGAATGAAAAATAAGCATCCTCTTCCTCCATAGGCTACTCCTAACCGACATCAAGAGCATAAGAAAACACAAACTACCGAATCATGAACTTTAGGCACTACTTCTGGCCCTCCTCTTGATATTGATTTGCCAGAATCATCTGTACCTTTGAGTTCCAAACCCGAGATTACTTCACTCCTTTTGGTGACACTCACACATTTGAAATAGAAGTCCCTGAAACTTTGTTACCTGAGGTCATTGAACTGGGCCTTCCTGAGTCAGACACTTTGTTTCCTGAGGTGATTGAACTTGAAAAACCTCAACCATATTCACCTGATTCTTTTGGACCTTTCTCTTCTCTTCCTTTGTCTCAAACAGAACCAATAAATCCTGGACCCGACGGGGAACCTCTTCCATACTAACTTGTGAGTATTGAAGAGATCCCTCAAGAAGAACCTCGTCCTTCTACTCCTATTCATTGGGAAGGGATTCATTTTTATCAAAATGGCCCTCTTTTGTCTCTTCAACCTTCTACACAATCTCCTTTACCTGATTCTTTGGTCCTATACGCCGATATTTCAGAACAATATTCATTAGGATTGTTAACCATGAATGGAATTGATTCAAATTCTCAGCCTGTGTCCACCACTATCGTTGAGACATTAAGTTTCTCTTCCTCATATAAGTTCATGAAATCACCAAAAAATCATTTGTATGGTGGCCCCTCCGTCCCACCTGGTTATCAGTCATTATCTGGTACCTTTTCTGGTGCGACTTCCAGTCCTTGGACCTCTCCCATGTCATCCAATTCAGGAATAATGTCTAGTAATTCTCTTATGAATGCCACACAATGTGCTCCTCTTCCTCCAACTACACCTACAATAGAGTAGTAGAATCTCCTTATGTTAGGTACCTTCCATCTGGATCATAGTTGCTTCCATCATCCTCCCCTCCTTTGGCAGGGGGAAACCTATTGTTGGTATACCTCAGAATGGTAACCTACCTAATTATAGTCCTCCTTATCCTAGAATGGATAACAATTTTTGGCAATCTACTTTACCCGTTCAACCTAGATCATTTTGGGATCAATTGTTGAATCCTCAAACTGCACCATCCTCATCGAAAATTCCTATCTATCCATCAACACCTTAACAATATCAAATACATGTGAGCCAACCTTTACAATATATTCCAGTGGATATTGGTTCTCGCCAGGTCCCGCTTAGTCAAACTATACAAGGTGCCTCACATTCTCAATTACTTGCATAAGGTACTCCTCAAGTTTTCGTAGGTCAAATTCTTCGAAATTTGGTGCAATCTCAATCGAGCCCACCATACTAGGGGTAATACAAAACCCTATCGGGCAACAGTATGGATCACATTAGGCGCCTTTTTAAGGCCAGCAAATCCAAACCCAACCATCCCAGTAGCTTTATCATCATCCTGGGGTTAGGAAACAAACTTACTTATATTTTGGTTATCAAAATCCTCCATGTCCTGGTAACCAAGTTCCTTATTATCAGAACACTCCTTATCCAGGCATGCAAGTACCCATTTCTTAGTTCATTCCTTCTTACCCAGGTCATCCTCCTCTGGACTTTAATTGATAGTTTCCTTTTGTGGCTACGCTTGAATTACCAGAGTTAACTCGGCTTACTAATGACCCCATTTCTCCTTCTCCATGGTGGTTGATTATGCCCCCCAACTTTCCTTCTGATATCCCAAAATTCAATGGGAATCCTGGAGTAGACCCGTCAACGCATGTAATGACGTATCATCTATGGTTTTCATCCAACTCCCTTAATGATGATTCCATTTGACTTCATATTTTCCAACAAACACTTACATGTACCACAACTAAATGGTATATTGAATTACCTAGAGCGTTGTTCCACGATTTTAACACTTTAGCCACTGCCTTCCTCACACATTTTGAGTTTCCCATCAGATACAAAATTGGAACAGAGCTATTGGCTAACTTCAAACAATCGTATTCCACTCACATCTCATATCCCATTCATGAGTGGAGGCATTGTCGCTGGTTGGTCAAGACTTGTGTTCCCGATCAGTTGTTGGCAGAATGGTTTGTCGAATCTCTGTTAGCTCCTATAACAGAAGATGTTTCCAAACGTGGAGTCATGCCTGAAGAGAAATTTATTGCTCGTGCTCAATATTTAGATATGGTTTATACTTAATCGAGCATGATCTATGATAATATACCGAACTATTTGAGACCTTCAAACAATGTTCCTCTTCCACCAAGAAAAGAATCTCATGCTGCTGATGGCATCGTTGGTTCTGCCAATTCACAGTGGGTGAATAAACCATCTAGTATTTCTCTCGTTGTTTATGTGAAAATCACTCAGTCCCATACTCCTACAACTTTTCGTTCCGAGTTAAATTCCATTTCATATTATAAAGGAAAATCTCAACAACAACTTGGAAGCAAGAAGAAACATAAATGTTATGTGGAATTGTGATTTACGGATAAATAAAATTCCCTAAATGTGGTGCTAGGAACTTAGAAAAACAGAGGAAAGACTTCAATATCACTTCCTCTAAAATAAGAAGATACACAAAATGATGAAAGAACCTACTTGTCATCCAAGCACTTCTCCTTCTCCTTCTATCGTTGTTGCTGTCACTCTCAATCCAAATTAGATCGCCAGATCGATTCCTGCAAACAAAAAAAAAGAACAAAAAACAACATGCATATACATATATCTACTTATCTTACTTAATCAAATCCATTAGATGGGATAAATATATATCATTCACGAATCCATTGCAAGAGAAATAGAGACATATAGAGAAATATATATGGGAAAATGAACAACAATATTTATTAAAGAGTAGAGGGGGGAGGTTACAACCAATGATCGATTTGTTGCCACCAACTCTAGCTTCATCCCAGCCTCATCACGTCCAACATCACACCAGCAACATATCAGTACTTTCACTCTCTCAAATGAAAATCAAACAACATTTCTTTACCAAAAATCTTCCTTCCCTAGCACTAGGATCTGTGCTCAATTTATAGGGAAACTTATGGTAGTTTCTCAATGAATGACTTTCTAATAATAGGAAACACATGTTCCCAAGTTCAAAGGTTTTATATGGACACTTGGATTCGAAATTTGACACACATGGACTCTTCTAGAAGGCATTGGCCATGTGGATATTCTTGGAACAACGAGAATTCCGCTCCAGGTGACCAATGCACTCTTGAATGTCGGGAAGTGCATTGCAGTGCACCATTGAATGGAGGATGCTAAATATGCAACGTAGTTGGTCCCTTTAGAGATTGCGTTGGTGAGTCAATAGGTGATATAACATATACTTCAAACCTTGGAAATATTATAATAAAAGCCATGAATGAATTGTTCTTCTCTTAGGGCATATATCAACTGAAATATGAGGGGATGATAGACCCTGTTTCATTGGTCCTGGGGATGATGTCCAGTTTGACTAGGTCATGGGGGATGATGCCCAAGTTGACCTTTAACAACCGCCCCCTAAATCATTAAGTCAAAATAATAATAATATATTTGAATGAGATGCTTTACGACGTGATGAGTTGGAACTGAAGCGGAGTGGTGACATGCATCAATATTACGATACATTACATCATGGTATTTTCATCTTGATCACGAATTGCTGAGGGAGGCATTCCCATGCTCAGCACATAAACTATCTAATAACATGTACATAGTTTAGAAACTTTTCTACATTGGAATGTTTCCCAATGCAGACATGCCTACAGATATAGGCCCATGTTTGGATGGCGATATTATGCAAGGTCACCGTACAGATCATGTGTACAAAAATCCTGAAATCGTAGCCCAGATGGATGAAACTAGATCCGGGGTCTTCTTATCTCGTTCACTCGATCGCTCGAGTACAAGTCTAGCCATGTGAATATATGATTTGTAGTCGATCATGGTAAGACATCATTTTTATTACCAGCCAATTATGTGAGCTGTTAACAAACACGAGAGAGCCACCATTGATGTTAATGGCTCTCAAGGTACTGCAGTACATTTTGCAAGGTGTGAATAGATGATTTTATGTTGAACGACAAACAAAATCTTTCGGTCAAAGGTCCGAAAGTGAGGATCTTGTCGATGCTGTAACAAGCCTCATGGTATTGGAAGATGATGTTTCAAAGTAAACTTCCTGGATGATGAGATGATGTCGACAGGAAGTCACTTTATCATGAAACGAGAGTTACTGATTTCAAAGACAAAATATGACTTGATATAGAAATGTTCAGGGATGGATGTCATGAAAATGAAGGTTTATGAGTATTCACCTGATGACTTCTCTTGAACATATCAACAACACTGAGATGAGTTGGCAACATTGACCCAAAATCGAAGAGAAGGTAAGATGAACCATAGGTATGAATGAACTGTCAAGAATATTACCCAATACAAAATTCACGATGATGGAGTGAAAGTGTCATGTTCAATAGTGACTTGCTACCGTAAAAGTGTTCTATTCGCTTTCCCGAATTTTCCCCGGTCATTTGTCAACCAGTACCTCTTTATTTTTAACAAAACTTGAGGAGGATAACATATGCTTGATCTATAATTCAACCCTCTGGGTGAATATGCATCACTATTTAATATTTTAATGAGTCTAGAGATAAATGAAACTCGATTCTTGCCATGATCGACAAGCCCATCGCTATTTTATATTTTAACGAGCCTAATGAAAGTGACAACCCGATCCTTTTTCATATTTAGAGAGTTTGAAAAAGAGGACAAAAGAAAACTCCATGAGTCCTTTTTCGTAAATTTGTCGCTTAGATCTGAAAAAGTGTAAAATGATATATGAGAGAACATCCTAACCATGTTCGACTAAGGGTTTCCTTTTTCGTAAAGAATCTATCTTAGTCTAGAAAAGGGTTAAACTTGTACTGATTAGATGTCATTTCATTTATTTTTACGAGCTCGAAATGACAAGTGCTCGATAATATTTTCACATTATCAGAGTCTAAAAAGAGCTAAAAGAAGACTCTAAGGGTTCCTTTTTCGCCATTATCGAAGCTTGAAAAAGAGATAAAAATGCACTTCAAGTCCTTTTTCATTTTTATCAAAGCTCGAAAAATAAGGATAAAATTATGCTTTTTCTGACTTTCAATTTAATTTACGAGCAGGAAAAGATGGAAATAACTCGACATTTTCATATTTTTTACGAGCATGAAAAATAGCAAAAGAAGCTCGGAATTTTCATGAGTTTAACGAGTCTTGAAAATAATAACCGAAATGGACTCGAGATGGTTTTGAACGCCCCCTGCAAGAGCACATGTCGAATGCCCCCTGCAAGAGCACATGCCCCAGAAGCTTCATTTCATTCACCTAAGTAGACTACTGGTTACTAATAGCTGGAGGGAATGAAGGTTCATCTACGAGATCAAATGGAAGACTTGTCCTAATTAGGAGAGGATAGGTTTCATTTTTTAAAGAGATTGACACAGGAAAAGAACTATGCTCATGGAACCTTGTTTCAATTAATGAGCTTGATACAATAAAAAGAACTATGCTCATGGCCTATTTCATTTTTTAATGAGGTCGACACAATAAAATAACTATCCTCAAGAACATGTTTCATTTATCTAGGTTGACACAATAAAGGAACTATCCTCAAGGAAACCTGTTTCATTTATCGAGGTTGACACAGGAAAAGAACTATCCTCATCACCTAATTCATTTTTTAATGAGGTTGACATAGTAAAAGAACCATCCTCATGAATCAATTGGACCAGTGAGCGTGTGCTGGAAAAGACGTAGTCTAACGGAATCATCATTTAAGGAGTTTGATGAGCACCATAAATGATAAGTTATAACATGCGCTGATGGGTCTTCTCCAGGGTTTCCATTGATCTTAGGAATATCCGAGGGTAATTTATGTGGTATCATCGACCACCAAGGAGAATAACTGATGGAACCAACTTGATATTGCACTGAAGATGTGAATAAAGGATCAAGCCATTCAGTACTCATAAGGGAGGAACCAGATAGGATTCCGATGATGACATGGGTGAAGTCCAAGGAAAATACATCAAAGATGAAGCAACAATAGATGTTGTCGCAGCTGAAACAAATGGTTCAGTTTGGGATGTATTCTCAGCCATGGTCAAATGACCTAGTCCATACCCTATAGGATCTACAGGAGCTCGAATTGACACATGATCAAAGAAAGCAGTGTGAGGTGATTGAGGAAAAGTATCATAAAGCTAAATCTCCAATACAAAATGAGTTGGAGTCAAAGGTGTTTCGTCTTGTGGTATTTCTTCAATCGAAATCAAACCAGGTGGAAGGATTTCAACGTCAGGCCCGAATCATATTTCAGTTGGTTTACTACGCGATATGGGAGATTCAATGGCTACAATAGATTGTGGGGTGACTGATACATGAACAACTTCTGGTTGTTCGACCTCAAGATTCAGATGTTCTGCAAAATACAATAGGATTTGGATCAACTTCCAGTTGAACAACCTCAGGTTCGGGAGGTATGCTCTCACTGATTGGATGGATCGTGACCAAAAGTGGCTAAGAGGACTCCGTCTCGACAGCTGTATATGAACCAGGATTTGTAGAAACAACTCAAGAAGACTCTGGTATATGTGAGGATGATGTCAAACCAAAGGTACTGATTGTACTAGTTTCGGTAAAATGACGTCGCCTTCGCCGCCCAGAAATGGCTTCTAGTGGTAAAGGTGGTTTCAATGCTATTCTACGCGAATGACAGAGAAAGAGATGTCCTTCTTCCATGATGACTGATTTATTTTATGACCAAAAACAAATAAACAAAATAAAAGTGTAATTCTAGGCAAATTTTTTACAAAGTAATTGTGAACTACAGAATACCTCCTGGCAAGCCAAGAAGTATGGGCAGGCAATCTCCACAAATGTTGTGTTCGGTGTATCACAAGTTACAAGGTGGCCAACTTGGTTCACTATGGATGGATAGAAACCTAATTTTTCCCTCCCAAATATACCCGAAGGTATGTAGAGGCCCAAGTACGTATTAGCGTTGTCTAATGCGAAACCACACTGTGAGAGCACCCCCTTATACATTTCGTACTAGAACACCACCCTATATACCTGAAGGTACGTGGACGAGCTCCAATATACTTACGTACAAGGAGTGAGGTATCACACTCAGAATGTATCACAGACAAGTTAGCGACAACTGCTATGTTTAACGATGCTGGAACACATCTTTAGCCTAGACCTTCTAAATGTTATCGTTAATGTTCCAATGCTTTCTTAGGTAAATTGATGTAAATTTTATGTTGATCTTGTTTAGAAAGTTTTTATTTGAGGTTCACCGCATGATGTGATGGAAATTCCTAAAAATTCAAACTAAAATGATAAGAAAAATTTTCAATTTTAGATTTTTTTAATGAAAAACCTAGCTACTAAGGGAAAGAGCAATCAGTTTTAGAGAAAACAACAAAGAGCACAAACTAAAATGAAACTTTCCTAACTTGTTCCTATGTAACACACACAATTCACTATATGCACATGTATGTTTTTATTTTCAGCTCCCTTAATGTGAATGCAAGAAAGGAAACTATATGCATCAAATCAACAAAACAAGTGTTTTCTTCTTTGAGAAACGAGGAATTTAACAACAATTTATCTTTTAGGAAAAATGAAGAATGGAACTACAATTTTTCCTACAGGAAATGAAGAATGAAACAACAATTTCCTTTACAAAAATAAATGGATCTAATGCATAAATAAAATACTTTGAATTTGATTTTCCAATGATAAATAAAAACACTAAAGAGACATTGAACAAATTTAATTTTCAAAGGAGGAAGAATCAGGTAAGTTTATTGGTCTCTAAGAGGTATCAGACAGTTGAGAATACAAAAAAAAAATGGCTGAGAATGATAGCAATGAAAAATTTGAATGGAATTTGATTGGCTAAGGTGGAAACATAGTCTCTAAGGGGAGACAGTGTCTTGCAGTGCACTCCTGAGTGGGAGACAGTGCACTGTGTCTTGACCAGCAGTGTGTTGGGCGCAGTAGGGATTGAAAAATCAAGCTACATAACACACTTCTAATGAAATTATTTCATTCAAATGTCTAATAACTGAAAGTAGATGCTACCGATGAGGATAAGCAGAGGCAAAAACATGAGGAATGATAGGATACTCCCCAGCGGAGTCGCCAATTTGTGATGCGGAATTGTGATCTACGGATAAATAAAATTCCCTAAGTGTGGTGCTAGGCACTTAGAACAACAGAGGAAAGAATTTACTATCATTTTCTCTAAAATAAGTAGATATATAGAATGATGAAAGAACCTACTTGTGATCCAAGCGCTTCTTCTTCTCCTTCTATCGTTGTTGTTGTCACTCTCAATCCAACTTCGATCACCAGATCGATTCTTGCAAACATAAAAAAATAACAACAAACAACATGCATATACAGATATCTACTTATATTACTCAATCAAATCAATTAAATGTGAAATATATATATATATATATATATATATATATATATATATCATTCAAGAATCCATTGCAAAAGAAATATAGACATATAGAGACATATATATGGGAAAATTAACAACAATCTTTATTAAAGAGTAGAAGAGGGAGGTTACAACCAATGATCGATTTGTTGCCACCAGCTGCAGCTTCATCCTAGCCTCATCACATCCAATATCACACCAGCAACATATCAATACTTTCACTCTCTCAAATGGGAATCCAACAACATTTCTTTACCAAATTTCTTCCTTCCCTATCACTAGGATTTGTGCTCAATTTATTGGGAAACCAATGGTAGTTTCTTAATGAATGAATTTCCAATAATAGGCAAGAAATGTTCCCAAGTTCATAGGTGTTAGATGGAAAAATGGATTCAAAGTTTGACACATATGGACTCTTCTAGAAGACAATGTCCATGTGGAGATTCTCGGAACAATGAGAATTCCGCTCCCAGGTGAGCAGCACACTCTTGAATGTCGGGAAGTGCATTGCAGTGCACCCTTGAATGGAGGATGCTGCATATGCAACACAATTAGTCCCTTTAGAGGCTTTGTTGATGATTCAATAGGTGATATAACATATACTTCAAACCTTGGAAATATTACAATAGAAGCCATGAATGAATTTTTCTTCTCTTAGGGCATATAGAAACTAAAATATGAGGGGATAATAGAACCTATTTCATTGGTCTTGGGGATGATGTCCAATTTGACCAGGTCATGGGGGATGATGCCCAAATTTCCCTATAACAGTAAAGGTAAGAAAAATAAAGACTCCTCACCACATAATAAATAAACAAATTCGTCTTCCGATGAGAAACGAAAGCCTCGATACCCATGCTTGATTTGCAACGAGGATCACTTTACACGTGATTGTCCACACCACACTCAAATGAATCCGTTTCTTAAATCGTACACTTCTCCCGCTGTGTTGATCGACTTGTTTCCTAACCAAGAGACTCATATGGTTTCCCAAGGCCCGTCTTCCTCTAACATGATTTTAATGCTTTCCTCCTCAAAGCTGAGATATGATGTTATGGTGGCCACTTAGAATAAGGAATATGGTAATGTGAATCCAATGGATATTCAGGCTATAGATCAAACTACTAGTTTGAAATTGACCTCATATGATTATGTTCCACCTCTGATTCCTACGGAATTTACTACCAAGCCTCCAAAGGGTGTTATCCATAAGTATGCTTTCAACCTCTGTTCAAGAGCTACCTAAAATTATAACATAGTTGAAGACTTGGCTCAGTATCCATCAGATATGTCAACTCTTGAGGTGTTGCAAAAGTACCCCGCCCAAAAGAAGGCCTTGTTGTTGGCTATTTGATGCGTGGATCCGCTGGATTCTAACCTAGTGGTTTTATCCCATGAAAACTATACCCCTTGAATTCCAACTCAGTTAGATTTTATGATTCAGGTGATTTTCCATGGTAAGAAAATTCATCGTTATATTTTGGACAAGGGAGCCTCGACTTGCATCATGTCCATGTCTTGCTAGAAGTCGATTCGTTCACCCCAACCAAGTCAATCGACCACCACATTAAAAAAATTTGATGGAAGGACATATAAACCTTGTGGGATTTTAAATTCCATCCAAGAGGAATTGGGGGTTAAAACCGTCTTCTTTGAAGTAGAAGTTATTGATGAACCTCTTGATTATAATCTTCTACTAGGATGTACATGGGTTTATGCTATGGATGCCATTGTTTTAACTTACTTCTGAATGATCGCCTTTCCTCATAAAGGCAGGATCGTAGCCATAGATCAACTCAAATTTTTCGCCTATGATTACAATGTTATTGGAAGTGTCCCTCTAGTAGGGGAATCCCTACGTTCCTATCAACATGTTGGAGCTTGATTATTGAAGCATTCATCACTTATGGGGGATTTTTCACTCCCTCCTCCTCCCCTTTCCAACTCCCCACCTTTGATTGCTTATATCAATATGATATCATCCTCTACGATCTTGATCGATCTATGGATTATAATGGGTGAAACCGACATCCAAAGTTTTGGTCACCAAATACTGCTTAGTCCTATTGAGTAAGATTACGAAGCCATCTACTCAACTGGGTAGATTGATCATCCCATACTTTTTCTTTTATCAATTGGGTATATTGATCATTGGAGTATGACACACCCTCTGATCCTTTCTCACACATATTTTCAACCGATGAAAGATCATGGAAATCATGATGTCATATGACACATCGTGGGACAAACATCATCATCATTCCTCCTTACCCGATTCCATTGAGGATAATTTTGGTGGTGCGTACCTACCTAATTTCGTCGAACCCTTTACAAATTCCATTTCCATTCATGATATCAAATCTGAAAATAACCTCTTGAATATCGAAGAAACAATTCCTCTCGATATTTGGGTCAAACCAGGAATATTCGAAAATATTTACATCAGAGCATCTTTTTCTTCATTTAAAATCGAGATTTTCGGAGCCCTTTTTTGTGAGTTTAGAGATATCTTTTCCTGGACATATGAAGAAATGCCAGGTGTCGACCCAAACATAGTGGTGCATGAAATTAATATGCATCCCTATGCCAAACTCGGCCAACAACACCTCTGCTCAGTCCATCCTAATAAGGTTGTCAGGATAAAAGATGAAATTGAAAAGCTTCTTCGAGTTTGTTTCATATACCCCATTCCTTTAATTGATTGGGTGTCAAACATTGTCCCTATCATGAAGAAATAGGGTACGATCCGAGTATGCGTCGATTATCAGGATGTTAATCGAGCTTGTCCGAAAGACAACTACCTGACCCTGTTTATTGAACAGATTGTTGATTATTCCACTGACTGTGATATTTATTCGTTTAAGGATGGATTCTCGGGTTACAATCAAATCAAAATTCTCCTAGCGGACCAACCTAAGACTGCATTAATTTTTCCCTGGGGTACTTTTTCTTATAAAAAGCTCCCATTAATTCTCAATAACAACAACCTATGCACACTTAGTTGCAGAGCCTCTTCTTCACTATCAAATTACATATCACAATAATTTACGCATAACACAGATTTGCATCAAAAAAATTATTTGTCTCTTCTTATTATTTTACCCTATATAATATTACATTGTAGGGTTACATCATCACAATACCATGGTCCAAATACCATGGAATCCTTAAAACAAGCAACTATGGTCTGAAAGCCCTTGATCCGTTACAAAATCACACACTTTTTACCAAAAGGAGGGGCTTTGACCCACCCTGAAGCCCCTATAACACCACGTGGTATATTTAGTTCATCTAACTATGCTCTATTGTGTGCTCTGCCCCACTAAGTGCAGAGTATTTTCCAAAATCTAGGCCAAGTTGGGTTGCACCCAAAAAACCCCAACATTCACATGTGCTCGTCCCGAGTCACTTAGCCGATTTGCCTCTGATATTTGTTGCAATGCTGTTGTAGGTGTTGTTGAACTGTTGCAGAAAGTCTGATACCTACTTCTCTTCACTACGCACTTCCTCCAACAGTGCTTCTATTGTCAGTCTCGTATCCTTCTGCATCACTACCTTTTCTCTCTGTCGAAGCTATTGAAGCTTCTCATCCATTGCTTGGGATAGTCGTAGAGCCTCATCCTGCCAAGACTGAGTTCTCTCTGTCAAAGTCTACTCTTCCTTCCTTAGCTCCTCTATCTTCTTCTAGATGGCATTTCCCTCATTGAACTTTGCGAGCTTCTGTGATATAGGTAAGGTTTTCATAGTTGCCTGAATCTCCTCTAGTTTTTTTTCTTCTTCTACTGAATCTCCTCATGTAGCTTCTGCACATTTGGATCTTCTTGTAGCGAAGTCCAAATCTATAACCTTTCATCCAATATCTTCCCACAATCTACCACTGTTGTGTATATGACGACCATTGAAGCCTTCAGGTAATCCTCCCTCTGCTCTCATACTTCCTCTGGTGTGGTTGGTTGTAGCTTCATCTGAAGCTCATTAATCTTCTTCTCATATGTAAATTGCATGTCCATGATCTTATCCTTGAATATTTTTACCGCAAGTTCAAGATTCACGATCTTGTCCTCCAGTAGCTCCTCTTCTCGAACATCAATGTATGGAACCTCATGACATGTTGTTTCAACTACCTCCTTTAGCTTATGCTGTTGTTGTACTGCCTGATCCCTCTTTTGGAGCGCTTGATCGAGATTTTGCTTCAGCGAAGCTCGCTCTCTTTCTACCTAGATATTTAACTGGGAAGTGTGATATTCACGTTGCTTCAACTCATCTATGATTTCTTGATGTATCTTGTTTAATCTCTAAAGTGGCACTACTATAATGCTCATTTTCACGTATCTCCATTCTTTGGCCTACTGTTGTACCTCAGTAGAGTCAAACTATAGGGCTCTGGAAGGTATCGGTGCTATCCGCACCCCAAGTGTAGGCTCTACTGGTCTTTCCTCTCCAAGCATCTTTTCTACCTATACTGGTTGTCTGACTATATGTGCCAATACCTTCAGTTCTGAAATGCGCTCTGTGACACTTGTTAGGAGTGCATCCTCTAGCTTGTTCTACGATTTTGCTGTTGCTTCCTAAATTTTTTCCCCAATTTGGTCCAAGTCTTCATCTGTAAGGACCAATGGCATTATGTCCCTTGTCTTATCTGCGTTTTGCTTATTTTTGCTTCTTGTGGAAGCTTCGTCGTGTGCCTTCCTCTTCTATTTGAGGATGGGCATGTCCTTATTTTTTTTTCATCACCTCTAGGAGGATCCCGGAGACCCTCATCATGTTGCTCCTATTGTTATAACTCTTGCTTATCCTTATCCTTCCCACTCACTTCCCCGTGCTGATTCGTATCCTTCTTTTTCAGAGTATCCTTCGTCTATGTCTCCAAAGCAGTGATCCAATCCGCGGGCCATTGTTGTATATATGATAGGAGATCATATTTTGTTACTAAATATGGCAGGGGATGCCATGTCTTCTTTGTGTCCCTGCAAGCCTGTATGTAAATTTCATGGAAGTCAGCCTTAAACTTTGGAACAGAGCTATACTGCTTGTATAAGCTCGGGAAAAGGTGAGGGTAATGGTTCGCCAACATATGTAAATCCATATGGTATAAAATGAAAAACATTCTGTTATTATGTGCTCATGCCTACTCAATGGTTTACATAGCAAGGCATATTTCCGACTTCACAAACTTTTAGGGCTAGCAGAGGGAAATTCGAATATTCTGGCTCTCTCCATGCAAGCATTGCAATTGCCAGAATTATCCATGCACAGTGAAAGGGTGTACCTTTCTCCAGAGCCTCGCAGTAGTCGCCCAGAAACTCCTGGCATAGATATGCAACCTAGTTGTACTAAACCCCATTAGTGCATTGCGCATCTAATGAAACCACCAGTGTAGGGACTTCATTAGACTGACACTTCTTCATTATTTTTCCGGTCAATATATGTGCTACGAAGTGAACTCCTTGGTCATTGATAAATTTGATATCATAACTTTGCTTCCCTTTCGTCAGTCCAAAATTATTCTTCATGTTGTCTGCTATGGCTCTGTCCTGATCTTTCCTAACAAACTCCTCTGCGGGGCTCAAACCTTGATACGATAGTCTTGTGATTATCCATATTAACATTAGGTTGATAAGGATCCTCTTCCCCATCCATAGGTATCCATTATGCACCATCACGAGAAATTGTCTCACACAAGCTGTGCTTCCTAGACTTCTGCCGAAATGCTGCACATTCAACATATTCAACAAGCCCGACTGTGCCAATCCAGTCACCCACTACTGTGGTTCTAACTTTTTCACACCAGTCTCTAAGTAGTGCACTTATTTTAAGTATCTGTCTGGAGCGAACTGCAAATATTTGTTTTTGTCATTGAAATCGATATCCGCGAACTTCATCTACAAAATATTTCCTAGGATTTCTCCAATAAATCACACTAACTACGTCAATAAAGGTGTGAAGGTGCCATACTTTGTGTCCTTCGATTATGTCACTAGTATTGCATTTGGTTTCCTTAGTGGAATATATTGTGGGAGAGGCTACATAAATGCTGCACACTCTGTTTCCATTTTCACTTGCTATGCTTCTTCCTCACTATCTCTCACATGTTCAAGCTCTTTCTGTGGCTCAACATGTTTCTTTTCTTTTTTCCTCTTCATTCTCTCCTCTTTGGTCATATTCTTTCGTAGATATCTATGATGTCTAGGTTGTGGTGATGCTGCTGCAGGTATATCAGATGGTGTTTCCATGACTCCAACTAAGCCCTTCTCACTAAATCGACGAATAAATTCTTCAAAGGAATCCTTAGACAACATACGATAGCGAAAATTTCTGCAACTTCTCCACAATGAGCTCTTAGGACAACAAAGTGCCAAATCTAGGTGTGACACGAATTTTTAATCAAATATGAATTTCTACTCACATCATTAGCTCAAATTGTGTTCATTAATTGCGTATATATGGATATACCTGATCAATCTATCCTCATAAATGCATATTTCCATGTGTTTCAACGACAACTTTCATTTTTAACAGTCATATATTCCTGGCGAACTTTGGCGCATCTTATATTGTAGTGATGTAAATTCCTTCGTCAAAGCTCTTTCTGTAGTGTAGTTTATATTCCAGTGCCCATTTTCAACTGCAGTGGCACTGAGACTTTTCTCCTTTCTTCAAAGCGACACTGTAGGGGCAGGGTCGTCCCTGTACAACTTCAAATTGATGCCATTTACTCTTCCTTGAACCAGTTCTCCATTTAACTTTGCTAATTGAATTGCGCTTCCATCAGCAATATGCTTTATAATGTATGGTCCCAACCAATGCATCTTAAATTTTCCTGTAAACTTTAAAAATTTACTATCATAAAGGAGAGCAAGATCTCTTATATGGAACTTCTTCTACTTAATATGTCTGTCATGCCAACCATTTTCTCTTTCTTTCTGTACCTGTTGATGGAATCCTACTATAAATCTATCTTCCTCCAAATATAGAAACTATGACATTCTTTTCTCTATTATATCATGGTTTTCCATATTTTTAAAAGTTTCAATCCTCAAGCTAGGCACGATGTACTCCATGGGCATCACAACTTCTTTCCC
This sequence comes from Pinus albicaulis, assembly GCA_034641835.2. Classification (NCBI taxonomy): domain Eukaryota; kingdom Viridiplantae; phylum Streptophyta; class Pinopsida; order Pinales; family Pinaceae; genus Pinus; species Pinus albicaulis. The sequence goes on along the minus strand of CM076575.1, from coordinate 794,484,551 downwards.
ATAAACTAACCTGAACGATGTCTGACCTATCAAATTCTTACATGTGGTCCTATAAGGCCATAATATAGTTGGAATTATAAGGTCTCAGTCATATCTATTAACATTGCATACCTTAGTGACTTCATTATCTAAAATCTTATTAAATTCTTCTATTATTCCATTGGCCTGAGGGCGATAAGGGATACTCTTCTAATCATAAACTTGGAACTCCTCAATTAATGCTTGAATTGTCTTATTTAAGAAGTGTGAGCCTTGGTCACTCAACAAAATCTTTGGACATCCAAATATATACAATATGTACTCAAAAACAAACTTTGCAACAGTCTCTTCACAACAGTCCCTTACTAGTTGTGCATCATCCCATCTTGTCAAGTAATCAGTCGTTGTAATTATGTACCTTGCACCAGTCCTCTTTCCATATGGGTCAAAAAAAATCAATGGCCCACTTATCAAAGGTATGCAATGTAACTTATGGTACCAATGTCATCTTTTCTCTTCTGGAAGGCTTTCCTATTATTCGACACAAATCACATGCTCGATAGTACTCCTTCACATATTTATGTAGTGTAGGCCACCACAATCCTGCTTTCAAAAACTTTTTTGCATTAGCTTTTTCTACATAGTGTCCACCAGTTGCGCCCTCATGAGCCTCTTTTAAAATCATCTATATTTCATGTTTAGGAACTTGTCTGTTTGGTATCTCATATGGTCCCATCTTATATAAATATTCTGCTATTAATGAAAAGATAGTTGCCTTAACCACTAATTATTTCTTCTCCTGTGTAGTATATTATGAGGGAGCCATTCTTCCCTTGTTTCCATTCTTGACAGATGGCCAGGTCCTGCATTCAATCTTCCTGGTTTAACAATGATCTCAAAGTCATATTCCTGGAATAACAGCAACTAGCTGCAAATATTTCCTCCTAAGAAGAGCTTATTAACCAAATAATTTAGTGAAAACTTATCTATAAACATTTTAAAGTGTGACCCCAAAAAATAGTGTCTAAACTTCTGCAAAGAATACACCATGGCCAACTCTTCCCTTTCTATAGCAGTGTAATTCTTTTCTGCTTTAGATAACTTTATACTTTCAAAATCTATTGGATGACCAATCTCTCTTGCACAATGTTGTGCTATTACCACTCCCAAAGCTATACAAGAGGCATCTACATGGACATGGAATTCCTTATTCCAATCAAGGAACACTAGTATAGGTGCAACTACCATTTTTTCTTTTACAATGTATAGGCTCTTCTAACATTCTTCATTCCATTGAAAATTTACAACCTTCTTCAACAATTTATCTATAGGCGCAATTATCTAAGCATACCCCTTGATGAACTTCCTGTAATACCCAGTATGTCCCAACGTAGCGTGAAGTTGTCTGACTGTCTTAGGTGGAGGCAAGTTCACAATGATAACAATCTTAGCAGGGTCCACCATTAGTTGTTGCTTACAGACAATATGTCCCAACAATATGTCGAAAGGTACACAAAATATGCCATTATTTACGTTCAAAGAGATCTTATAATGTCTATATGTGTAGAGCATAAGTCTTAAACTTCCAACATGTTTTCTTAGCAATCCAAATATTGTCCAATCATCAAAGTATACATCTAAAAACTTGTCGATGTATTCCTTAAAAGTTTCAACCATCACCCTATAAAATATGGCAAGGGAATTTTTTAATCCAAAAGGTATTATTGTGTATTGATATGAGCCCCATTATGTATCAAATGTTTTCTTATGCCAACCTTCAGGTGAAATCCTAATCTGATGATAGCCTGAGAATCCATCTGTAAATGAGTAAGGTTCCTCACCTCCTACATTTTCTAGCACTTCATCTGTGAAAGGGGTAGGGAAGGGATCATGTAAACATGCATCATTCAACTTTCTTAGATTAACTCAGATCTTAATTTCTCCTTGAGTATTATTCTCTTGCACCAACATAGGACTCACCCATTCTCATTCTTCGACAGGTTAAATAATTCCTACTACTATCATCTTATCAAGCTCTACTTTAACTTTCTCCTTATACTTCGGGTTCAACGTGTAAGGCCTTTGTTTGACGGGCTTCACATCAGGCTTAAGGGGAATCTTCATGACTCTTAGATCTCCTATTATACCCTTCATCTCTAAAAAATTGGTGGGAAACAGTTCTTGATATTCAGAGTAACTCTATAACTTTACTAATTGTCTCCTCATCTCAGTAATACCCTATTGTTGCAAATTCGGGTTCCTTCTCTGATCCTATGTTTACCTTCTTGGTCTTAAATGGATTCGTTATGTTTAGTATCTCTAGCTCAAGTCCAGTTACTTCGTGGTATCATTATGACTCTGTTATGTTGATGTTGTGAGGATATTCTTATTCATTTGCAGTAAGGTTATAACACTCAAGTGCATTTTATATCTGCGCAACCCAATCAGGGTGATGCCATGTTAGTGGGGTTACATTGTTAGAGATCTTATTCTTGACTGTGTGAAGGAGAATATATATGTATGGGTAATCGACCTCAAAGTTGAATGTTAATATGAATCCATCAACCATATCTGCCCAATTCATGGTACCATGTCGAAGATTCGTTTCTATGTACCAATTCTTAGTGATTGTCTCTAATGTATGAATGAATCCATGTACCCATTCTTGTTGTGGAATCTCCTTCCATGTTGTAGTGCATAGATAGATATACTTCCTAGGATTAGTTTCACCATCATATGTTATCTCCATCTCTGTATCTATTTTTCCAAACCTTATCCACATCAGTCTTCGACATTCCTTCCAACCTCCTATATTCTTCTTCTGTGCATTCAATCATCTAGCAGAGGTAGCTTTCATGGCTATACCCAAGGTTGTAAACCCTTGATTTTCTGGAACTTGTTCTTCATAATCATTAAGAAAATTATTTACATCACCTAAGCCATCATAATAAGGCAGGTTACATACCTTAGATATCATACAACAAATTGATTTGGTAATTCTTTCACAACACCTTGTGGATACTTGATGCAACCTATTCTACCAGTTCTCCAATTCTTCTTCCAAGTCTGAGGTACAACAAATATCATGCTCCCAACTCAAATTTCCCTTTGCAGTAGGGTTAACGCAATCTTGTTCCTTTGATGTTATTTGATAGATATTATCTATGTCAGCTGCATAGTATTCTTCTTTGATTGGTTTTGTGTATCTTACTCCTTCTGATGGATCCAAGGGAAAAATTACTCTCATATTGTTTCCTTCAAATATTATCTATCTCTTCTTTAGATTAGTTATGGCCGTATTGTCAAATTCCCAGTCAATTCCAAGTAATGCAGGATAAGGGTTACTGTCATCGAAGATCTGTATTACTTCAAACCAACAATAGTATGAACTCCTTTAATATCCACTGTGACACCTAGTAGTATTTCCATAGGCAGGATATTTTTTTGATTTTCCATCCTTAACTGAATAGGTTACCAATGTAGCTTTGACTTACCCATGTCTGCTTCGTCAAGACATTAGCATCAGACCCCAAATACAAAATAGTTTGATCCATCTCATATTCTCCTAGCTATGCACTAAGCCTCATCTCTCTTCTGGTTCTCTTTTGTCGATGAAAATTATTGACTATGCACATCTCACTTCACGATGTATCTTTGGATGTACAAGAATCTATCAAATCCCGAAGCCCTTCTACGACCTTTTGATCTCTTAACAATTTCATACAAATCTGTAGAAAAGAATTTAAAATACCTATCTGATTTGTTGAATCATGGTCTTGTGTCGAAGCTTGATCATGTATCGAAGTTGATGACACGTCGCAGTTTTGGGCTTTGGTCGTGAACTAGAGGTCGAAGCTCCAACATCCACAAAACTTCACTTTTCTTCCATAAATACTTCTTTTTCTTTCTGAATATAAAAAACAGGAGCTTTCTCAACAACATTTCTGACCCATGCACTTCCAAATTCTTTATTTTTATCTGCTTTATCACTACCACTTGCAGCTCCACTTCTAGTGACAATACTAACTTGAGGTTCATCGGTCCTCCTTTCAACAATCATCATTTGAATATTCTGTGTCGGCTATTGATTCCTCTTTTATTGCATTTTCGTCATAAGTATAGGAAATTCTTCAATTACATGGTCAAAGGATTTGTAGTACTTACATGCCATTGTGGGGTTCTGGCAGTCTCTCTCAAAATGACCTAGATGGACGCAATTATATCAAATGATCTTTCCACACCCTCGAACAACTCCACCACCTCAACCTCTTCCTTGGTAACCTCCTTGACCATCGTGTTGTCCATTTTCCTCATGTTCGTGCTCTTCTACTTGAATTATATAAGTATCAGTATTGCGCTCCATCATTAGTTCACACACCCAACAATTACTCTCATCGTGTCCTACTGAATTACAAAATTTTCAATATAGATTCTTTGGAGGTTGTACATATTTATGTAAGAAGTAACAATCTTCTAAACGATGTTGGCCTCTCGTCTTACATATTTCACACCACATGTTGGATCCTGCATTCAAGGGATTCAGTGCCCCATTAGCCATGTAATCCCTGAATATAGGGCATTGTTCTTTAGAATGGCCCTTCGATCTGCACTTAATACACCATACTTCTTCTCTAACTTATTTGTTTTTCTTGATGTCTCGTATCTATAGGGTTAGGTTCGCCAACTGATTCTGTATCTGTTTCATGCTTGCATTATTATCTCCTATAGGCAAAGCTTCTAATTTCATCGCAATCTCTAAAGATGAATCAGTTTGAATTCCTATATTTTGTTGCATCAACGAAAATATGATATGCGGTAGTAGCACAACTATAAAAGATTATTGATGTTGGTGCGGAGCTATGTCGAAACTTCTAATTTCATCGCAATCTCTAGAGCTTCAGCTTGACTTCGTATCTTTTGTTGCATCAATGTCAATCTAATATGCGGTAGCAACGCAACTATAAACCATTCTTGATGTTGTTGCAAAGCTATGTCAAAGCTTACCTGATCCAATAACACTTTAAATCTCCGATCGAACTCCCAAACAGACTCAATAGGTTTCTGTTTGATCTCTTTCAACATGGTGATACACTATGACTCACATTTCGGCTTCTTAAATTCTCTTATTAGTGTTGTTTTAATATCTACAAATGTTCTATTCTGATTATTTGAATACTTCATATACCATGTCAATTCTCTATCTCGTAGCGTCATAATGAGATGCACCTTCTTTATATTCTCATGATTGATCTGCTTCATTGTCCATACAACTTCACATAAAAACTATAATTGTTCTATATCCTCCAATCCAATTCCTTTAAAAACGGGTAGCTTAATATCATCAGCCATACTTCTTCTTGGGGGAGGGGGATGGGGGGTAGGAGTTGTTAGGGTCCTATGATTCATAGGATCAAATGGTGATTGAACACTTTCTTTAAGTTTATTTCAAATTGTAAATAATATCGCATTCTACAAATAATTTCCAAAAAACATATATTAAAAAAAATTGAAAAGAGGGTATATATAAAAAGAATGGAAAAAATTAATAAAAATAAAAAATGAGAAGAACCCCATGAAAAGAAAAATAAATATAAAAGTGAGCAAGTCCAAATTCCACTAGAAAGAAAAAAACAATCTTTACATTGAAGAATAAATTAGGGTTTTTGTGTGAAACTTGTTTAAATGCCACAATCAAAGACCCTTGCTTGAATCATAAAATTTAATCATGATCAAGCAAATTTGAATTTATGTCTCTTAGGTTAGTGAATAGCTTAACCAAACAGTTTAATCTTGGTTAAGAATTAGATAGGATAGTGAAAGGATTAATAAAAATGTCTAAGCTTGATTAATTCATTAAAATGTAAGGTTAGAGTAGAAATTAGCAATATGTCTCTTTGAACAATAAAATGGGCTTGCAAGACAAAATGCACCCTTAGGGTTAATTATATATACTTTAAGATAGATTGATCATGCTTATAATAATTAATCATGTCATTAAAAATTATTAACAATTTGTGATAAAGTGTTTAGCATTAAAATTTGAGTTTTACGATAAAGTTGAAAAAGACAAAATGGTTTTTTGGCTTGTGGTATGGTGAGCGCATCTTTCAACGGTTACGATCGTCCCCACCTGGATCAACGGCAGGGGATCGATTTCGCATTCCCCTCTCCCATTTCTCGTTAACAACACAAGCGGTGGGGGGGGGGGGGATGGGGTCGAAAAGCAGTATTTATTTACCTGGGCCCCATGCTACGTGGCGAGCACTCATCACTGTGCACCCCTCCCCCCCCCTCCTTAAAAAATTGCCTCTATCTCCTCTGATCCCGTCAACTCACCACATTAAATTACCACATCAACTCCCAAGTTGGATCCTCAACCAACCGCATTCCACCACCTATCCCTCCCCTATCCACCTGTTTCAATCTTCCCATTTCCAATTAACCGTTTACCATTAACTTCTCCAAAGCCTGTTCTGTAATGGATTAATTGAAATGGTAACCAATCCAATTTCTATAAAGTAACCCGATATTATCTCGCGTGACCCTCCTACTGCACTATCACTGATTTTGATTACAGGTATCGATCTCAACTCTCGCGATCCCATACTACAGCCAGTGCCTATCATCACCATCAAATTCAGAGCCCAATTATTGTTGATAGGTATCCAATTATTCATCCAAGTACCATCCACACCATGTCTCTATCACTTTCTATCTTTCAGACATGTCTCCAAAAAGGAAAGGAAAAATCCACCAATGGAAAACCAAACAACGATGATAACCCTAATACTTCTGCCATCCCAAACCTCGACCATATGCCCCTAGCATACCAGTATTACAATATTTTTGATACTGATTTTGAATTTGACTTGTTTGAATTACATCCATGGTTAAATAAAACTTGTTTAGACCATGTGGATGAGATCAGCCTTTGCGAATCCATGTTACCTATGTTTTCATTTCCACATACTCACCATTTCCCTGACTTCATCATGTGGTGTTAAGCCAGATATAATCCTGCTCAAAGAACCATTGTGGCCCAGAATGGAGACATCCTAGTCAGATTTTCACCAGAAACCATAAATAAAATGTTACTAATTCCTAAAAATGAGTCCCTCCGCCATTTTCTACAGCTTCCCTGATGGATTTGTAACATAAACTCACCTTCCCTTAGTGAGCCCAGATTTTCGATATTTGCCTCCCAGAAGATGCTCAACTCCCCAAGAAAATTAACCCCTATCTAGTTTCCATGTTCCCAGAAAAGGCTAAGCAGGTTATTTCCTTACTATTTTTCCTTCTAGGGTACCAATAAGACCAATGGGTGGATGAGCCTATTCTAGGCTCCCTGTCCATTTTTTCTAAAGAGCACAAGCTAGCATTCATGTTTAATTTCAGTCATTTTTTGGCTACTAATATGCATAAACAAATGATGAACATCACTACAAAAGGCATGTTTAAATATGCATCTGTATTAGTCTACATGTTTCTTTTTCAGCAGGGTGAAAATTTTCCCATAACACTGCACAACAAGATGATCAAGGAAACAACCATTCAGTGATAAAATGGACCTCAGTGGTAAGAATAAACTCAATGGAGTTTAATTTTGCATACTTCATAGACAAATATATCCATACAACTGTAGGCTTCTCAACAGTCAAAGTGAGCCAAGAATCAGTTCAGAGATCAAAATAATTTTACACTTAAGTGAGTAGACCAAGGCTGGAGATTGGTATCTATACCAGAATTATATAGAAATAAGAGTGTATGGGTACAAACTAGATCCTTACAAGCTGCCCAAATATGTTCCAATCAATTTTTTTTCTCTGGAATATATAAGGCATATGATTAATATGGATGAAATCCACTTTGTTTCTAGTAAAAGGAAGTCACAGTTTAAAATTAAGACACAAGTGGGACCTTTCATATGAAATAGCAGAGTAGCAGGGAACAAGTCAAATTTAGTCCTCAAACAAATGAAATTCCATACAAGTTTCACCTAGTCATATGACCCATTCAACATAGTCTCTAATTTAAGGGTGGAGCATAAAACCACACCTTACAATCATACTCCTAGACTAGAGATTGATAAATTTATGAATCAAGACCAATGGGAGGAGAATACATTACAGGAAGTAGAGGAGCAAATTCTATCACCAACCACCTCCCAAACTCCATTGCCTTAAGAGAAGTAAAACAAAAGAACAAGGTAAGAAACATCTTCAACAATTACAGAAATTAGTGCCAAAGAATACATCGTTTATCAGAAAAGGTAGAAGACAAACCCTAAATAAGTCATCATTCATAACGAAGAAGGACATGACACCATTGTCATGGTTGGTTTACAGGTTTTGATAGGGTCAGAGGATATTTTTCCCTAATAATATATCCTCCTCAAACTCACAAGATTCTTCAGAAATAGTGCAGTCAAAAGAATTGGGTGACAACCAAGATGAGCCCAACATCTTCAATAATTTTTTGGAAATTAAACAGAAAAATGAAGCACTTAAGGTCAACACATATACACAATTATGGAAGGAGACCTCTACTTCCAAGCATAGATTATTAACAACATTTGACAGTGAGAAAGGAAGAATGCATGTGGCATTCTTGCAGGCTCAAGTGCCATTTCTAAAAACCCCTTCAGATTACAAGAAAAAGAACATGTTGAACAACCAACCCTAGCTCCAGTGACAACCATACCAATTGCGGTTGCATGGATAGCCAAAGATTCAACATCAACATCAAGTGATTTGAGCAAAGTTATACTTGACCTGTCTCTCCAGAGACAAGAGAATGAAAAACTAAAAGATAAGCTAAAGAATTTGGAAGGACAAAAGATAAAAAATGACACCCTCTATGTAGCTGAGATGCAGAAATCTCACCAACTTGCCAAGAAAGTTGAATAATTGGAAGATGAGTCACTTATGGGTCAGACTTTGGCACAAGCCAAGGAGAATGTTTGGTTGTAAATCAATCAAGCCATAAATAAAATTTGGCCATCCATTCAAATAATTTTTGAGGAAGAAGAGTTAATTGAAAGGTGCAAGACAATAATAGAACAAGTCAGAACAACATTGGGGCAAAAACCAGGGGAGGCCTCAGCCATTATTAAAGTATTGAACTCAAATACCAGATCAGAATTAGAATAGATCTAGATTGTAGGCAGGACAGAGACTATCGTAGAGATTAAAAAGGTATTGCAAAATAGGAATTTGATGACCCAATTGGAAATTAAGTACCTGACTCTGGAAATTGTTGTCCATAAATTTCATATCAAGTTCAATTTGTTGGACCAAAGAGGATTGCCATGGTTAGTAGCACTGAATTACAAATTAATCATCTTGGAAGATTATTTTCAGAAGCTCCACCCTATTACGATAGACAAATCCAAATTTGCAGGCATCAAAGGGCATATCACAAGGAAAGATTTCTTAGAAGCTTTGGAGTTTGATTTAACTATCAAACATGAAATTAAACACATTTTTGTCAACAAGCCAAATTTTTAAAAATATACTGAAGTAGATGAAGTCTATAGAAAGTTAATAAATCTTTCTATACCTAGTGATGAAATACAGGATTAATTGTGTGACACCATTGAGTAATTTTTTTTAATCTCCAACAGACAAACAACAAGGTAGCACATTTTTGGGCCAAGTCATCAACAATTTTCCTCGAAGTCAGTTTTAGCAGTCAGAACTATTTTAGCATTCCTATATCTATGTATTAATTTATGTAATTAGTTGTTAGAGAATTCTTAAATTTATCTTTTGTACAAATCTTATAAATACTTCTTAGTTCGAAGTAGTAGATGTTGGTTTTTGCATCAAGGAATACTATTGTAAAGATGTTCCATCAACTTCCAGTGAACATTTCAGGTATAAAGAAATCTCTTTCATAGGATTCTTGTGTTAAATTGTTGGTGAAGTGATTCTCTCTTGTGTTTATGTGTTTCTAAAGTAATTCATAACTCTTTTTCTGTTATTTTTTTTTTATTTTTTATTTTATATATTTTTTTCAAAATAAAATAAAGACTTAGAATTTGTTCGAATACACTCTATTTCTGTCTTTTGAATAATTTAGATGTTTTCAACTGAAGTTAAGTAATGAATTCTCAATTTCTCTTTACTTAATGATTTATCTAAATCTTCTTCTTTTCCATCTCATTTAGCGTACAAGATCCAATTGAGTTGGCTACATTGCCCTGTGAAATCTATCTTTAAAGACTGAAATACACCCATATTTAAGTAATTTACTCCATAGCCCAATGGTAAATTAAGGAATTATTCAACCAAACAATTTAAAAACAAGAAAACAATGAACTAGATACCTAGCCTAATATCTTAAATCAAACAAAGTTAAATCATAAAGAGAGATCCCTCTTTGAAACTGGAAGGGATAGATTCCTAGTTTTCAAAGTGGTTCTGTGGTTACCTCTGTAATTTACTCTATAACCTCAGACTTTTTTGTAGTGATAACATTATGGAGACCATACTAGGGAAATAATTTATTTCAAAATTCATTTCCCTCGTTCAAAACTATATTTCAGACAAATTAAATATTTAAAATTTAGAAATAAATGTTCAGAGGTTATAAAATTTGTACATAGTTAAAATTGTGTGCTTAATACTATTTAGATATGGCTCCTAAAAGAACTCATACTAGATCACATCCAGATCTAGAACCTCCTAAGATCTTAGATGACCCTGAGAAATTGATAAGGAAGAAAAGTTTAACATAAATCCAAGGGAGAAGTAGTCCTCCACCAAGATCAAATTCCTTTCTCGAGAGCTTTGTTACCATAGAGAACATTCAGTTTGATCAACCTTTTGAACATAGTCTGTTTAGGACCAAATCTCAATTTTTTTTAGGTGAAATAATCTTTGATCAAACTGTCTTAACCCCTTACAAATCGAAAAATCAATCAGTAGATACAGACCCTGATACCGAAGCTATTCAATAGTTGGAAAAATTAGAAGATATAGTCATAGACATAGACCAAGCTATCCTTAAAGCATATATCCAGCAATATGTTGAACTTTCATCCCTATCATTCTTTGTCTCCTCTCCCACCTCACAATATATACACCCTGTTTCTACTTCTTCCATTTCCTCAACAATTTCCATTACCTCCCCCTCAACATCAGAGGCCATAATTCAAACTCTTTTAGTCCCTTCCACATATAAACCTCCTATAAGTTCATCTTTCAATCACCCCCACATACCAGTCATGGCAGCCAAGTATGCCCCTCTAGTTTTTCCTGCACCATTACATAATATGCCTCAAGACTACCAGACCAGAATTCCTCAATTTTATGGCACTGGACTAGTCACTGTTGGGCCTTAGTTTTGGTCTTATTTTGCTCAAAGAAACTTACTAATCCATCTATTTCCCATCCATTTTCCATTCATTTATTCCATTTTGATATATATTTGATATCTATTCAGGTATTTAATTTTAATTTTTCAATTTCTAAAGTTTTTATGAAAGTTTGGTTTTTAGTGCAAAATTGGCAGATTCAGAAATTCCCGTAATAGCTCTATGGTTGATGTGGTTGCAGGACACTTGGGCACGAATTTAATGCATGGATGGACAGCTTGGCAACTAGGACTAAGCCAGCTATGCTTAGTTCGAACAGAACAAGCTTTATTAGGCCCATTTGGTGCTAGTCAATCATGACTAGTCATTCAGAAATCTCATAGAAATAGGGCAGTTTTGAGATTCTATGGGATTGGTCATATTTCTTGGGATAGGAGTAATGAATTCGACTTAGATAGGTGGATGAGAGTAGATGGGTTTGTTTGATTGAATATAGATCAGTTTTTTTCATGAGACTTCTTATTTAAAGCCAAAACTTTGATGGCTTATGTATTGACTTATTATACTTTTATGTTGTGACACCTTTGGATTGAGGAGCTAATTTGAAGACTTGTGTTATTATTATTTTGCTGTTCAATGCTATGGATGTGTAACTGAATTTAAGCTTCTGAGATCACCTATCAAGTGTGCAAGGCAAGGGTGGAAGGGCCCCCATTCCAAGCTAAGTACACTTTCTTGTTAACTAGTTTTATTTCCTTGTAATCTGATGATTGTAGAACTGGTTTGTCAAAGCTTTATTTCAGATTGCTTAATGGTTCATGCATAATGATTGATTTTATTAGTTTATAGTTTATTCATCACTTTATCAAGTTGGAAAAACATGTGTTCAAGTTGAGCATCCCTTCTACTAAAATGATGAATCACAACTAGTTTCTTTGGTTTGCATGCAAGTAGTTTCTTATTGTGATTTTGAGTAATGAGATGAATAAATTATGATGAAATACTTTATGTGTCTCTTAAGTTAAGAGCTTCTTTCAGTAAAAATTTATCCATCTTAAGTTCTTGATTTTAATCTCTGATTCATTAAGTGATAGTTGAGGCAAAGGTGGATTTCTTGAGTCAAGAACCATCTCAATATTTTTCCTCTACTTTGAACAAGTTGAATTAGAGTTGTAGGATGTATTGTTTTTGAATAAATTATCTTTCAATGTTTGATTATATTAGATCTTCACATATAGTGAACTTGCCTCAAAGCATAAACAACCCGGATTGATAATAAATAATTGTGTTAGTTTAGGAACATAAATTAGCTCAACATTTTGGCGCCGTTGCCGGGGAGGCAAATATTGGCATAGTCAATAGAAAGAGAAAAAAAAAAAAAAAAACAGTAGTTACACTTTTTAGTTATGTTTCTTTATGCCTAGACATAGAGATCCTCATGGTAGATTTATTAAAAACCCCCCACAAATAGAGATAGGATCATCAAACACCCCAGTGACTGGTAATCCAATCATTGAGGAATTGGCAGAAAAACAAAGAAGTGGACAAAGATTAAATTTGATTGAGAGGCAAACTTTGTTAGCTTGGGAAGCAAAGCAAAAACAATCTTCAACTTCTGGAAAACAAAAAGAAATTATCAAAGGAAAACAATCTTTATTTCCATCCATAAATCCTCTTATCTTTGACCAACCTGAAACTCCATTTAGAATTGAAACAAATCAACCAATGGCAGAAGAGGGACATGGATCTGTTATTCTCACTCCTGAACAACGAGCTGCATATGAAAGACAACAAGCAGAATGGAGAAGAAAAAGAAAGGAGGATGCAAAACAAGAAAATGATAGAAAAATAGAAAATGATCGAAAAAGACAAGAAGATGAGACTACTTTTGGCTTTCCAATAATAGACACAAGTGCAATATTAGGAGAAGAAGTGAAAATGAAAAATATTCCACCTTCTGTATTGCCAAATTTTTATGGAATGTCCACAGAAGATCCTGATGCATTTATGTTTGAATTTGATATTCTATGTAGAACATATGGATACACTGATGACATTCATAAACTTCGTCTTTTCCCTGCAACATTAAAAGCAGCAGCTTTGAAATGGTTTATGGGTTTAGGAGAACAAACAATAGCTTCTTGGGATGATATGAGATCAGTCTTCCTTAAAAAAATATCAAGCTTATTGTAGATCTAGAGATTCAAAGGAAGATATTTTCAGAATGACACAACAAGAAGATGAAAGTTTAGAAGAATATTTGGAAAGATTTTTATATAATCTACAAAAATCTAAACAACACTCTCTAAATCAAGAAACCATTCGAACAATCTTTCTCAAGGGTATAAGGGATGAATACCTTGACATCTTGAATGTGATGGGTAAAGGAGACATTTCAAACCTACCATTCGATGAAATTGTTGATTTATGTCAAAAATATTCTAGAGGAAGAGCAAAAACAGGAAGAAGAGAAGTAAGTTCAAAAGCAACAAAGTCAGCCGCAGGAGGGATAACAAGAGCTGAAATAGGAAGTTTATTGGAGAATTTCAAAACAGATCTCTTGAGTACATTAGGGACACAAGTAGATGTGCTAAAGGCAAATAAGAGGAAAGAAGAACAAGAACAAGCTCTAGCAATCTTTTGTCCCAAATGTAGAAAGAAACATCCATTGAGAGAATGTCCTTTGGATAGTGTTCAGAGTGTTCAGGTTTGTGGTCTTTGTACAGAAAAGCATTCCACAGAAAATTGTCTAAAATTGAAAGAATTGCAAATCAATTCAATGGAAGAAGTGCCAGGAATGGAAGGTTTTTATTATGTAGCACCACGAAGACCATGGCAACCTAGGATGCCTCAACAAAATCAGCAACAATTCCCTCAACAAAATTACCTCTATCCACCTCAAAATCCTTGGACCCCTCCAATGCCATGGCAAGCTTGGCATCCACAACAACCTGCACAAGGTTGGAGAGGATATGGTTATGGAAACCAGCCACCTCAACAGTATCAACAATACCAGCAACAATACCAACAGCCATTTACATATCCACAATATCCTCAATCCATACCATTTCAACAACAACAGTTACAGCTACCCACAAATCAACCCAGACCAAATCAATTACCAGCCCAACCAATTGAAAATCCGAATAATAAGGTGGACAAGGCTGCATACACTGTAGAGGAAGCAACATGTTTTCCCACATATTCAATTCTTCCTCTTAATGAAGTCCATCTAAGGTCTGGAAAAGTGCTTAAAAAGGATTCTCCTCCAATTATAGAAGAACCAACCGAACAAGGAGAATCACCTGAAACATCACAAACTAAGATACAAATTCAGAAAGGAACAAACATTACAACACAAACACCACCTTATCCTGAAAGGTTAGTGGAACAAAAAAAAGAAATAACCCTTCCCGAATTTGATATTTTAGATGAGTTAAAAAATGCTTATGTGAAAATTCCTTTGTTGAAGGCAATTAAAGAAATACCAATATATGCTAAAACAATAAAGGAATTGTGCATTAAGAAATCACAGAAAAAGAAGAAGGATCCTACTACAATCCAAGTCATTGGTAAACTAGCAAGTCTCATGTCTACACAAACCAAAGTAGAAAAATATATTGATCCTGGTATCCCTATGGTTACTATATCAATAAATAATTTCTCAGTACCAAACACATTAATAGACTTGGGAGCAGCTATAAATGTAATGACAATGGAGACCATGAAAACTTTGCATTTGAACAACATTAGATCAACCTCTACAATCTTAGAATTGGCAGACAGATCTAAAGTTGTTCCTGAAGGAATATTAGAAGATATTATAGTCTCTTTGGATTCATGGGAGTATCCTGTTGACTTCCTTATTCTGCAACCAAAAACAAATTTGGGAGGACATCCTCTAATTTTAGGCAGACCATGGTTAGCTACCGCTGATGCCTTTATAGGATGCAGATCAGGAAGCATGATTATTTCACATGGAGATGAAAAGAAACACATTGCTCTTTATTCACCTGCACAATCAACTTCTTTAGAATCAGTGCTTGAAGCTCAAGAAAAACAGCAAACTAAATCAGTTTTAAGTATAAACCAATTCTTTGATTTGAGAGAAGAAGAAGAGAATGAAGACTTAATGGATATTTTCATTTCAGAACCAAGTATTTCAGAGCAGCTTAGAGAAGTCCAATATGAAGCTGCCAATAACCTTTTGAATCAATGCTTTCAGGAAACTTGTACTGTTCAAACTTTGCGAAAATATTTTATAGACATCTTTCCTGTAAACACAATCTCCAATCCATCAACAAAAACAATTGAGGTAAGTCCTGGAAAACATTTAAACATTGGAAATGAGTTGCAATCAGCACAAGAGCAAGAGGTAATTGCATTATTACAGAAATATTCAAAAGCTTTTGCCTGGGATTATACTGATATGCAAGGAATCCATCCTAACACATGTGTCCACCACATCTATACAGATGATCAAATTAAACCTGTAAGACAACCTCAAAGACGAATGAATCCTATGATGAAAGAAATAGTGAAAGAAGAACTGCAAAAATTGTTAAATGTTGGATTCATCTATCCTATTTCAGATAGTCAATGGGTTTCTCCACTGGTTATTGTTCCAAAGAAAAATGGAAAGTGGAGGGTATGTGTGGATTATCGAGAACTAAACAAAGCTACACTAAAGGATCATTTTCCTCTACCATTTATTGATCAAGTGTTAGATTCATTGGCTGGAAAGAAATTCTTCTCTTTCTTGGATGGGTTTAGTGGGTACAACCAGATTAGAATAGCAACAGAAGACCAAGACAAGACAACATTCACTTTCCCATGGGGAACCTATGCATATCATGTTTTGCCATTTGGTTTATGTAATGCACCTGCAACTTTTCAACGAGCAGTGCTTGCAATTTTTGCTGATCTAATTCATGAATGTGTAGAGGTTTATATGGATGACTTTACAGTTTATGGGAACACATGTAATGATTGCCTAAATAATCTTGAGAAAGTGCTGAAACGATGCATTGAAACAAATTTGTCATTAAGCAATGAGAAATGCTATATAATGTTAACAGAAGGAATAGTTCTGGGACACCATATTTCTGCTTCAGGAATTAAAGTGGATCCAGCAAAAATTCAAGTCCTAGTAAACTTAATACCTCCTACAACACAAAAAGAGGTAAGAAGTTTCTTAGGTTATGCAGGCTATTATAGAAGATTCATTGAAAACTTTAGTAAAATAGCCCAACCTCTGTTTAAACTATTAGCAAAAGATATTGAATTTCACTGGACAAATGACTGTCAAAATGCATTTCAAAATCTAAAAGAAAAATTATCAGTTGCACCCATTCTCCGTGGGCCAAATTGGTCTTTGCCATTTCATATATCAACTGATGCATCTGATACCGCAATAGGTGCCTCCCTTGGACAGAAAGAGAACTTGTTCAATTATGCAATATACTTTATAAGCAAGAATCTAACACCTGCAGAATTAAACTATACAGTCACCGAGAAAGAAATGTTAGCCGTTATACATGCAGTAAACAAATTCAGACATTATATAACAGGATATCAAGTTTTCATTCATACAGATCATTCAGCAATCAAATACTTGATGAATAAACCCATCACCAATGGAAGAATAACAAGATGGTTAATGTTATTGCAAGAATTTAATATCACAATACAAGACCGGCCAGGCAAGGAAAATCAAGTGGCTGACTTTCTGTCCCGCATACATTCACCCAATGATCCAAATCCGGTTGCAGATAACTTTCCCGATGAACACCTGTTTGCTATCACAGTAAGAACACCATGGTTTGCAGACATTGCAAACTATTTATCTTCTGGAAAGTTACCAACCCAATTCACTAAAAAGCAAAGACACAAAATTGTTAGAGAAAGTTCTAGGTATAGTTGGGTAAATGGTGATTTATTTTATACTGGTTCAGATTTGATAATTAGAAAATGTGTACGAGAAGATGAAATATTAGATATTCTAAGGGCATGTCACGATGAACCATGTGGTGGCCATTTTGCAGATAAACGAACAGCATATAAGGTGCTGCAACTGGGCTACTACTGGCCATCCATCTTCAAAGACTCTAAGAAATATGTCAAGCAATGTGACAGTTGCCAGAGAACAGGAAGACCAATCACAAGAGATGAAATGCCGCTGAAGCCACAAGTCCTCATAGAACCATTTGAGCAATGGGCACTTGACTTTGTTGGACCCATCAATCCACCATCAAATGGAAAGAAGTACATCTTAGTATGTACAGATTATGTAACCAAGTGGGCAGAGGCTAAAGCAGTAAACAGAGCAACAGAAGATACAGTTTTTGAAGAAATCTTTGTCAGATATGGAGTACCTAGACAAATTGTAACAGATCAAGGAACACAATTTACATCAAAACTGGTACGAGATCTAACAGAGAAATACAAGATCAAACATAGGAAATCTACACCATATCATCCTCAAGCAAATGGGCAGGTTGAATCAACAAATAAAGTCCTAGAAAATATAATGACAAAAACAGTACAGCTAAACATAAAAGATTGGTCTGAAAAATTACAAGATGCACTATGGGCCTATAGAATCACATGGAAGAATACAACTGGTTTTAGTCCATACCAGTTAGTATATGGAAAAGAGGCCTTATTGCCTATAGAATTTCAAATACAAACATACAGACTAGCAGCTGAATTAGGACTAGACCTGACAGAAGCACAACAACAACGGATCATGGAACTGAATCAGTTGGATGAGCATCGTCAACAAGCCATAGAACATACTACATTGGTGCAACAACAAAGAATGAAGTGGCACGACAGATATATCAAAACAAAGACATTTCGCAAGGGAGATTGGGCATTACTTTTTGACTCCAAGTTCAAATATTTCAAAGCAAAGTTCACAACACACTGGCTAGGCCCATATGAAATTGATGAAATCTTCGACAATGGAGCAGTCAAGATCAAAACAATCGACGAGGACTCCACCTCCTTTATAGTGAATGGACATAGGCTCAAAGTTTATAATAGGCCTATCAGTAAAGAAGCATTTATGAAACAACTGACAGAAGATACAGAACTGGAAGTCATGGCACACCAGGCTCAGCCATCTTCCAGTCCTGTAGTTGAATAAAAAATAAAAAAAACACATAAAAAAAAATAAAAAATAAAATAAAATAAAATAAAAAAAAATAAAAAAAAATAAAATAAAAAAAAACATAAAAAATAATTTGTTTGCTAGTGAAAACCAGGAAACTGGCACTAAGCAAACACGAATTCATAGGGGAAAACCAGGGCAACTTGGACTCTATGAATTCCTTTTTCTTGTTTTATTGTTCTCACATAATTTCAATACAGGTACTCTCCATCAACAACTGACTTGAGGACAAGTCATATCTTAAACAAGGGGGAGACTTGTATTAGATCTTTAGCTGGAAAGCTGAAGTATAGAAGGAACTTGTATTGTCAACAGAGGGACCTGAGAGACCTGCCAATGTCCAAACAACATGTGCATATTATGTAAGTAGTGCAGAGGGACCTGAAACAAAGAATCATTACAAAGGGACCTGATTTTTCAATTCAAGAACCAGAGCATGAAGAACAAGGAGCAGCAATAAAATTTACTTTTTATTCATCTACAACATCTGATCAATTGAGTTCATTCCACCTGTACAGACATCATCCAGGGGAGTATATGTATAGTCATTTTTGTGCTTGAAATTCAAATTTTTCTTAGAAATTTTTAGTTTTTGTTAAGTTGAAGTTAGTACCTGAGGATATTCATTATTCCTTATACATATCCTATATTCCTATTACCCCTATACAAATTCCATTTCATTCACATTTCCTATACATATTCCCTATAATCCTAAGTATTTTTCTTTGAGCAAAAGACCAAGCTAGGACAACTTTTTCCACCTGCACATACAAATCAAGCATTAGTATGGTGATGATTTTAAACATGACCTAAGATGGTCATTTTAAAATCATAAAGGTGTGCATATAAGGCAAAATAAATAATGTGCTATATTAAACTATATACCATAGTTCAAATAAGGAATGCGTTAAAGCCATTTATATAAAATCTAACACAAAAGATATAAGGTTAATGCATATGGTATATGAAACCAACGCGCATATGGCATAATGATAAGCGAAGGTATATGATAGGAAAGGGCGCATACAAAATGGAGGACGGCCATGTAAAAACTATATGGCACGATTGTTATGATCTGGCAGGGTTGTATAATTGGCAGGGTATGGTGAAATGATAAGTGCATATACAATGCCGGAATATCATTGCACGTATAAGCACACGGCGGTGGTAATAGTTCATGCATATCATTCAAAATAACATACGACGGTGGCAATGATACGGGCATATCATTCAAAAATAGCACACGACAATGGTAATGATACGTGCATATCATTCAAAAATAGCACACGACAATGGTAATCATACGTGCATATCATTCAACATAGCACACGGCGGTGGCAATAACATTCAAAACAAAATGATGATTTGGCATCCTCATGACACAGTCGGGTGACTGGTCAAAGAGGACGGCCATACCAACTGCGCATCATAACACCAATAGGCGCACAGTACAACCATGAACTCGGTCAATTCATGACCGTTTAGACCTCAATCCTCATTGCCAGAGCTCAGAAAGAAGGCGTTTTGAAACAAAACATCATTCCGGAGAAGAGAGAAGGCGTTTGAAGCAGCAAAATAGTGAAAATCATTCCGGAAAAGCAAGAAGGCAGATTTAAGAAAGGAAATCGCTCCGGGTTCAACGATCAGAGATAACAGATTTTCAGGATTAAGTCAGGTAACAGTGAAGTTTATTTACGCTCAGCGACTATGAGATATTGCTTGTCATTAACTGTTAGATCCTTTGCTTTGCCACCAGCTCAATTAACCGAAGTAATAGGGATTTGGAGCGCCCGGTTACACTCCACGCGTTCGTTGACAGTCAGGTAACTACAAATCCGTGATTATCTCCAGTTGACAGCACTTACGGATATGTTGATAGAGTTTGATGCGCAGCATTTTAATGAAAACTCATTGCATGGATAACACGTTAGAAATTTTAACGGAATGCTGTGATTGAAGTCAAGAACAGAGTTGTTATGGCATGGCGGTAGTTGTTGACTAAATGCGCACTGAACCGTGTTCTGCTGAGTGAATTGTGCGCATTAATATTCTAACAAACAGTTAACATGAAAACGAAAAACGCCATAAACACTTGCTGCCACTGCATTTTTGTTTTTGTTTTTGACTAAAACAGGGGATCGAATGCCGGATTGTCAAAATGAACTGTTGGTTGCCAAAGGGAGTCGGGTTGTTGAAGCCGTGTTTATATTTGGTTGAGGCCGAGAGCCTTTTTGCATTTTTATGGTTTTTATGCTGAGTCTGCAAGCAGAAATTTTTGCAAATGCCTTTGCTTAAGCCGAAAACATTTTGGAAATTTTGATGAGGCCGAGAGCACTCTTTCGTTTTATTTTATTTTATATATACACAGTAAATCATGTTTTTTTTTGTGATGAGTAAACATGGTTATTGCTGCGTGTGTATTTAATTAAAAAACAGAGACCAGTGTATTAACAGAAGTATACAGGTGTTGTTTGCATTAAACAGGGAATTCAGATAGTGCTATTGCAAGGGAATATATCAGAGGTTAAAAAAAGGGCAGAGTTGAGTTGAGTCAGAAGAGGAAGGTAAGCTTCTTTGCTTACTGAATTTCATTTTAAAAAAACGATAGTCATAAATTTTTATTAAAATGAAGTTAGTAACAGCAGAGGCCTACATTGATTGGTTTACAGAAACAATGACAAACAGAGTAGAGCCAAAATTTCAGATAGAAAGCTGGGGAAAAGAGACTATAGAAAAAATTTATCAGGCAGGGATGATAGGCTTCTTACAGAAATTTAATGGCCATTCTGAGGAGATAACCAAAGACTTTATAAATAATTTCAGTCAAGACCAGACTCGAGTAGGAGAAATCATTGTCTCGGTAACCCAAGAATACTTGTCCAAAGCCTTAGATTTGCCAATGATAGGAGAGAAGTATTACAAAGGCCTACACTTCAAGGAGAAAGCATGGACTTTCTTCCTTGAGAAAAACCGGAAGGGGACATTTGATAGGACAAAAGGGATACCCAGGGAGTGGTTTAATGAACCATGGGGAGAATTGGTCTTGATCATCCAAAAGTTCTTGACTTGTGATCGAGGATATAGTGTTGCCCATTTGTATCATGTTAAACTTCTACAGCATATTAAGGGAGAAGATAGGATTAATTTGCCTTATTTCCTATTTAAGAGCCTCTTGAGAATGATTGAAACAACAAAACATGAACACAGGCCTAAAGCAGGACAGATGTATCATCAAGGATTGATCAAAATCCTAGTTGAGTATCAGGTAAGATCACAGGGTATAGTGTGGAGAGAATTCATGATTAAAAATCATTTTACTGAACAGATTAAAGAGGTACAGGATAAAACAGAGCAGGAAAGTAGAGGATTGATGAACTCACCCTTGTATCCTAGAACAAGAGCTAAGCAGCAGAGTAACATGGCCATGGAAAATGAAATATCTGTTATGTCTATTCCCAAAAGATTTACAAATAAAAGTCCAATTAACTTAGACAAGGAAGAAGAAACATATTTCCCAAGACCACAAGAAGAATTTGAGAGGGATTCTTCATATGATGATGAAGCAGCAGCATCATTAATGAAAACAACCCAAGATTTTGAAAAAGAAATCAATGATGGAAAAATCAGGGACTTAACTGACCAATTAGAAATTAGCAAAATTGTGGAGAAACAATTAAAAGAGGAAAACAAAGCAAATACGAAAGATAATGTTAAATTGGTCAAGGCAAATGAAAAATTGAAAGAAGAATTGGGGAGATTGAAAAGGAAAAATGATCTACTTTCTAAACAGGCATTTAAATGGTTAAAGGAAAAGAATATGTGGCAGGCCAAGTATGAAAAACAGAAGGTCAAAGCAGCTTTGTTCAAGGAAAGACATGACACAGGTTTGGATTGTTTGGCAAGGGCAGCACAACAGGAAGCATCTACAGGTACAACATCTACTTCAGAAAGAAGAAGGTCAAAAAGGAATAGGCAAGCATGAGGACATGCTTGATGATAAGCAAGGGAGAGATGTTGGGCCTTAGTTTTGGTCTTATTTTGCTCAAAGAAACTTACTAATCCATCTATTTCCCATCCATTTTCCATTCATTTATTCCATTTGGATATATATTTGATATCTATTCAGGTATTTAATTTTAATTTTTCAATTTCTAAAGTTTTTATGAAAGTTTGGTTTTTAGTGCAAAATTGGCAAATTCAGAAATTCCCGTAATAACTCTATGGTTGATATGGTTGCAGGACACTTGGGCACGAATTGAATGCATGGATGGACAGCTTGGCAACTAGGATTAAGCCACCTATGCTTAGTTCGAACAGAACAAGCTTTATTAGGCCCATTTGGTTCTAGTCAATCATGACTAGTCATTTAGAAATCCCATAGAAATAGGGCAGTTTTGAGATTCTATGGGATTGGCCATATTTCTTGGGATAAGAATAATGAATTCGACTTAGATAGGTGGATGAGAAGTAGATGGGTTTGTTTGAGTAAAAATAGATCAGTTTGTTCATGAGACTTCTTATTTAAAGCCAAAGCTTTGATGGCTTATGTATTATGATTATTATTGACTTATTATACTTTTATATTGTGACAACTTTGGATTGAGGAGTTAATTTGAAGACTTGTGCTGTTATCATTTTGCTGTTCAATGTTATGGATGTGTGACTGAATTTAAGCTTCTGAGATCATTTATCAAGTGTGCAAGGGAAGGGTGGAAGGGCCCCCATTCCAAGCTAAGTACACTTTCTTGTTAACTAGTTTTATTTCCTTGTAATTTGATGATTGTAGAACTGGTTTTTCAAAGCTTTATTTCAGATTGCTTAATGGTTCATGCATAATGATTGATTTTATTAGTTTATAGTTTATTCATCACTTTATCAAGTTGGAAAAACAGGTGTTCAAGTTGAGCATCCCTTCTACTAAAATGATGAATCACAACTAGTTTCCTTGGTTTGCATGCAAGTAGTTTCTTATTGTGATTTTGAGTATTAAGATGAATAAATTATGATGAAATACTTTATGTGTCTCTTAAGTTAAGAGCTTCTTTCAGTAACAATTTATCCATCTTAAGTTCTTGATTTTAATCTCTGATTCATTAAGTGATAGTTGAGGCAAAGGTGGACTTCTTGAGTCAAGAACCATCTCAATATTTTTCCTCTACTTTGATCAAGTTGAATTAGAGTTGTAGGATGTATTGTTTTTGAATAAATTATCTTTCAAGGTTTGATTATATTAGATCTTCACATATAGTGAACTTGCCTCAAAGCATAAACAACCCAGATTGATAATAAATAATTGTGTTAGTTTAGGTACATAAATTAGCTCAACAGTCACTGCACAACAATATTTAGACAAAATGAATGATTGTTTTTATCTTCAAGAAGTAGATGAAGAAGATATGAATATGAGGCTTTTTTCCCAAAGCCTTAATAGAGAGGTAAGGGAGTGGTTTAAATCCTTACGAGAAGCTACCATAAATGGCCTTACTGTCTTCAATCAATCTTTTTCTCAATAGATGGGCAATCAAGAAAAATCCTCTTCATATTTTAGCAGAGTATGAAAATGTTAGAAGATCTCATGGGGAAAGTGTGCAAGATTATTGCACTAGATTTAACAACATTTATAATGTTATCCCAACAACCATTAAGCCTCCTAAAGTATTATCCTTGATTAAGTTTCCATATGGTTTTGATGTCGATATGTCTTATCAGCTTAGGGAAAGGAACCCTACTACCTTGGAAGAAATGCAGAGAGATGTTGTACATGTGGAAGCCAATCTGTTAGCTAAAAGAGTTAGGATTGGATCTGAAAGGAGAGTAACAATAAAAGAAGAACCTTCTACTTCTTCTTTTGTGGAAGCCAATCTGTTTATGCCAAAATAGATACCCTGGTCAAAACCATGGAAAGGATGATGTAGAGAATAATCATAACTGATAGGGCTCCCCCTAGAGAAAACAAACTGGTCCTCAGATCATAAATTCTGACTTTAGGAGAAACCCACCCGATATCAAACAAAGAGAACAAAAGGGTCCAGATCAACAGATTAGATCCCCATTTCAAGAAAACTATGCAGATGAAGATGGAGAACTAATTGAAGACCTTGATGAGAATCAGATAAATTTAATGGGAATAAATGATAGTGAATCCATTTTCTTAACTCGAGAAGAACAAGACCTCTTCTTGCTTTCAAAACCTGAAGTGAATTCCGAGGAATCAAAATATTACAAACAAGGTTTTGAAAATGCAATAATGGAAGTCTATAAACATTACAACCCGAGGAGTAGGAAAACAATTGATAATCCTACTAAAAATACTGTTGATATTCCCAATTAAAATACAGTTGACACCTATGCTAAGAAAAATCCTAATATTTCTCCAAAAAAGAGTGCAGATGTTCCTGCGAGGAAAGTATTTGATACTATTTCTAAAACAACCCAAACTGATATTCCCTCTACTAGCCAACAGAAGGATAATTCCCAAAAAGACGTTGTTAAGAATTTTTTTTTATTAATATAGATAAAATTCAAACATCATTCAACATCGAAAATGAATTGGCCAAACTCAAACTACCCATTCCTCTAACAAAACTCATGAATAAGAATGCTTACAAATCCCAAGTGGTGAAAGTTTTGAAGATAGGGGAAGGAGCAAACACAATAAATTTAAATGATGATCAACTAGAATTACTCTTCGAGCTTGAAGTTGGTGGAAAATCTTAGGAGGGAAGTGTACCCCCATTTTATGTCAGTTTAAACATTCATGATAAAATTTTACACAATGCAATGCTTGACTCAGGTGCTTCACACAACCTTACGCCTAAGGTTGTTATGGAAAAATTAGGACTTGATATCACTAGACCATACAAAGACCTCTATTCTTTTGATTCAAGTAAAGTAAAATGCGTAGGCCATATTAAATATTTGTGTGTCACTTTAGTCCAGATACCAACTAGGAGTGTGGTAATGGATATCGTTGTTGCTGATATACCTCCTAAATATAGCATGTTTCTATCTTGCTGATGGGGTGCTAAACTACAAGGAACCCTTCAAATGGATATGACCTATGCTAACATTCCAGTGTTTGGTTAGCAAAGGAGACTATATAGGGAAACATTGATGAAATACATGGTAAGTAGTCAAGAAAAACTGCACAATTATCCCTTGTATTTAGTCCATTAAGACCTATATTCTTTCATTTTGTACAGTGATGGAGGTATGGATGAACAAATTCCAAATTTAGAAATTGATTTGTGTGAAATTAAAGAAATTAAAACAGATATTGTAAAGAATGATGAAGAAAATGAACCTTTATGGAACATGGATTTTGATGGTGCTATAACAAAGAAAGATGGGGAGCAGGTGTGTGGATTTCAAATTCACAAAACAATAAATTAGAAGGGCATTCTTATAAACTAAATTTTCAATGTACTAATAACATAGCTGAGTATGAAGCCTTGATCCTAGGATTGCAAATTTTGAAAAGGCTGGGTGCCAAGAGAATTTCAGTTCATGGAGATTCTAAAATCATAAGCAAACAAATCAAAGGGGAATACTCAGGCAAACATCCAAGATTAAGGGCTTACAACAATGTTGTTCTATATTTCCTTGAATGTTTTGTTTAGTATGACTATCTGTAATTCCAAGAGGTCAAAATATCCTAGCCGATGGTTTGGTTGTTTCAGCTAGTACTTGCAAAATTCCATATCGTCCAAGTCACAAGTACACAGTTGAAGTAAAAACAGACTAGTTGTCCCATATAACATTAGGTACTTGAAAGTTTTTGGGAATGTTGAACAAATTGAAAATTTTTTGTAGTCAAAGGATGAATTTGAATGTGCCAATATAGATATGGATTTTGATATAGAAAATAATGTAGATAAGAGTGTGAATAACATAGAATGGAATGAAATAGATCAAGATCAAGAAGAATTAGAAATTCTACAATTGAAGGGTAATGTTTTTCTCGGAGGGTTAGTTCCATTAGAAGAGTTATTTGATTTTAGTGATGTGGCTAAAAAAACCAAAATTGAATCTACTGGAGCCGAGGTTGAAGATTGTAATATAGGAACTGAAAAGGAACCAAAAATGGTACTTATCTAAATCTTTATCGCCTGTTCAAGGAATTCATAGATATATTTTCTTGGTGTTATGAGGATTTAAAATCTTATGACACTATCATTATACAACATAAGGTTCCTATAAAAGAAGACCATAATCATTTCAAATAGAAGCTTAGGAGAATCAAACAAATGTCGATGCCCCTAGTCGAAAAGAAAGCCAAAAAGATGTATGATGCCAATATATTGTACCATTGAGGTATTATAAATGGGTATCAAACTTAGTTCCAACTAGGAAAAAGACTGGAGAAATTATTCTGTGTGTTGATTTTACAAATATCAATAAAGTTTATCTGAAAGACAGCTACCCTCTGCCTAAAATGGATCACATTTTGCAGAAGGTGGTTGGATCTAGCATAATTGATTTATTAGATGGGTTTTCTGGTTACAATCAAGTTTTAGTGCATTCTGAAGATCAAGAAAAAAACAACATTTACTACCCCCTGGGACACTTTCATGTATGTTAAGATGCCTTTTGGCTTAATGAATGTCGGTGCTACATTCCAAAGAGAAATGGGCATTCCCTTTGCATATGAGATAAGAAATTTTATAGTCATTTATATCAATGAAATCACTGTATTTTCAAAGACAGATGAGGAACATTTTCTTCACCTAAGAAGAGTCTTTGAAAAATGTAGGAAATTTGGTGTTTCCTTAAACCCAAAGAAAACATTATTTGGTTTGGAAGAATGAAAACTGCTAGGTCATATTATTTCAAAATATGGAATCAAGATTAATTGTTGAAACCTTAGTTAAACTGAGAGGGGGGGGAGGGGGTGAATCAGTTTAACACATCCATGAACTCTTTAAACTTTCAATTTAATTTGTTTACAATTTAACTTCATGATCAACTTTATAAGTGAACAAACTTAATATATGAGCAGAAGTGTTAAGATAATGTAATAGCAGACTTATTATGAGAGCAACAAGTATTAATCAAACTGAATAACCATACCAACACATAAACATCACACACAGAGACAACAGATATAAGTGGAAACCCATAAAGGGAGAAAACCACATCTTATTATTGTTGTGATGCAAAGGCAAGCTCCAACTGCCTCTCACCACTGATTTTCTGTAAGCACCAACCTATAGGAGGCACCAACCTCAAATTCTGCAAGCTACAACTTGCAAGGAAGCTCCAACTCCCTCACCTTTTCATAAGAGAAACATTTGCTGATTTACCTTGGATATCAGCCCTGTTTTGTACCTTCTTTACTACTATCCTCCAGTCTTCATGTCTGCCTTATTTATTTCCGCTGCTTCAATTTTGCACTCTCATTTCTTTTATCAGCATATTCAGAAATATGTATCCATTTCAATTTTACAGTGGGATTTTGTTTTTCTCCGGAGACTTGCCAATTACATCACTAACAATGTAAAATCAATCAAAAACCTTTTCATTCAATTACAGTATAAATTTCAAATCCATTCAACAGCTTTGCTCTCTCTGTTTTCTCTCTCAATCTACTTCAGCACACACTGCCTTTTTTTTTTCGTTTTTGCATTTTCCCTGTTCATTGCAGTTGTATCACTGCTGTATGTACAACTGTCTTTTAATAGAACATAAATAACTCTCGGCGTTATTATAAAAAAAAACTTTTTAACAATACGGGATCATATATATTTGAACTCACAATCTTCATTACGTAATACGACCTCAACCATCAATGATATAACCTTTGGTTTCGTATTTAAAAGGAATGCTCATACTCATTAAATGTACATCCACGACTTGTCATTCTCATAAAACGTATATTCGCGCCCCAATCAAATGTTATAAAAACTTCTTAATAAACCTTGGGTTTTATATCAATGAACCACCATTCATATATTCCAAGAAGCCAAAGCTCTACGTGCATTTCTTTGACTTGAAGAACTGCAAATTATTGATGGTAACTTCCATGTACCCATTATCGGGGTTCATATGTTTGATAAAGTCTGTACCTTTAATTCATTTTCAACGACGATGCCCTTTAGACATATATATATAATGTTTGATTAAAGTCCGCACCTTTAAGTCATTCCAAGTGACAACACCCTTTGAACATATATATATATATATATATATATATATATTCTGATTACTTTTTGCACCATATTATAATATACCCGCGCACAAATTCAAAATATAACATTCAGTCTTTATATATATATTTATATATATATATACTCCCCAAATCGAAAGATATAGTTTCAGGCCCACAGGATCTATCTTATCATCCAACGTCCACCTTGTCATCCGACGGTTATAAATACATTACGTTCCAAAACCCAATCGGGTGCACATAAGACGACAATCGCATAACTAACATGCATGCGTGTTAATTCACTATAATCGTGCGATGAGCTGGGCCCCAGTAGTTAAAATACCCCTTGCATCTGACGGTCGTGAGCTCATCGCTCCTCAAGCCTCAATCCAATGATCCTTAACAAGTTTCGAATTTTTTATTGATACGAACATTAACGCATAAAAATTACGTGAAAAAATTTGTTTTACAAAACCGCCTTAGGACACGTGTTGATTAAAGACATAGATCGCGTTCAAAATGAAAAATCCACTTACCACTTTTGACACCGCGCGATACTACCGGTTTTCTTACCTCTGGTTTTACTGTTCACGATTAGGGTTCCACTTTCATTCATGGTTCCGCTCCATCACATTTAACTCTGTGGTTTCATTAATGCGCTCTATTGTATATTCATTCTTAATATAGAATAACTGCTTCCACAATTAATTACTCTTTAACCTAAACAGAGTTCAACGTAGGGTTAGATATGTTCAACAGACGAGTGCCGCCATTACTTACATTCTCCACACAAAAGCAACCAAATTTCGAGCCTTTCTCACTGGATTTCTATGCAGACAATTTGTGAACAACCCATGTATTCAAATGTGTGCCATTCACGATAGGTATTTGTAATACAGGTACCTCCTCTGGCATTAATAACTCAATTGATTATAATTCACTTCTATTGATTTCAACACTAGAAATAGAACTCGATGCCAGTCTATTTATACAGATATTTAATATGTTTTAACAGACAGGGTCCACTATTGCATATGCTGAAATTACAGGGTAAAATTCGCTAGTTCCTCTGGGTTCCACACAGCCACTTTCATCAGTCACATGCAAAACCCAAAAATGTCCCCTTACACAGAGCTTTCACCGTGCACAAATTCTCATATAAAATCTTAGTGAAGATTAAGCCAACAATGTCTATACATTGCTAAAACAATTTATTTCATCTACACAATGAAATTTACTTGTAGTAGTCTTCCTGTTCGTTGCCTAATCTTCAGAATCGATGGCCACTTTGACCTCTTACTTTGTTCCTAGCTCTCCAGATCTATTCTGCTGCCCTGTCTCTGTATTCTTGGTACATTTTGCTGCCCTGTCACTGTAAATAAACTCTCCTGCTGCACTTTTCCTGTCTTCTACTTTGTCTCTGCTATTGTATTCTCCTTTGCCTCTGCTTTTGTCTGTGTCATCTCTTTTGCCTCTGCTGCTGTCTTCTTCTTTACCTCTGCTGCTGTCTTTTTCTTTGCCTCTGCTGCTGTCTTTGTCATCTTTTTTTCCATCCTTTGCCTCTGCTGTTGTCTTTGTCATCTATTTTTCAATCAATCACAACATTTCTAAGATTAATCCTAGTAGAATTGAAGCTATTTTGAAGATAGGTCCTCCTAGGAATGTAAAATAACTCCAATCTTTCATTGGAAAAATCAATTTTCTAAGAATATTAATTCCCATTTTGGCAAGACTTATAAGGAATATAACAAACATGTTGAGAAAAGACATTGGAGTAAAATTGAATATAGAAGCAAAAAAATATTTCGACTAGGTAAAACAAGCCTTAACTCAAGCTCCTGTGCTTATTAGTCCTGGTTTAACAAAAGATTTTTTCATTTTTTTCTTTTGCATCCGAACATACTATTGCAGTAGTCCTCTTGCAAAAGAATAATGAGGGACATGAACAACCTATTTCCTTCTTTAGCAAAGCCTTAAGATATGTTGCATTGAAATGCAACATCATGGAAAAGCAAGCATTTGCTTTAGTGAAAGAAATTAAATATTTTAGAGTTTATATTGTTAATTCACATATAATTTGTTTTGTTCCAAACATTGTGGTGAAAGATATACTCACCCAAAATGGTCCTGATGGAAGAAGAGGTAAATGCATTGTTATCATCTTAGAATATGACATTGAAATCAATCCTACGAAAATTATTAAGGGTCAAGGATTAACCAAATTAATGGTTGAATCAAATTTTCATGCTTTTGATATAAATTTTGTAGCTGCACTTAATGAACAAGGAGAGCAGGTGACTCGACAAGTAACAGAGGCTTTTGCAACCTTTCCTTGGTATGTAGACCTTATTTTTGTCTTACATCATTTACAAACTCCTCCTGGTTTGACCAAGACTAAAGCTAGATTTCTTAAAATAGCCATGAAATTTTGTATTCTAGATAATAATTTGCATTGGAAGGATGCTGAAGGAATTTTACTGAACTATTTACTGAAGGAGGAAGAAGATAGAGTAATGCAGGAATTCCATGAAGGAGATCGTGGAGGACACCTATCCTAGAAATCTACTTCTAACAAGATTTTAGGAGCTGGTTTTTACTGGCCAACCTTATTTGCATATGTCCATAAAAAAGTCACCTCATGTCACCAATGTCAGATCTTTGAAGGCAAAAGAAAATTGCTACCCCTGCCCTTAAAGCCCATATCAATTGAAACTCCTTTTCAGCAATGGGGTCTAGATTTCATTGGAGAAATTCATCCTTCTTCCTTAGCTCAACACGAGTCGATCCTCACAACCACTGATTATTTTACCAAATGGATTGAAGATATATCTACAAGATAGGCCACTAATGTAATGATTATTAAATTATTAGAAACTAACATTCTTTCAAGATTTGGATGCCCCAAAAAAATCATTCTCGATATCGCAACAACATTCAAATCAAAGAAGATGGTGGAATTTCACAACAAATATCAAATCATATTGGGACACTCAACTGCCTATTACCCACAGGGAAATGGATTATTAGAGTCTTCCAATAAGATTCTGGTTAATATCATCAAAAAATTGTTGCAGGATAACAAGAAATCATGGCATAACAAAATAATCAATGCATTATGGCCCGATAGACACACAACCAAAAAATCAATTGGAATGCACCCATACCAACTGGTTTATGGAACGGATGTTGTTTTTACTACTTGCTTAGGTGTCCCTGTTTTGAAAATGCTTTAGGAGTTGCAAGTAGAGCCTACCGGCCTTCAGAGGAGAATAAATCAAACAATACAAATTTAGCAATCAAGGGAGGAAGTTTACAAAAAAACTCAAGTTGTCCAGGAAAATATCAAGAATATCTATGATAAAAGAACCAAAGCTGTTGATTTTCAGATAGGAGACAATGTGTTAAAATGGGATTCCAAAAATGAAGATAAGGGTAAGCATGGAAAATTTGATAATTTATGGAAGGGACCTTACACAATTGATGCCTACAGAGGTAACAATGCATTTTCCCAAAAGGACCTGATTGGAGCAGAACTGCTTGGTGGACCTGTCAATGGTAGAACACTCAAACATTATTTCTCTCAAGCATAGAAGCACTCCTCATTAAAACCATTGTAAGTATCATTTTTGTACTGTCATGAGTGGGTGGCTTATATCAAAATTTGAAGCCCGAAGGGAAGGCCCTAAACTCCTAATGAATTTATAACCATAACTACAACAATAACAAAACAATTCAGATGCAGAATAAATACTAAAGAAAATGATTCATGGCTACTGATCTGCAACATTATTGACACCTCACAGGAAGAGTGCCATCCCCTATTTGAGCCACTGTTAGGGTCCTATTATTCATAGGATCAAATGGAGATTGAACACTTTCTTTAAGTTTATTTCAATTTGTAAATAATATTGCATTCTGCAAATGATTTCCAAAAAAATATATATTAAAAAAAAATGAAAAGAGGGTATATAAAAAAATGGAATAAATTAATAAAAAAAATGAGAAGAAGCCCATGAAAAGAAAATTAATTATAAAAGTGAGCAAGTCCAAATGCCACTAGAAAGAAAAAAACAATTCTTACATTGAAGAATAAATTAGGGTTTTTGTGTGCAACTTGTTTGAATGCCACAACCAAAGACCCTTGTTTGAATCATACAGTTTAATCACGATCAAGCAAATTTGAATTTATGTCTCTTAGGTTAGTGAATAACTTAACCCAATAGTTTAATCTTGGTTAAGAATTAGATAAGTAAGTGATGCAGGGCCGAACCCTGCATTACCCAGAATCTTTAACCTCTGTGCATATCAGCGTGCATCTCATCATTGCCCAAATTTTTACCTCAAGTCTGAGTAATTACAACAACTTAATTTGCGGAAGCTTCAA
This sequence comes from Pinus albicaulis, assembly GCA_034641835.2. NCBI lineage: Eukaryota > Viridiplantae > Streptophyta > Pinopsida > Pinales > Pinaceae > Pinus > Pinus albicaulis. Next base: position 794,451,550 of record CM076575.1, on the reverse strand, counting down.
ATATCTTGTTCACAAAATTATATGGTTTAGAAAATAAACCATACTTCAACTCAATTTCATGCAATCAACCCAACTTGGATACAACCCAAATTCTCAAATATTTAAATCCACATTAGAAAATCTTTGTTTGGTTTTATTATTTGTAATGCTCCCTTGCCTTTCTTTAATCAAGCTTGACATTGGCAAACCAACTCAATACACATGAAATTTTCACATTCCAACATTTACCAATCTTCACTCATTGACTTAAATGCCACCATCCATTAATACGCCAGTTCTTTTAATCATTCAATGCATATCAATGCAATCATTCAAATATCATTTGACTCGTAGCTTATGAATACCTCCAGCGTATAATACAAACTGAAATCTTGTATAAATTTTATAACGCAACATCAAATTGACCTTCCACAACTTACCATTCATACGCACCTCCACAGTCGATCCTTTCTTTCCATTAACGCCTTCAATTTCTGGACTATACAATGCAGTTTTTAATGAATTATATTTCAGATTCATAACTCAATTCAAACTCAATTCATAACTTACCTTTGCAAACTTTTAAAGTGACAGACCTGAATAATTACCAAGTCGAATTTACCTCCACGCACCCTTTACCATTCCAGCGTGCCAACTGTTCTGTGTTTTCATGCTTTACTGGTTGACTTTGTCTGAATTGGACAGACAACCATTGCAATTTTCTTCAATTCGCTTCCACGCTCAATTCTTTAACTATACAGTTCAAATTTATATTCAAAAGCTGAATGTTAACAATAACATACCTCCCACAGCGCTTTCACTCCTCCACGAACATGCAATGAACTGATTTCAACTTATATCGAATTATCAATTCGGATTGTAACACTAGATAATGAAACATTCATATCGCTTGTAGCCTTATAAACACCCTGGAAATTCATTGGCGTTCTCAATGCTTAAAATATAAAATCGATACAAAAGTCTTCGAACAGCGCCATGCTATTTCACATGGATCGCCTGCAAAGTGATCTACGTTCAACTAAAGCCACTGGTCTTCGCTAATCATAGCCATAACATCAACATACCTTAGAACGAATCAGTGATTCCTCTGCGTCCTTAAGAATTCACTCCAAATTTAGAATCCGTCTTATGCCTGAACGCCCTTCTCTGCTACAACTGTCCAGCGCCTTATCTGTGCATCACGCTACAACGCTGCAATCTAACGCTTATAATCTGTGCATTATACAGTTAGCTTGTGTGGATGTGATTGCCGAATTCAATCCAACTTTCATCCATGTGTTGTTTATTAATCGACTATTGACTCATTAACAGCGTTACAACATAATCGAACAGCCCAGAACGTTTTACCATTCACTTAACATAATTTCAATGCTTTCTCTGTGTTAAGGTTGGATACATCGCTGCGCAAATTGACTCTGCAAATTACCACGCTGCTCAAACTATTTCACATTTATGAAATCACAACAAATCAAAATTGTATTTAATTGAATTCCAAACCGAGTTTTGAAACACAGTTCTGCGCCCTCCTGCATTCAATTCCCAAATTTTTTTACCGCGCTATAGATCAACCAACAGCGCTCTTGTGCACCGGATCAAAACATTGAAACTCATCGATTCTGTGTGTTGAACCCTTGACAATAATTAATATCGATTTAAACAAATCGAACCACTTCACATTACCACTGCAGTTAAATCCAATATTCTCAAAAAGCCAGAATTTAGCACATAGAGAGTTTCATCAATATTTTATGAAGCAAACAGAATACACAATAATCTCAGAAATATAAGAAGTATCGAACCTTCACACATCCAATCACATAAATTCGATTCCATAGAAACTCAATAATGGCATAAACTGTAGAAAATCAAATACTGTATTAAAACACACACTACTTACATAAAACCTCCTACTTTGGCCTGATTTCCCAATTATTGGCCCTTTACAAACTGCCCGAAGGCTCCCAAGCAGAACCCTCTCACTACTCACATTCTCAATCTATTCAAGTCTATCTTTCTTCACAAAAACCACTCCTATTTATACACAATAATGCATTTAATTCACTCAAAATATCTCTCCACCTAATCCTCAACTAATCCCATACATAGAAATCCTAATCCCAAATTTTGCTCCTAAACTATTTCTCTCATATCCTTTTATTTATTAAAAGAATATTTACATAATCCTCACTTTTCATAATTATCTCCTATTTTATTAAAAATAACAAATAAATTAATAAAATATTAAAAATTGTCACACCCCCTTTTCAAACATATTTACAAATGAAAATGCCCTTGATGCTCCTGCATCAGACTTCCAACGTTAAAATAATCATGATCGCCTGATCATGTGTTCGGATCTATGTATGCCTGGATCCCATATCTTGTGCTGCAACTTTCCACTTGTCGCTGCTTCTTTCTGATGTTCTCCAGGTCTCCACACTTTATGTTACATCGCTCCACTGGCTGTGCTCTCGCAATCTCTTGTTGTCTTTCTTTTGCTGCTTCTCCTTTGTTTTACTGCTGCTGGCCTCTTCCGGGATTCTTTCATCATCATCCGCCTCATCAGTTCAATTTCTCTGTCTAATAGACTTTCTCCAGCATCTTCAATAAAACCTGTATTCACAAAACAATTGTTAGGGTAAAAAACATAAGGCTTCAGTGCCCCCATAGATGTTACTTCAGCTGCCAGCATAAATGTCGTCCCACATGTTGCTCTAACTGCCACTATGGATGTTGCTGCCTCCCAAACTTCCTGTCCCTCTGCAACATTCCTTTGCTCATTACCTGCAATTTCATCTGCAACTTCTTTCTCTGGTTCAAATATCTCCAGCAAACATTTCAGCATTTCATCAACAAGCTGCAAATTAACTTCAACATAACCTCCATCTTCTCCTTCGACAATATTCAGTAATTGTCCACCATCATCTTGATTGATTCTGGCAATCAAATCAAGTTTTTCAAACACTGTAGCCTCATCCTGTACTACTGTAGCAGCTCCAAAATTTTGTCTCACAGTCTTTTCTTGGCTATACAGACAAGCCAACTCTTTCTTGTCACCCACGATAACAAGCCTCTGCATATGAGACATGACTGTCTCATCTTCTTCCTGCAACAATTCTCCTCCTTCCAAGACAATTCCAAATGATGGACTGTATTCTACATTACCTGTAAACACAATCAAGTTGTCAGCATTAAAATCACAAGACCCAATGGTCTCACTGGTTGATTCAGTCACCAAGTTTTCTCTCTGCAGCTCCAAGTCTTCTTCAGGACTCAGAAAATCTTCACTGGCTTTCTCCTTAGCTTTCTCTGGCAACACTCCAGTATGCTGCTCTGAGTTCCTTCCCAACTCCTCTGTCAGCACATCAGTATGCTGATTTGCATTCACCATGAGACTGTCAGCTAGTCTCGCCTTCTTACCATCTGTCTTCAGGATGTTTTTCTGCTCTCGTTCACTGTACTGAACTCTTTCATCTACTGCAATCTTTCTATCATACTCTGAATTTATCAACAAGTATTCCAACAATGCAATTTCTCTGTAGCATTGCTGAAGCATATCATCATCACCTGCATTCATACATAAACTTTCAGTTTGCATATCAAAATGTTCAACAGTATCAACTGTTACTTCCCCTATCTGTGTTTCAGACTGATTCTCTTCTTCAGCATCCACAAGAATTTTCTCTTGTAATGTAACAGCAAAAGAATCACTGCTTTCTTTCTCAGAGTACTTATCATCTTCTGCTTCCTCTGTCTTCATTTCCTCCTGAGATCTTGCTATCTCAGCATCGATCTGAACAGTCTTCAGATTCAATTCTTCTTGAACAAACTCTAAAGCTTGCTCATCTCCCTGTATTGTACCTGCAAACATACACAACTCATTAGTTTTTAAACCAAAAGACTTTTCAGTCTTGACTGCTTCCTCCAATACTTCCTTCTGAACAGATCTACGTGTGGAATTTTCAAATTCCATCTCTGGCTCAAGAACTCTAAGTCCTTTCTTCAATAAGGCAATCACACTTTTCCTCAACTTCACCTGCAATTGTCGCCAAATCACTCTCTTTCCCTTCAGTGGAAAGATCCATCCTCTATTCTGGTTTTCCCGCTCTTGCAGCCATTCTTCCAGTACCTGCAATTGTACCTTCATTACTGCAATTTCTCTTCTTCTGACCTCATCAGTCATCTCACCTCTGTGGCATTCCTCTGAACCTTTTCTCTGATCCTCCATGATCATCTTCTCCATGAGTTGTACAAGCCTCTATGACAGCAAGCTCTCCTGCTGCCGCCTCTTACCTCACCAAGCTCTCCTCACTCAGTCTTTTGGTAAGTACTTGGTTCACTACCTCTGGAACCTCTTGAGCACTCTCCTCTACTCTCTCTCTAGGCTATCTCTTCAAATCACCTTTCTCTTCAGGACACTGCAATTGTCCTCCCTATCCAGCCTTCAGCTGAATGTCAGGTTCACTGCCATCATCTTATCTACAACCATAAACTTTAATCACAAATTTCAAATCAGAAAATCATCTCACCTTTAAGATCTTGCAGGATCTTGTCTCCATTCACTTCTGCCATCCTGTTCACTGCATTTGTGTAGTTTGCATATCAAATTTGAAAATCTGATCTTCCTTTCATACATTCAAAAATACATTTCAGTTCTTCAACAAAACCTTCTTGCATTCATTCGGAAACAAAGACAAACATTCTTCAATTTCAACAGAGCCAAGCTCTGATACCAAAAATGACGCAGGGCCGAACCCTACATTACCCAGAATCTTTAACCTCTGTGCATATCAGCGTGCATCTCATCATTGCCCAAATTTTTATCTCAAGTATGAGTAATTACAACAACTTAATTTGCGAAAGCTTCAAATATCTTGTTCACAAACTTCTATGGTTTAGAAAATAAACCATACTTCAACTCAATTTCATGCAATTAACCCAACTTGGATACAACCCAAATTCTCAAATATTTAAATCCACATTAGAAAATCTTTGTTTGGTTTTATTATTTGTAATGCTCCCTTGCCTTTCTTTAATCAAGCTTGACATTGGCAAACCAACTCAATACACATGAAATTTTCACATTCCAACATTTACCAATCTTCACACATTGACTTAAATGCCACCATCCATTAATACGCCAGTTCTTTTAATCATTCAATGCATATCAATGCAATCATTCAAATATCATTTGACTCGTAGCTTATGAATACCTCCAGCGTATAATATATACTGAAATCTTGTATAAATTTTATAACGCAGCATCAAACTGACCTTCCACAACTTACCATTCATACACACCTCCATAGTCGATCCTTTCTTTCCATTAACGCCTTCAATTTCTAGACTATACAATGCAGTTTTTAATGAATTATATTTCAGATTCATAACTCAATTCAAACTCAATTCATAACTTACCTTTGCAAACTTTTAAAGTGATAGACCTGAATAATTACCAAGTCGAATTTACCTCCACGCACCCTTTACCATTCCAGCGTGCCAACTGTTCTGTGTTTTCATGCTTTACTGGTTGACTTTGTCTGAATTGGACAGACATCCATTGCAATTTTCTTCAATTCGATTCCACGCTCAATTCTTTAACTATACAGTTCAAATTTATATTCAAAAGCTGAATGTTAACAATAACATACCTCCCACAGTGCTTTCACTCCTCCATGAACATGCAATGAACTGATTTCAACTTATATCGAATTATCAATTCGGATTGTAACGCTAGATAATGAAACATTCATATCGCTTGTAGCCTTATAAACACCCTGGCAATTCATTGGCGTTCTCAATGCTTACAATATAAAATCGATACAAAATTCTTCGAACAGCGCCATGCTATTTCACATGGATCGCCTGCAAAGTGATCTACGTTCAACTAAAGCCACTGGTCTTCGCTAATCATAGCCATAACATCAACATACCTCAGAACGAATCAGTGATTCCTCTGCGTCCTTGGGAATTCACTCCAAATTCAGAATCTGTCTTATGCCTGAACGCCCTTCTCTGCTACAACTGTCCAGCGCCTTATCTGTGCATCACGCTACAACGCTGCAATCTAACGCTTATAATCTGTGCATTATACAGTTAGCTTGTGTGGATGTGATTGCCGAATTCAATCCAACTTTCATCCATGTGTTGTTTATTAATCGACTATTGACTCATTAACAACGTTACAACATAATCGAACAGCCCAGAATGTTTTACCATTCACTTAACATAATTTCAATGCTTTCTCTGCGTTAAGGTTGGATACATCGCTGTGCAAATTGACTCTGCAAATTACCACGCTGCTCAAACTATTTCACATTTATGAAATCACAACAAATCAAAACTGTATTTAATTGAATTCCAAACCGAGTTTTGAAACACAGTTCTGCGCCCTCTTGCATTCAATTCCCAATTTTTTTTACCGCGCTATAGATCAACCAACAGTGCTCTTGTGCACCGGATCAAAACATTGAAACTCATCGATTCTATGTGTTGAACCCTTGACACTAATTAATATCGATTTAAAAAAATCGAACCACTTCACATTACCACCACAGTTAAATCCAATATTCTCAAAAAGCCAGAATTTAGCACATAGAGAGTTTCATCAATATTTTATGAAGCAAACAAAATACACAATAATCTCAGAAATATAAGAAGTATCGAACCTTCACACATCCAATCACATAAATTCGATTCCATAGAAACTCAATAATGGCATAAACTGCAGAAAATCAAATACTGTATTAAAACACACACTACTTACATAAAACCTCCTACTTTGGCCTGATTTCCCAATTATTGGCCCTTTACAAACTGCCCGAAGGCTCCCAAGCAGAACCCTCTCACTACTCACACTCTCAATCTATTCAAGTCTATCTTTCTTCACAAAAACCACTCCTATTTATACACAATAATGCATTTAATTCACTCAAAATATCTCTCCACCTAATCCTCAACTAATCCCATACATAGAAATCCTAATCCCAAATTTTGCTCCTAAACTATTTCTCTCATATCCTTTTATTTATTATAAGAATATTTACATAATCCTCACTTTTCATAATTATATCCTATTTTATTAAAAATAACAAATTAATTAATAAAATATTAAAAATTGTCACACCCCCTTTTCAAACATATTTACAAATGAAAATGCCCTTGATGCTCCTGCATCAGTAAGTGAAAGGATTAATCAAAATGTATAAGCTTGATTAATTTATTAAAATAGAAGGTTAGAGTAGAAATTAGCAAGATGTCTCTCTGAACAATAAAATGGGTTTGCGAGACAAAATTCACCCTTAAGGTTAATCAGATATACTTTAGGATAGATTGATCATGCTTATAATAATTAATTGTGTCATTAAACACGATTAAAAATTTATAATAAAGTGTTTAGTTTTAAATTCAGGTTTTACGATAAAGTTGAAAAAGGACAAAGTGGTTTGTCGACTTGTGGTATGGTGAGCACATATTTCAATGGTCATGATCATCCCCGCCCGGATCAACGACGGGGGATCGATTTCTCACCCCCCTCTTCCATTTCGCGTTAATGGGGGGGGGGGGTCCGAAAAGTAGTATTTGTTTACCTAGGCCCCACGCTACATGGCAGACACTCATCACTTTGCACCACCCCTCACTCAAAACCACATACCACTACCCCCCCCACCTCCGAAAACTGCCTCTCTCTCCTCCACTCCTGTCAACTCACCACGTCAACTTACCACGTCAACTCCGTGTTGGATACTCAACCAACCCCATTCTGCCACCTGTCCCTCCCCTATCCACCCATTACACACTCACCCGTTGCAATATTCCCATTGCCAATTAACCGTTTTACCATTAATTTCTCCAAATCTCGTTCTATAACGGATTTAAATACAACAATAACCAATCTAATTGTTATAAAGTAACCGGGTATTATCCTGCGCGACCCTCCTATACCACTGTTACTGATTTTGATTACAAGTATTGATCTTAGCTCTCGTGATCCCATACTACGGCCAATGCCTATCATCTCCATCAAATTCAGAGCCCAATTACTGTTGAAAGGTATCCAATTATCCATCTAGGTACCATCCACACCAAGTCTCTGCCACTTTCTATCTTTTATACATGGCTTCAAAGGGAAATGTAAAATCCACCAATGGTAAACCAGACAACGATGATAAGCCTAAGACTTCCGCCACCCCATACCTCGACCATATGCCCCTAGCAGACTAGTATTACAAGATTGATGATACCGAGTGTGAATTCAACTTGTTCGAATTACATCACTGGATAAAGCAAACTTATATAGACCAGGTGGATAAGATCAGCCTTTGGGAATCCATGTTACCTATGTTTGAGATTCCACATACTCACCATTTTCCTGACTTCATCATGTGGTGTCAAGCCAGATATAATCCTGCTCAAAGAACCATTGTGGTCCATAATGGAGACATCCTGGTCACAATTTCACCAGAAACCATAAATCAAATGTTATTAATTCCTGAAAATGAGTCCCCCAGCCATTTTTCTGTAGCTACCCTGATGGATTTGTACCATAATCTCACCTTCCCTCAGAGAGCCTAGATTTTCGATATTTTCCTCCCAAAAGATGCTCAACTCCCCAAGAAAAGTCCCCCCTATTCAGTTTCCATGTTCCCAAAAAAGGCTAAGCATATTATTTCCTTACTATATTGCCTTCTAGGGTACCAGTTAGACCAGTGGGTGGATGAGCCTATTCTAGTATTTCTGTCCATTTTTTCCAAAGAGCATAAGCCAAAATTCATGTTTAATTTCAGTAATTTTTTGGCTAATAATATGCATGAACAAATGATGAAGATCACTACAGAAGGCATGTTTAAATATGCATCTGTATTAGTCTACATGTTGCTTTTTCAACAGGGTAACATTTTTCCTATAACACTACACAAACAAGATGATCAAGGAAAAACCCAATTAATGATACAGTGGACCTCAGTGGTAAGAAGAAATTCAATTGAGTTTAATTTTGCAGACTTCACGGAAAAAATTATCCATACAGCTGCAGGGATTCTCAATAGTCAAAGTGAGCCAAGAATCAGTTCAGAGATCAAAATAATTTTACACTTAAGTGAGCAGACCAAGACTGGAGACTGGTATCTATACCAGAATTATATAGAAATAAGAGTATATGGGTGTGAAATGGCTCCTTACAAGTTGCAAAAATATGTTCCAATGAGTATTTTTACTCTGGAATATATAAGGCATATGGTTAATATGGATGAAATCCACTTTGTTTCAGGTAAAAGGAATTCAAATTTTAAAATTAAGACACAAGTGGGATCTTTCATATGAAATACCAGAGCAGTAGGGAATGAGTCAGATTTAGTCCTCAAACAGATGAAATTTCATCCAAGTTTCACCTAGTCTTATGACCCATTCAACATAGTCTCTAATTTAAGGGTGGAGCACAAAACCACACCTTACAATCATACTCCTAGACTAGATATCGATAAATTTATGAATCAAGCCCAATGGGAGGAGAATACATTATAGGAAGCAGAGGAGTAGATTCTATCAACAACCACCTCCCAAACTCCAGTGCCTCAAGAGAAGCAGAACAAAATACCAAGGGAAGAAACATCTTCAATAGTTACAAAAATTAGTTCCAAACAATTCATCATTTATCATAAAAGGAAAAAGACAGACCCTAAATAAGTCATCATTCAGAATGAAGAAGGACAAGACACCATTGTCATGGTTGGTTCACAGGTTTCGACAGGGTCAGAGGATCTCTTCCCTAATACTCTATCCTCCTCAACTTCGCAGGATCCTTCACAAATATTGCAGTAAACAGAATTGGATGACAACCAAGATGAGCCCAACATCTTCAATAAGTTTTGGAAATTAAACAGAAAAATGAAGCACTCAAGGTCAACACATATGCGTAATTATGGAAGCATACATCTACTTCCCGACATATATTATTAACAACATTTGACAGTGAGAAAGGAAGAATGTTGATGTCATTCTTACGGGCTCAAGTTCCATTTCCAAAATCCCCTTGAGATTACAAGAAAACTATTTTATCATTGCATGCAAAGCAGATACATCCTATAGATCAAATGGATATGCATAGACAATATAGAGAAATTATTTTCTCCACCATGACCAACACTGCTATGGCAGCTTCAAAAATAAGGACATCACTCAGTAAAGTCCAGACACAGTTAAATCTGGAGAAAATTTCCTCATTGGAAAAGGCCAACAAAATTAAATCATTAGAAGGCTTGGTGATAAAACTGGAATATGATCCCAGGGATGTCAAAGCAATGGAAGAAATTCTGAAGAAAAAGAATGCATAAATAGTAGCACTTAGGAAGCAGCTTAAGGTACCATCTACAAAGGATCCACAATAAAAGGAAATAGAAGAAAATGAGCAGCACAAAGAAGACATGCTCACACTGATTTTTGAGAAAAATGTACAGATTAAGGAGATGGAGAAACAAATAGAAAAAATATTGAAGGAAAAAAGAACAAGCTGCACAATTAACCCTAGCTCAAGTGATAGCCATATCAATTGCAGTTGTAGGGACAACCGGAGATTCAACATCAACATCAAGTGATTTGAGCAAATTTATACATGATCTGTCTCTTCAGAGACAAGAGAATTAAAAACTACAGCATAAGCTAAATAATTTGGAAGGACAAAAGATAGAAAATGACACCATCTATGTAGTTGAGATGCATAAATATCACCAACTTGCCAAGAAATTTGAACAACAGAAAATGAGTCACTGATGGCTCAGGATTTTACGCAAGGCAAGGATAATGTTTTGCTAGAAATTAAGCAAGCCATAACTGAAATTTTCCCATCCATTAAGATAAGTTTTTAGCAAGAAGAGTTAATTGACAGGTACAAGACAACAATAGAGCAAGTTACAACAATACTGGGACAAAAACTAGGGGAGGCCTCAGCCATGATTAAAGTATTGAATTCGAAGACCAGATTAGAATTAGTATAGATCCATATTGCAAACATGATAGAGACTATCTTGGAGATTAAAAAGGTATTTAAAAAGAGGAATTTGATGACCCGATTGGAAACTAAGCGTTATACGCTAGAAAATGTTGTACAAAGATTTCATATCAAGTTCAATTTTCTGAACTGGAGAGTATTTCCAAGGTTAGTAGCATCGAATGATAGATTAATCAGCTTAGAATATTGATGTCAGAATGATCCAGGTGGATATTGGTGGCCACCTGCCTATTCCACTTGGGGCCCCACCATTGTCTCTTTCAGTTTTTCAATTTCAGCACAACTTACTATTTTTAGTAGTTTTTCGGGTCCTGAACTTCCAGAGCTGTTTTGAGGTCCTCGGATAGATATTTCTAATGAGGTATGGTTCACGTCAAATGGAGATTGTATGCCAAAGTTACGTCCCTGGGAAGTTGAAACACCAATTTACCCAAACGGGGCCCATAGTTTTGGCGCTTCATCTCCTAGGGTTAGGGTTTTGGATGTTTAGGGTTTTCCATTGTTTCTAAATAATAAATAGGCCCTAGAGCCTCATTGTAACTCAATTCAAAGGCTTGTAGCTGCCACATCTCTTCTCAGAGATAGCTACCAGCACCCTAGCTAGTTTATTTTCATTTTGTCTGTAAGCAAATTTTAGTTCTTTGATATTAATGAAATGAAGTGTTATTTCCGATGCATCTTTGTATTAATGGTTATATGTGTATTATGTTGCGTTCCTACATAAATTTGGATCAGTGGTATCAGAGCGGTTTGCTTTTTCTCAATCCTTCTTTGCATGTCCCTAATGAGGTCGGGGTATAAGGAGCTAGGGCTCGATCTAGTGGAACCTTTGCAAGATCAGCCTCGCAAACCCCGAAGGATGCCCATGGGGGACAAAAAGAAAGATGAGGGAGCAGGAGATCCTATCAAAATATTTCTCGAGGAGGCCCTCGAAAAACAAAGGAACGCGATGATGGATAACTTTTCCCAGATCCTTCAACGACTGCCCACCGGCGGTGCATCTGCATCCAGCAGCCACTCTGGAGGCGCGACTCCCTTTAAGGTACAAGTAAACTTTGATATTCCCATATTTGAGGGTCAAATACATGCAGATGCCATATATAGATGGTTGAATCTATTAGAATGATATTTCTCGGTTCATGACTTTTTCGACTGGGAGAAGATTATTTTTTCACTCCTCAAAGCTACCCCCCATGTCAAGGACTGGTGGGAAACCTACTGTGAGAAAAAGGACGAGACATAACCCTCTCTGTTCTCAGCCGTACCCACTTGGAATTCTTTCTGAGGTGCGATCAAGGAACAATATTATCCCATGGGGAGCTATGAGGACAAGTACATACAATGGACCACTCTATGGCAACAAAGGGATCAAGATGTGCATGAGCTGATGAATCTATTCCATACCCTGCGCACAAAGTTGGGTATCAAATATTTAGAGAAACATTTGGTGCTAAAGTTTTGCAGTTGTCTGCACAGATACATTTAGGAGGAAATGGAGTTCCTCGACATCTCTTGGCTTTGTACGACATACCGGTATGCTGCTAAGATTGAGCAGAAATTAAAACAGAAGAAGCGAGACTTTCGATCTGCGAATCAAAAGCAAGAGAAAGGTGCTTCCAAACCACAGAAAAAATGACAAAGCCAAGGCATGGCAGCCCAAGACAACCTGCCAAAGCCACAAGCAAATAAAAACACCGCGAAGCTAAATAAGGACACAGGAAAGTGGTGTGAGTTCCATGAGAGCTCCACTCACAACAAAAATGAGTGTCGGGCCAAGTAGTCGCTGGTGGCCGAGACGAGGGCTTCTGAATCAGATGCATGCTCCGACTCTGAATCACAACCTAACAAGGGAAATGACAAAGGGAAGTAGATTATTGATGTGGAGCCCAACGCCACTGTTGCCATTGCGAAGATCCAGAAGGAGGAACTAGATGATCCAGAGGAGGCAGAGCGTCTCTTCCACTCCCAAAAGTGGGTAAAGGGTTCCCCGCTACAGTTCATTGTCGACAATGGGAGCCAAAGAACCTCATTTCAGTAGATTTCGTAAAGCGGTTGGGCTTGCCAACCACAGTGCACCCACAACCATACACCATCGGGTGGCTTCACCAAGGATGGGATCTTCGCATCAACCAACAGTGTTGCCTTCCCTATAGCATCAAGCCCTTCATGGATGAGGTATTGTGTGACATTGATCCTATTGATGTTTCTGATGTATTATTAGGCCAACCATACTTGTGGAAGCGACATGCTGTGTATGAGTCCTGGCCTTGTGATGTTATTGTTACTTTGGGAAATAAGTTTTACAGAATACCATAGGTACCACCGCCTCCCACTATCTATATGGTTACTGCAAAACAATGCAGTAAGCTCATTTCCCAAACCAGGAATTTTTTTTTCTTGATGATCCGCCCCCAGGGCAAGAAGAAGACTATGGCCATGACCTCCAGACATGGCTCCTCTGCATGACAACAACAAATGGACAAGGTTATGGAGGAGTATGGGGACATTTTCACCTCACCCACAGGGATGCCTCTACACTGTCAGGTCAAGCACTCCATTGACCTGAACCTAGGTGCGCCATTACCCAATGGACCGATATATAGGCGCTCTATTCTAGAGAATGATGAAATCAAGAGGCAGATTCAGGAGATGTTGCATAAAGGTCAAATTTGGCCAAGTTCATCGCCATGTGGGAGCCCGATCGTGTTGGTACAAAAGAAGGATGGGACTTGGAGACTCTTTATTGACTATCGGGCGCTGAACAAGAACACTGTCCAGAATAGGTATCCAATCCCACGGATTGATGACCTTCTGGACCAACTCAAAGGGGAAAAATATTTCAGCAAGATCGACTTGAATTCTGGGTATCACCAGGTACCAATCGAACCCTCAGATGTGTGAAAGACTGCCTTCAAAGCCAAGGAGGGAATTTTTGAATGGCTCTTCATGCCTTTCGGGTTGACGAATGTTCCTGAAACCTTCATGAGGTTGATGGATGACATATTTCATCCATTCACCAACTCATTTGTAGTGGTGTACTTGGATGATATTCTGATCTTCAGCCAGACTTGGGAAGAGCACCTCCACCACATCCGAAAAGTCCTCCAAACACTACGGCAACACAAGTTGTGTGCCAATTTGGAGAAGTGAAATTTTGGCATGACCCAGGTTCAATATCTAGGATACATTATTGATGAAAGGGGGGTGCATGTGGATCCAGCCAAGATCCAAGTCATTCGGGATTGGCTAGCCTCAACCACTCTAACAGATCTTTGCATCTTTCTGGGTCTTTCTAATTTCTACCGCAAGTTCATGTTGGGATTTTCTCATATCACTTGGTCCTTGAGTCAAGTCACTAAGGGAGGAGATAAATCAAAATTATTTTGGTCAGAATCTCAAAAGAAGTCATTCGTAGAATTGAAACATCGCCTCTATTATGCCCCAATGCTCACATTACCAGAGTTGCAACAACCGTTTGAGATCGAGACAGATGCCTCTGACTATGCTATTGTGGCAGTTCTTACTCAACAGGGGCATCCAGTGGCATATCACAGTGAGACATTGTCTGAAACAATTCGCAAGTATCCCACTTATGACAAAGAAATGTATTCCATTGTGTAGGATTTTCGACAATGGAAGCATTACATTTTGGGGAAGGAGACAATCATCCACATAGACCACCAACCCCTACAATTCATACAGACACAAGGGAAGTTGCTGAACAATCGCCATCAGAAGTGGTCCACATATCTGCAACAATTTCATTTGAACATCAAGTACAAGAAGGGTAGCACCAATAATGTCACAGACTGCCTCAGCCGACCACCGATCATGGCCATAACCACCGTTCTCAACTCTTGTGGGCACGAGACTTCTGATTGGCCGCTTCTCTACAAGAGCGATCCAGAATTCAGCCACACATACAAGGCACTCTTGGGGGGTACTCAAGTTCCAAAATTTCACCTCCAAGATGCACTGTTATGTCACCTAGGACACCTTTGTGTTCCTTCAAGCGAGCATGCCAAGATGATATGGGAAGCGCACTACAGTCGAGTCGCTGGGCATTTCGGGGTCAAGAAAATAGTGGCAGTATTGCAGAAATATTTCTATTGGCCAAACCTTCGACAGGATGTCAGGAAGTACATCAGATCCTGCACTGCTTGCGCCATTGCCAAACCGACCATCAAGAAGCAAGGCCTCTATACTCCTCTACCTACCCCTATTCGACCTTGGGAATCCATCTCCATGGATTACATGTCAGGCCTTCCTTCTACTAAGCATGGAAACGACTGTGTTTTCGTGGTCTTCGACATATTCTCGAAGATGGCCATTATGGCGACCTGCAAGAAGAATATCACAGTAGAAGCCACTGCTAAACTCTTCTTTGAACGAGTGTGGGTGAAATTTGGGATCGCACAGTCTATCATATTAGATCACAACAGTAGGTTCCTCAGCACATTTTGGTCCAGCCTCTGGTCAATGTTGGACACCAAGCTCACCAATTCCACAACTTTCCATCCCCAAAATGATGGTCAGACAGAGGTCGTCAACAAGATGATTGTACACATTTTGCGCATGTAAAATTCAAAGAATCCACGCACATGGGATGAGCACCTCCCCTATGTACAACACAGTTATAATTGGGCTCTCCATAGCTCAATCGGCCACAACCCCTTTCTAGTGGGCTTGGGATTCCAGCCACTATGTCCCATTGACGTAACCATGCCATTTATGGCTACTCAGGCCGATTCGGATCATGTCCAGTTTGAAGTTGACAAAGTGAACAACTTCATCGAGCGCATTGAGCACATCCACTAATAGGTTCATGACATATTGGACAGAGCTAATTCTAAGTACAAGCAACGACATGATCAACATCAGGTTCCACCCAACTTCCAGATGGGCAACAAAGTGTGGCTACATTTGTAGAAGGAGTGCCTCACTGGACCCCACGCAAGCTTCGCCCGCTCCGATATGGGTCGTACACCATCACCAAGGCTATAGGGAAAAATTCCTTTGAGCTCAGTATTTCACCATTCCTTGGTCTACACCCTGTATTCAATGTAGACCACCTTCATCCCTACTTCCCACCTCTACCGGACACCTCTGAAATTGCAGACAAAGTCACGCCAAAAGATTTAAACACATACTGCATGGAACAGGCCACCACGGATTGTATCATGGACATGAAAATCAAGAACACTCACCAATAGAAGATCCAACTGTATCGGGTTGTCAAAGCTGGACAACTCCTACACCAAGGCAAGTGGTTCACCAAGGACCAAGTTCAGTAGAAGCTTCCTCATCTCATGGAGGAACTCAATGAAATGGGGACCATTGCTTCCTAAGGGGGAAGGAATGATCTAGGTGGATATTGGTGGCTACCCACCTATTCCACTTGGGGCCCCACCATTTTCATTTTCAGTTTTTCAGTTTCAACACAACTTACTATTTTTAGTAGTTTTTCAGGTCCTGAACTTCCGGAGCCATTTTGAGGCCCTAAACGACGTTTTTTGGGAAAACCGGGAGCAACATGGGTCAATGGACCTATGTTTCTCACTCAAAATTTGTATTCCTTGGATATATATTTCTAATGAGGTATGGTTCACGTCAAACGGAGATTGTATGCCAAATTTATGTCCCTGGGAAGTTGAAACACCAATTTACCCAAACGGGGCCCACAGTTTTGGCGCTTCATCTCCTAGGGTTAGGGTTTTGGATGTTTAGGGTTTTAAATTGTTGCTAAATAATAAATAGGTCCTCAAGCCTCATTGTAACTGAGTTCAGAGGCCTGTAGCCACCACATATATTCTCAGAGATAAGCTACTAGCGCCCTAGCTAATTTATTTCCATTTTGTCTGTAAGCAAATTTTATTTCTTTGATATTAATGAAATGAAGTGTTATTTCCGTTGCATCTTTGTATTTATGGTTATATGTGTATTCTGTTGCGTTCCTACATAAATCCGGATCACATAAGCTCTCCACTATTATGACAGGCAAATCCAAATTTGTAGGCATCAAAGGGCATATCACAGGGAAAGCTTTCTTAGAAGCTTTGGAGTTTGTTTTAACTATCAAACATGAAATTATACACATTTTCATAAAAAAAACCAACTTTTGAAAAATATACTGAAGTTGATGAAATCTATAGAAAGTTAATAAATATTTCTATACCGAGTGATGACAGATGCAATAAATTGTGTGACACTATTGAGTAAAAAGTTTTCATCTCCAACAAACAGAAAACAAGGCAACACATTTTGGGGCTAGGTCATCAACAATTTTCCTCAAAGTCAGTGCCAACAGTGAGAACAATTTTAACATTCCTATATTTGTGTATTGATTGACAGAGTTAGTTGTTAGAGAATTCTAAACTTTATCATGATCTTTTAGATCTGGATATTTTGTACAAACCTTATAAATACTTCTTAGTTCGAAGTAGTAGAGGTTGGTTTTTGCATCAAGGAAGACTATTGTAAAGTCGTTCCATCAACATCCAATGGAAATTCAGGAATAAAGAAAGGTCTTTCATAGGATTCTTGTCTCAAATTGTTGGTGAAGTGATTCTCTCTTGTGTTTAAGTGTTTCTAAAGTAATTCATAACCGTTTTTCTATTATGTTTTATTCAAAATAAAATAAAGACTTAGAATTTGTTTAAATACACTCTATTTCTGCCTTTTGAATAATTTCAATGTTTTCAACTGAAGTTAAGTAATGAATTCTCAATTTCTCTTTACTTAAGGAATTCTTTAATTCTTCTTCTTTTCCATCTCATTTAGCCTACATGATCCAATTAAGTTGGCTACCTTACGTTGTGAAATATATCTTTAACAACTAAAACAAACCCATATTTAAGTAATTGAATCCATAGCCCAATGGTAAATTATAGCATTAATCAACCAAACAATTTCAAAACAAACAAACAATGAACTATATAGATAGCATACTATCTTAAATCAAACAAAGTTAAATCATAAAGAGAGATCCCTCTCTAAAATTGGAAGGGATAGATTCCCAGTTTCCAAAGTGGTTCTGTGGTTACCTCTGTAATTTACTCTGCAACATCAAAAATTACGGAGTGATAACAAGAAGGGTAGGGGGAGCAAGAAAGCCAAAAACACCCTAACTATTCCTGGATTTTGGCTTCTCCAAACTTGAGGATTATCAGGGTGGCTTTCTTCTCTTTCACTTTCAGATCCACTCAAAATACGAATATAATCAGTCTCTACAAAGTTCTTCAGTTCTTTTCCATGAAATATGTTTCTAGTATCTACTTTATATCTCTTTCAACTTCACGTTACGTCGAACTCTTCCTTAGATTTATTTTTTCTTCTTCTAAACATAAGTAAGCTAGAAATTTGATTGCATTTGTAAAACTCCCTTTTCAAACAGAAGCATCTTTTTTTCCACAAAAAAATCGTAGCTTCTATTAATAAAAATAAAAGTTACATGTTGTATATGCTAAATGCATATGCATATCAGTAGTGGAGCTGTCAATAGATAACGTTAATGTAGCAAAAATAAATACATCCGTTATGTGCCTCATAAATACATGCTGTGGGACAACAATCAATAGTTTGTGAACATATATACATAAGTATCTGAAAACAAAATTAAAAAAAAAACAGTTGTTGCCTCTAATGGGGGTTGAACCCCATCCAATGATCAGGTACAAAAGGATGATGAAAGTACTGATAATATGCACGATCATTATGTTCCTGAATCTCCATGTGAGCGGTCAATAAGTGTGATGCCTCCTTGGAAAGGAGATCGGAAATTGAGTTCCTCTCCATGTAAATGTGTCGACAAGAAATATGATCAAAATATGTTTTTTACTGTAGAACTTTATCCAAAATATTCTACAGCGTGTGTACGTGACAAGTTTTTAGTTGGTTGAACCAGTCTATGATAATTTTGGAATCACCAAATATTTGTAGAGCATGAACATTTTTTGTGATGGCGAATTGAAGGAGATATAGTAGACAGGAGAGTTTTGCATAGTTATTGGTGCCACGTCCAAGTCCAATCTTGAATTTATAAAAATGGTGGGGTGAATGATGAAGTAGGAAGCCACCACCACAACCATGTATTTGTGCAGATCCATCGAAATAGGCCCAAGGTAGTGATAAGTCAATAATTTCAGGGGAGATAACTCGAGGCTATGGAGGGGGTGGATCATCTAGTATAAAATGGTAAATGGAAATAATGTGGGCAGTAGATGAGGGCCAATGATGTGGTATACTATGGAAGATGGTCCAATTGCAGGCCATCTAGATGCTCCAACAGATTAAAATAGGTCGATTTATCAGCTTAAGGGGAAGTGCAGATGTCCACCAAGTCTCCCAAGCTTCTGTAAGATAAATCCCCTCCCAATGAAGATTATGATTAATAGAGGAGTGGATAAGATGCCAGAGTTCATGAGTAGCATTACAATGAAGGAATATATGAATAGTATCTTCAGCAGCTGCATTACAAAGTGGACATCTATCGGGACCAATATGTGATCTTTTATGGAGGTTAGCCCCCATAGGTATTTTTATCAATGAGAATAAACCACATGAGAAGCCTAGCTTTCACAGGTCCATTTAATTTCCAGATATTGGGCCACCATGGGAGTAAGGATTCAGACCTGTGTGATCGATATATATGAATATACCCCTCTTTAGGAGTGTATAATCCTTGCTTAGAGACAATCCATATGATTTCATCCTCTTGGTCGAGAATTCTGACACATGTATCTCTTAGTGCATCCAGATAAGAAGACCATGTCACTATCCATTGCGGTTGAATCTATATATCCTGATGGCCTAACCAGCCTTGAGTGAATAGGGTGGTTCGGTTTCGATCAACAATCTGGTTGAGTGTAAGATAACCGACACGATTGAGAGAGTCAATAAGTGCAGGTGGGAGGAGGTGGCCTGTGGGCATTGTCGCAACCCGTCCAAGAATCCCAACCAATATGAACCTTGGAACCATTGCCAATTTTCCATGCCAAATAAGCAGTGATATGTCGAATAGAGCCAAGGACAGTGCGTAAATCGTTGAACAGCTGGGGTAGTGCGCCGATAGTAGACGGAGCCATTCAAGTATTTAGAGGGTGGATACATTTCTATATGACCACCCTGGTCCATAAGTTGTTGCCAGTAAGAATCTGCCAACCAAGTTTAGCAGCCAGTGTTAGAGCAAAGGTCAGAAGATCTTTGATACCCCAAACCCCCCCTCCCCCCCCACTGCTTAGGTAAAGAAATACAAATCCATTTAGTCCAAGCAAAAGTGTGAACTTATTTAGCACCGAATCATAAAACTTTTCTGCAGGTCAGTTGTATCCTGTGAAGTATTCCTTAAGGAATCCAAGCCAGAGACATCCAGTATACCGGAATGGCCTATAAAAAAAATTTGATAAGTATCATTCGACCAGCCCTTGACAACCAACGATGACACCAATTTTTCAATCGTTTTTCGACCTTGGTGATAAGCCAATTCTAATCAACAGTTTTATAGCTCACTGGTTTGAGATAAAATCCCAAGTACTTCAGTCCATCCCCAAATCTTGTAAGGGTAAATGGTAACCTCTAATGTGCATAATGGATCTCATGTGGTGTGCATCCATGACAAGTCAAAGTAGATTTGATTTTATTGCATTGCATACCGGTAGCAGTAAAAAATAGTAGCAGGATGGATCTAACCACTGTAGAGTCACCTAGTGTGCCATTGAGAAAGAGTTTGATATCATCAAAAAATAGTAGGCGAGTGAGTACACAGTTTGCCGAGATGTGAATTCCTTTCAATCTACCATGATCCCTTTCATCAATGATACATCTGCTAAGGCCCTCCATGATCAGGATAAATAGAAGGGGGGATAATGGGCACCCCTGTCAAATTCCCCGTTCGGCATGAAAAAAATTGGTTACAGCCCCATTAATGAGAATGCTAAATGAAACAGAGGTAATGAAGCACATTATCCAATTAATAATATATAAGGGGAATCCCATATGAGTAAGAAGCATGCAGATGTAGATCCAGCTAGCTTGATCAAAATATTTTTCCAGATCTATCTTGAGGATCATCCCTTTGATCTTCTTAGTGTGCATAGAATGTAGTCCTTCTTGTGCAATGCCTATAGCATCATGGATCTGTCGATGTTCAAGGAATGTTAACTGTTCAGGTGAGATAAAATTAGATAAAATGGGTTTCAGCTGATTTGCAAGGACCTTGGCCATAATCTTGTAGATACATTTTCATAAAGAAATCGAACGAAAATCTTTGAAAGAGGAGGGATGATCAAATTTGGGGATAAGGGCAATGAAGGTAGCATTAAAAGCCTCATAGATGCACCCAGTTTGTCGAGTCTCTTCCACCACCTCCAAAAGGTCATGTCCCACTAGTTCAAAGAATGCCAGATAAAATTCCACGGACCATCCATCAGGTCCAGGGCTCTTGTCCTTTTTGAACCATTTAAGGGAAGATTCTAATTCCTCCATCGATACAAGTGATAGAAGGTCATCTTCTTCTGCAGGATCCACATATCTAGGAAATAGGGATGCCACCTTGATGATTTCAGTCAGTGAGGGTTGCAGAGGTGCCTTATATATATCACAAAAATGATTGATACCTTGTTGTGCAAGTTGTGATAAGGTAGAAGTAGTGGTACCATCCTTGTTTTCGAGTTCCCAAATGGTATTGATGGTCTTTCGGCCCTTTGCAAATTGATGGAAGAATTTGGATTTTTCATCACCTACTTTGATCCAAGTTGCATGAATTTTTAGTCTCCAAACTTCATCCCATTTTTTACGAATATTTAGGCGTTCAGATTCTTGTTTAATAAGCTATGATTTTTCATCTTATGTCGCAAAACCTACCCCAATAGAGCATTCCAGTATGTGGATATCCTGTTCAATTTTTGTGAGCTCTAGTTCCTCCATTATTCTCTTATTCCTAGCCCAAGCAATTGACTCCTTTTTAATTGAGAGGAGTCTGTGTGCAAATATGGAGGATGGAGAGTGAAGGCTTTGTGGTGGAGGGAGTCTCCATTGAGTATTTACTAAATTGATGTAGTTTGTATCTTGTAGCCACACAAAGCAGAATTTGAATGGTGTGGTCAGCTTGTTGAAGGCTCCAATGATTTCCAGGTATATCAGAGAGTGGTATGAGATACCACCAGAGCCGATCCATTTTCTGAACGAGCCAAGGGTGTGTAGTAAGCCTTCCTTAATAAGGAAGTGGTCAAGCCTGCGAGCAACCATATCGATCCTGGTGCGCCTATTGTGCCAAGTGGGAGAAGGAGTGGTTATGAGGGTATCCACCAGTTGATAAGAAGAGAGAAGGTGTCTGAAGAAATTAGAGAGTGAATCTGCATGTGAATTATGTCCCTAGGACTCAGAGATCCCAAGGGAGAAATTAAATTCACCAGCCAATATAATATTGTCAAAACGTAGCACCGATGAATTCATAAGAGAGGTCCAGAACTATTGCCTGTTAATGCAGGGACCATAGGCATTGATAATGCAAAATTGTAGGCCAAGAGCTTCCGATAAAATATCCATCCCTGTTATGCATTCCCTCCCCTAAACATTAAGAAGTTTGATATGTTGGGGGTTGGTACAAAGGGCCAGTCCACCCGAGCGTCCATTAGCATCGATGGCATGGATGGTCCAGGAAGGGAGGAGGGGAGCAAGTGCTTGGATGACAAGTTCTGAAGTACCATAATTTTCCTGGAGGAGGATGATGTCTACAGAGGAATTAGTGAAGAGACGCCTAAGATCAAGGCACTTTTCTGGGCTGGCAAGCCCACAGCAATTGAAAGAAAGACAAATCATTGAGAAACCAATAGAGGGGATTGTCTTGCTCTAATGATCCCATCAATGGAGAGTTGAGTGCCAGAGGAAACTTCAATACTGGCCTGGATGATGGCCTTTGAAATGTGTGAGTGTCAGTCACGAGTGGACTTGTGATGAGTGTAAGGGGGTCCAGGATGAGGTCCAAGACTAGCCGGAGTGTAATTTCGAGGGCGCAAATTGTAGGAATGTGTGGAAGAGGTTTCAAATTGTTCAACAGTAAGTGTTGGGATGGGAGGTGAAAGGGGTAGAGTGGGAGGTGTAAGGGGAAGTGTAGAAGGTGCAAGTGAAGAGGTGATAGAGAAAGTTTTGGTATGGAAGGCAGGGTTGGGGGAAACAGGAGAGGAGAGGAGGACGGGGGACAAATAATGGAAGAGGTAGAGAATCCAGCCAGAGAGGGCTCCATGCACTGAATAGATGCAGTAGAAAAAAAATATAAAAATGTGAAAGGAAGTAAAGAGAGAGTACCAACATCCAAAGGGAGTCCAGTAAGCATAGGAGGAGTCATAGATTGAGTGACCCTGTAAGGGGCAGCCGCTTCTGCCTGAGAGATGTCTGCCTGCGAGGAGGGAACAGGAGTCGAGAGGAAGCTGGAGATATGTGCATGTCGCTACAGCGAGACCAATACCGGTTTTATATGATGTGAACCATCTAGTGAGAAGGTACCCGATGCCTGTCCATTTAATGGACAATATTTAAATACATGTCCAACTTTGTGACAATGATGAAAGTGGAATGGAGTCCCTTCATAATCCAGTAACTGCGTCTGGGTAGAATTGCACCATTGAATATTGAAGGATTCTTCGATTCCTTCCCTGGTATCTAGATGTACCAGAATTCGGGCAAAATCCATCTTTCCTAATTCAATATATGAGCGATCATGGTCCAAATATGTTCCCAGAAGATTATCAATATCCCTTAAGATTTGTTCGTTCCATAAATGTAGGGGAAGACTAGACAGGAGAACCCAAATAGGTCCCGCTCCTAACGGTTCACGTTCAGGATCAAATAAGGGCTCCAACGCTTTAGAAGTACAAGAGCCATCTCAATGTGTCAGTATTGCAATAATACCAGATCAGTAGGGTATCTGGTAGTGAAACAGAGGGAAAACCATCCCTTAGTAAGTGTATGAATGGTAGGGAGCTCATGTAAAAGACCACCCCAAAGCTCTTGAACCCATTGTTTCAGTCTTTTAACTCCGTAGTTCTGGCCACAAACACGACCCACCACTACTTTATCCACGGTTCCCATAATATTTGCCATCTGAACTCCAATGTTGAGGGTGAGGAGGTTGCCACGCTTACAAGACCGCACAAATTTCGTGCGACGGGGGGCACGAGGGGTGAGCCCAAGAGGTAGGGATGCCATGATGGTAAGCATCTTAATCCAAATTTTCAGAGATTTTAAACACCTGCCTTGTGGTCCTTTGAATAATAGTAGTTCTAATTCATTGTATGAGACGGTTGAATCTACAAAGAACTCAGTAATGAATCCTCCCAAGATGCTATCAATCCAAAAATTGACAACCCCTGAAATCCTATTGTTAGTGCTTTTGAGTCGTTGTATTAGCTCAAAAGTATGCACCAAAGGTTCTCCACCCTTAAAATAGTTCTTCCTTTCGGTCAACCTCTATATCCACTCGTATAACTCAACATGAAAAGAACCGAAGAAAATCTCATATTGATCTATAAAAATATACTTTTGTAACCAAGCTTCGGATGTCAGATGAGGGTTTATGTTTTCTTGATCCGCAAATTCTCTCAATTTCAGGTCTATCCAATCTTGATTCTCCTTCTTCGATGGGCACCACATCCACGTATCCCTCAAACTGATCCGGGTCCCGAAAACATACACATTTGTTGGCTTGATTTGGGCAGACCCGGGTTCAATCTATATCACACACCAACAAAACCCTTGATCACTGGCCCTTTTGGAAACGACCTACAAGTAGATTGCAGTCTCACCCGAAGTGACTATGGTAGGATGCAGAACCAGGTTTCCACAACCTTTAGGGACAAGGAGATGTGGTATTGTTATGTTATCTTATTTTTATTACTTATAAATCACTTCATTGCATTAGATTAATTACTTAAACATGCCATATAATACATAAACCATCACTGTGTTGAAGTAAAATGCAATTGTTATAAGTGCTACTTTACAAACAGATAATAAGAAAATATACACATCAATAACATAAGAACACCAAATTACCGTGGTTCACCCCAATGTAGGGCTACATCCACAAGAATTTTGCTTAATATAATGAGTCTTTAAACAACAACCAGTTCTTGGCATGTGCACTAACTTGCAGGGTGCCTGCGCACTAGCTACAAACTTTTCTCCAGGCTGTTTGCGCACTTAACTAAAGAGCCTCTTCTTCGTTATCAAATTACAGATCACAATAATTTACCCATAACACTAATCTGCATCAAAAAAATTATCCGTCTCTTCTTATTATTTTACCCTATATACTATTACATTGTAGGGTTACATCATCACAATACCATGGTCCAAATACAATGGAATCCTTAAAAAAAGCAACTACGGTCCCAATACCCTTGATCCCTTACAAAATTGTGCAATTTTTACCAAAAGGAGGGGCTTCAACCCACCCCAAAGCCCCTATGACACCACATGGTTTATTTAATTCTTCGAACTGTGCTTTACTGCGTGCTTTGACCCACTAAGTGTAGAGTCTTTGCCAAAATATATGCCAAGTTGAGTTACGCCCAACATATGGAAATTTTCTTATTTATATCCAGACCCAAACTTCCCAACCTAATACCTCTCACTCTAAGCAGTGACGTATCTATTACCAATCCCGACATTATCTGATTATCAACGACACCATTTATCGTCGTGGTATCAATGTGATTTTATAGAGGTGCCTCACCCTCGAGGAGGCCGAGAAATTTCTTAATGATTGCCTTTAAGGGGCATGTGGCAGACATTTATTTGGTTACGCTACCATGTAAAAGATCTTACACCTCAATTACTTTTAGCCCAACATTCTCCATTATTGTATCCTCGCAGTCCAGAAGTGTCATGTGTGCCAAATCTACGATTGCAAATTACATGCTCTGCCTGCTCCATTACATCCCATTATCATTTTTGGTCCCTTTGTGAAATGGTGTATCAACTTTATGAAATTCAACCCTCACAGAGCCGAGGGGCATGGTTATATCATTGTTTTTGTTGACTACTTTACTAAGTGAGTTGAAGTGATGCCTACATTCAAATACAATGGCAAAACGATTGCTCACTTTTTATTTAACCACGTGATTTCTAGGTTTGGTGTTTCACAAGCAATAGTTACGGATCAAGGGAAGCATTTTCAGAATCATATGATGATCGAATAATTCCCAAATTGGGACTTTCACATGAAAAATTCACTCCTTATCATCCTCGGACTAATGGACAAGTTGAAGCTATCAAAAATAATAATAATAATAATATATATATATATATATATATTGGTTTTACAAAATGTGTGCCCCAAGACACATATGGCTGCATCGTCCATACAAAAAACTACATGCAAATATCTAAGTAGACAAATCAATGGTGCTCATGATAAAACAACACTTCATGAGCTATCTTGCGCAATAATCAACCAATATGGCTAGGCACTCTGATAGTGTT
The DNA here is from genome assembly GCA_034641835.2 of Pinus albicaulis. NCBI lineage: Eukaryota > Viridiplantae > Streptophyta > Pinopsida > Pinales > Pinaceae > Pinus > Pinus albicaulis. The sequence continues at coordinate 794,425,065 of CM076575.1, read as the reverse complement.
TCACTGAAGTCGCAATGGAAGTTGATTGACTACGGTCTCATCGCTCCTGTGTTTCAATCACTCCATGTGGCACTCCACCTCTTATAGGATCTTAGCTACCTCAACATACCGTAGCACATCCTGTCATACCGCAACAACCTGTACTAGTTCCACTGCCTCCTCATGTGGTTGTCTCTCTATACGAAAGAGATATGTAGCACCTATTGGTCAAACAGGTTCAACATCTGCATGAAAACATCATATATTTTAGTCTCGAAAGCATGAAAAAACACAAAAAAAATTGTAAAACTTTTCAAAAAATTAATGGTCAAAGTATCTTACCTAAAGTATCCCATTGCTCACCCTCGGGCAGCTTGAGCTCGAGATCATCAGAGATATCCATCCCTGCGTAAGGATAATCATCAATCCTGATGAAATTTTTGTGAAGCCATCGAAAGCAGGTTCGTGAAAATCTTATACCTAATGGACCCGCATGTCTGGCCATGTGGTCTATCCACCTCCTCATCCATGGGATCCTCGAATCGATCGTCTCAAGTACAATCTGTTGAGGCTGTAGTAATGGTACCCACTCTAGAGAGAAAGAGACTAAAATGACACCATAGCTGAAGTTCTTCAACTTCCCTTTCTTTTCTTTAGTAATTTGTTCCTTCAAGTTGACCAAGAAACCCTCGCTCTAGTTGAATATTGTCGTCTCTAGACATTCTACCCAATACTGCATGTATCATCTACTTCCTACATGTGGTGTCGAGTTTCCTGTCAATCTTGTGATGATGAACAAGATCATTCTCAAATGTAACTGGGTCACATCCTATATGTTAATTTTCCCATCCCTCGTAGGAAGGGCTCAAGGTCTGCAATAGGTAGCGATATATTCTTTCACCATCTCACCACCACTTCTTCCACCTAAAAGGGAGATAGGGCCACCTCACTTGGAAAAACCTGTCAAAAAGTCAATATCATCTACCTATATCTCGAGTATATTTTCCCCAAACATGAACGCTTGTGTCTGAACATCCCATGAGAGAACAAGGTATTTCAACAACTCCATTTACTTCCTCATACCAGAAAACCAGAATAATTTTAACAACCCACAATTTTTGAGCACCTGGATGGTATCAAGGTCATTTATCGCATTTAAATATTTTGCTTCGTGTTCTCTTTCTCTCCAAATGAATGCCATTTTGTGCTCCTTTCCATGCAAAAAATCTGACAAGATTTGGGGCATAACTGAAAACAAACTTTGGGAGATTTTCACCCAACACACCCCATAAGTGCATGACAAAGCGTTGCACCTTTGTCTACAGTGTTTCTATGCCTAGGTGCAATGCCCTTTTCAACACAGAGGGGTTCATTGGTCCAAGGGCGTTTTTTATGAACCCTGGGGGTCTTAAAACCTTGAAAAACTTGCATGAAAACACAAAAATAAACCATGGAAAGATGGAGAAGGGTTCTCGATCCTACCTGGATCTTATGACACTCGAAATGGTTCATTGGATTGGTTGAAATCACTTACAAAAGATCAAGGGAAAAAGGACTCCAAATACTCACTGTTGAAGATAAAATGTGAAATGGTGAAAATGAAAAGTCATTTTGAATATTTATGGTCATTTTCTCGTCATTTTATTTATTTATAGTATTTTTACCTAGATATGCTCCATTTTTACTATGAAACACGTATGTTTAATCCTTCTTGTGGTGTTTTGAGCAGGTTGATAGATGTTAACGGGTTTTTCTCATGCTTTCAACATGTTATTTTGACCAAAGAGTATACTTTTATCTGTTTTTTGGACTATGTAAACCAACAAAAAAGGAACCCTGTAGAGTCCTCTTTCATCTCTTTTCGAACTCCCAAAATATGAAAAGATTATCGAGCACTTGTCTTTTTGAACTCGTAAAAATAAATGAAAATACGTCTACTTTGTATAAGTTTAAACACTTTACGAACTCAGATAGAATAGCTACGAAAAAGGAATACCTTACTCAAACATGGCTAAGAGGTTCTCTTGAGTATTGTTTTCTCCCTTTTCATATTCGAGAGACTATCTACGAAAAGGAACATCTTAAGTTTTTTTTTGCCTCTTTTTCAAACTCTCTAAACATGAAAAAAAATTCGAGTTTTACCTTCACTGGACTTGTTAAAACATCAAATAGTGATGGACTTATCAGACATGACAAGGCCAAACCACTCCTTCTCAATGTTTGTTAAATATACTTGGAGGGATTCATCCGAAGGATGAACTTATAGATCAAGCATATGTTATCCTCCTCAAGCTTGTTAAAAAATAAAGAGGTATTGGCTAGTACGTTTGGGGAAATTTGGAAAGCAAAGGATTTCATTTTGCTAAATGGTAGTGAGTCGCTCTTGAACACGACACTTTTCCACTTCATTTTCATGGCCGTTTGGTTGGATAATCTGCTTGTCTCTTGTAGTATCATACCGTTTTCGGAGCCTCCATTTTGATTTTTTGGATCAATGTTGCCAACTCCATTCAGTGTCGTTGGTGTTCAATAGAATTTATTCAGTTTATATTTAATACAATACTCTCAAGCCTTCATTACATGTTCACCTTTACTGATACAGTTCCATATCGACATTATTTTTTATCATTTTGTCTCAATCATGATACCCACTTCATGTCGTTGATGAGGGAAACATCAAGGCCATCCTGCAACGGATCTCTTTTTGTCAATATCAGCACATCATCAGGGAGTTGACTTAGAAACACACCTTTGGTACCTTGGTGCTTGCATACATCAATGGAAATTTTCCTTGCTCTTTGCGATAGGTTTACATCAATGGCCTTCGACCAAAATATTTTGTGTGGTGTTCAACATCAACTCATTTATTCACATCATATAGATTGTGTCATAATAACTTGAGAGCCATTAACATTATTGGTGGTTTCTCTTGCCTCGGTTGATGCTTTAAATCAATGGTCAGTTATCAGATGGTGTCTGCCATGTTCAACTCCAGATCATTGATCCACATCGATAGAATCATACGTTAGTTGGTTGTGTGAACGAGATAGAAGACCTCAGATCTAGTTTCATCCATCTGAGTTGCGATTTCAGGAGTTATACAAATATCACAATGCACGATGGTTGTGATCATATAAACATTCATCTAGTCACGGGTCCACCAATTGCATCCATGGACGTGTATTTTTTATCATTGTACATGTTATGTTAAGCTTATGATTTGACTATGGGTATGCCTCCCTCGCCAACAAGATGTCATGATAAATGTATTGTAATAGATTAATATCACTGGTTGTCATTGATCCCTACTTGTCACAAGGTAAAGCACTACAGTCATCAGTCATCATCTATGACTTCGCGCTTTAGGGGGCATTCTGTTATAGGTCATTTTGTCACATCTGATCCGTGAGACTCCTAATGGGATCAATCAACATCCTATCCTCCCTTGTCACCATCTTGAACAAATCCCTAAGCCTGTTCCTTTCATCACCTAGTGTTTCAGCCCTAAACTGCATCATCTAAGCCATTTTTAGGACCAACGCTCCCTGTATGCCTATTAGGGTGTGACCACCTATAGATTGCCCCATTGTGGACAAAATTGGTCACTGGCAAGTTGATCCCCTTTGCACCTGTGTTGGTTCTAGAAATATGGGACAATGATCAGGATTCCAGAAGCTTCACCTTCTAGAAGTTTCTAGAAGTTGTTTCAACCACTACTTTATATAAAACATTTGGATCCTATCCTACCCTAATTTGGGTTTTCAATAGTTATCCTTTGATCCTATCCCTCCATCAAAGGTGGATCTAAAACCTTAGAATGGTAATTGGATAAGAACTCCCAACTTAACTCACTCTTCTATATGTTTACCATATTGCATATGCAAATGTTAATGAATGAATGGTTGGCTTTTGGTGAGTGTTTCTGCCCTTATGCTGCTCCAGTGAGTGGTTATTATCTCATGCATTAGGGTGATTGGAGGTGCATATTGTGACAAGGAAAGAGAAATTTAACAACTTGGAGGAGCTCTTCTATAATATCAACTGCTACTTATGGTTGTAATCTCCTTTCATTTATATTAATGCAAATAATTCTCTATTTTCCTATATGTGATGTTGTTATTTCATATATTTCAATACCACATTGATCTATTGAATGGAGTATTTAGATGATACTGCATAGATCTCGTAGTTTCTTGGCTTGTATTATCTTATCGTGTAGGGTCAAATTTTGAAAATCAAAGCTGATATTTGAGCTCCCAAGATAAATAAGGAGCGAAGCGTGCGATGGATTCTAGGTAGGCCTCATTCTATTATCTATTTACTTTAAGGAAAAACATTGGGTTCCTTGTCTCTCTATTGTTCTAGGTTAGCAACCGACCCAGGGGAAATAATTTTGTCTACAATCGTAAATCTTGTATAACACATAGCATACTACATGTCCTTCATGCATCAAGACTCCACCAATTTATCTCTTGAAACCATTTGTGCATAACAAAAACTCTTTGTATGGATCTGCAATCTTTAAAACTAGAGCATTTTTCAACAACTGCTTCAATTGTTCAAAATTGGTTGCACATTCCTCTATCCATTCAAATTTATTACCCTTCCTTTGCAATGACATAATAGGATAAGCTATATGTGAGAAGTTCCTGATGAACCTCCTATAATAACTTGCTAGCCCCATAAATGATCTTACCTCATCCACATTCCTAGGATTTTCCCACTCGGCCATGATAGCCCTTATATTTTCTGGATCCACTCTTTTTCCTTCCTTGGAAACCACATGTCCTAAGTAATGTACCTTTGTCTGAAAGAAAATGCACTTACTGAGCTTAGCATACAACTAATTCTCTCTCAACAATCTAAATATTTTTCTTAAGTGTTTGACATGTTCTTCCTCATTCTTAGAATATACCAATATATCATCAATGAATAAAATAACAAATTTGTTTATATAGTTGGAGCATTAGTCAAACCAAATGGAACTATAACAAACTCATAATACCCATACTTGTTCCTAAAAGAAGTCTTGTATATGTCCTCTTCCTTAATGCATACCTGATGATATCTGGATCTCAGTCAGTTAGTGAACCTGGTTCATTTCATTCTCAGTCAGACATTGAACATAGTCCATCCCATTCTCAGCAAGATGTTGATGTGAGCCCTTCTCAGCCATATTTTGAAGATAACTCTCCTTTACGGAATTTTTGGGACAACCCAATAAAAATGACACCTGAAATAGACCCCAAGCAGTAAGAAGTATATGACTATATAGAATCTTTGGAAAAAGCAGCTACAGGTCCCAGTACTTCGTCCATTCAGCCTCATACAGTACAAGATGATTTAGTCCAATCACTAAAACAGGAAATCTTTGAGCTAGAGATTTTAAATAGACACATCAAAAATGAAAATGAGACATTGAAGGAACAAGGCAAACTGGACAAAATAATTCATGATAATAACATGCTACACCTGGGAATATGGCAGAAGAAGAACAAGAAATTGAAAAGGAAATGCCAGAAGTTAAGCAGAGCACTGGTTAATATCAAATTTAGGTGCTTAATGAAGAAACCCAGAATGTTGGCAGCACCAAGGAAGAGGAGGAGAGGATTGGATGTGCTGGCTGAAGTGTCAAGGCATATGAACTAAGGAAGGAATATTAAAATTTTGGTTGCATGAGGACATGCAACACCTTCACAGTGGGGGTATGTTGAGTCTCAAATCTGCATCTTTTCCATACACTTTTCTAAACATTTTTCACTCACCTGAACCTCCCAAATTGTCGATATCATTGTATATTAATTGAAAAAGAGCATCTAACATGGTTTTTAACTATATTTTTGTGTCTGCTATTTGATTTAGATTTTGTTCATTTAGCTGCGGAATCTTGCCACTTTCCGCAGCTGCTGCAACTTTCCGCAGCCATTTTGTGAAACTCTATGTTACAGGTGTCTACAGGAGAAACGAGCCACATGGGCAAGTCAGAAATGATGTGGACATGGTTTGTATCCTATTGGCTCGAGCAAACTCATCTAAAGAAGCTGCGGTCAAAGGCGTCCAAATGGAAGTCAACCATAGAGTCTCACGGTGACAGGACTCTGTTTCGTGTCACGTGAAGGTTCATATGGCCATTTCTGAATTGCGGAGGACAAATCAACATCTGTACATGGCTCCATAGCCGAATTCAAACATCCACTCCTCATAGATTTACTTTTCAATACGGCCATGATCCTAGATCTGTGGACGTAATGGTCTACGTGTTCTCCATCAGCATAAACTTTAGGAATTAGTTATATTTCTTTTGTTATAAATAACGCGTTTGCATACGCATATGAGATTAGTCTCGATTAGTCTCTGTTATCTTTTATTAGTCTGCTCTGTAATGTAATTACGTTGCACTTGTGCCGTAATATCACCTTTCTGTTATGACTGCATTTTAATATAAGAAGATTGTTTCCAAACGTAATTCGTACTTGAAGATTGTTGCCAAGGCTGGTGTAGAGGGCCCCTACACTTGCCAAGGTTCTGTGCATTATTGTATAGTTCTTGTTTTATTTCCTTAAAGCTCATTGTGCCATAATCCATTCACATGTTTATACATTGCATCTTTCATGGTATATATGCTTCATTTCTGTTTATAATCTTTCATGCTTTCCATTTTACTTCTGTCTTTCATGTTTTATGTTATTGTTAACTGATCATTGTTCTTGTTTCAGGTTATAAATAGGCAGCCCGGGCATTTGCATAACTTTTTGACTAATGACATGGAATTAATATTGTTCTGCTGCTAATTTGCTTTTCTTAGTTTCTGTTTAATTTCAGTACTGCTTTGTTTATTTCAGTTTTGCTCATTTGCTTCAATAGTTAGATTTAGATATATTAAATTGCTCATAACATCTTCAGTTGCCTCTGAAAGCCATAGCTGGACTGATGGTGAGGGATTGAATTATGGATGTGTAGTTTGATATTAGTTTCCATTCTGCAAGTTAGATATATTAAATTTCTCATAACATCTTCAGTTGCCTCCGAAAGCCACAGCTGGACTGATGGTGAGGGATTGAATTATGGATGTGTAGTTTGATATTAGTTTCCTTTCTGCAAGTTAGAAATATTAAATTGTGCATGACATCTTTAGTTACCTCCGAAAGCCACAGCTAGACTGATGGTGAGGGATTGAATTATGAATGTGTGGTTTGATATTAGTTTACTTTCTGCAAGTTAGATATCAGTTACTCAAGTTGTTTATGGTTACTTCCGAAAATCATAGTTGGACTAATGATGAGGGATCAGAAGACAAGTTGATGTAATCTGATTTAGATTTACTTTGTTGCAATTTTGGATTTCTTTAAGCATAGTTTCTTTTGTGTTTAGACAGCATCAAGAATAGTTTGGTTTTCATGCTCAATAGTTCACTGTTTTGATTTATTAGACTAGCAGCACCTTTTCATTTCAGCAGCACATTTTCATTTCCTTTCAAGTTTTGTCATTGTAAGTTTCAAATTCCTTTTTAAGTTTCAAGTTGGTAAATCATTATAGAGGATATCATTTCCTTGAATAAACATAACCATACTTGCTTTTATTTTAGAATTTCCATCTCACCTTAGAAAACCAAAAACGACAAAAAGTTAGGAAATAGGTTATCTTGCACATATAGTGCGCCGCACTTCATCAGCTTACGAATCCCGGATTGACAAATTAAATGCAGCAATTTAGGACACACTAAATTGACCAAACATTTTGGCGCCATTGCCGGGGAAGTGTAACTAGGTAGCCAATTTCTTAAAAAAAAAACAAAATTATAAAAGAAGGGAAAACTTGATAACTTCTTGAAGTATGCTCTCCTCTTGCACCTAGTGTGATCTGGAGGATCAGAAAAGAGAGTTATTGGTTCAGTAATTTCTTAAGTATGCTCTCTTCTTGCACCTAGTGTGACCTGGAAGATCAGAAAGAGAATTATTAGCCCAACTTTTTAATAAATAAAAAAATGACATGCATAGAGCAAGAGATTCTAGGGGAAGGTTTATAGCTAAAGCCAAGAGTTCGATTTTCACAACTCCATCTTCTTCAAGGCATAGACCAGATTCACCACCATCTACCCCTAGCCTTAAGATTTTTGGAATTCAAGGAGCAGTTGAATTAGAGGATTCTCCTATACCAACTACTAAATCCCATTTAGAAAACAAAGAGACTCTCTCTCATCCTCCCTTGATAGAAGAACTAGAGGACTTTAAGGACTCTAAAGAAACTATCATGGCAAAGGAAGTAATAGATGGAGGTAGAGGTAGAGGTAGAAGAGGAGGAAACAATGGAGACAACAATGGTGAAGGAAATAATGGTAGAAATAGGGAAGGAGACAACTTGTTTGGATTCCCTATAGTTGATGAGGAAACTCATACAACAATGAAAAATATCTCACCATCTGTCCTCCCTAATTTTTATGGATTGTGAAGTGAGGATCCTGAAACATTTCTGTTTGAGTTTGAAGTCGTGTGCCGAACCTATGACTATATGGAAGACTCTCAAAAACTCAAACTGTTTCCTTCAACATTGAAGGGATCTGCTTTGAAATGGTTCATGGGATTAGCCACTCAATCTATTAGGACTTGGAATGATATGAAACAAACATTTTTGGATAGCTATTTGGACTATTGTATGCCCACCAATCACAAGGATGAGGTATTCAAAATGATGCAAAAAGAATATGAAAATTTGGAAGATTTACTTGAAAGATTTCAATACAATTTGAAAAGAGCAAAGATGAGCAATTTAGATGATGAAACCTTGAAAGCCCTCATATTAAAAGCCATTAGAGATGAATGGATAGATATATTAAACATGATGGGGAAAGGAGACATTTCTCAACTCCCACTTCGTGACATAACAGAACTATGTGTCCATCTCTCAAGAGGAAAATCTAAAACAGGAAAAGGGCCTAGGGATCCTTCTCTCATTAGGGCTAACAAATCTGCAACTGGATCAGTAAGTAGGGCAGAGATTGGTAACATGCTTGATGAGTTCAAAACTGATATCTTAGGGAGCCTTAGTGAACAACTAGACACCTTTAAAATCCAAAACAAGCAGAAAGCAGAAACAGACGCTTTAGCTATCTTTTGTCCAAAATGTAGGAAGAAGCATGCTTTAAGGGAATGTCCCTTGGATGCAAAAGTTGTAGAAACATGTATGATTTGCTCAGAGAATCATGAGATCAAGGATTGTCCTTCAATTCCTAGACTCAAAGCTGTCTTTCAAGAAGACCCAAATTCAGTGGAATCTCTCTGTTTTGTTGCAAGAAGACCTTGGCAGGGACAAAAAACTCAAGGGTTTAACAACCCTATGAATTTTCAAACCCCACCAAATTGGAATCCTTGGCAACAACCTTGGCCCCAACATCAGAATCCATATCAGCCATGGGTACAAGGGATACAAAATCCTTATGGGAGATTTGCTCAATTTTATCAATATCCTCCATCTTTTCAAAATCAACAAGCTCCGCAACTTCCAAACCCAAATCCACAACTTTCATTGCCATTTCCACAACAACAACCTTCTCAACAAAATCCAAATCCTCAACTCATGCTCCCATACCAACAAAAGACAAATCAACTTCCAGCTCAGCCATTTCCAAATCCTAACAATAAGAATCCTCAGAATACTTACATGGTAGAAGGACAACAATTTCCTACCTATATGATTGTTCCTCTCAACGATGTACAACTCAGATTTGGTAGAGTTTTAGAAAAACCTTCTATAGATATTCAAGAGCAAGATACCTCTGAGGAGGATTCTCTTCAAGTCAATAAGGGTTCTGAGGAAGCATCTCTTCAAAATTCAAACATTCAAAAAGAAAAAGAAAAGTCAACACCCACAACTCCTATAGTTGAGCAACCTGCATCTTCATTTACACCTTCTTTTCCTGAAAGACTACAAATTGACAAGGGGGTGGAAAAACAAATCTTTTTGCCTAACTATGACTTTCTAGATGAATTGAAGAATGTTTGTATCAATATTCCCTTGCTACAAGCCATTCTAGAGATTCCTATTCTAGCAAAAACAACAAAGGAGTTGAGTTTCAAAAGACCAGGAAGGAAACTAAAAGACACAAGAAGAATCCACCTGGTAGGAAAGATTGCAGATATTATGATGGGAAAAATTACCATGCAGAAGTATGTAGATCTAGGAAGTCCAATTGTCAAGACACATATAAATGGGATAGAAATTCCAAACACATTGATTGACTTAGGGGTTGCTATCAACATTATGAGTAGACAAACTATGGACCAGCTAAAACTTCCTAACCTTCTTTTTACACCTACTTTACTGCAACTTGCAGATCGATCCATTATTAAACCAGATGGTGTATTAGAAGATATTTCAGTCTCCTTAGATTCTTGGGAATATCCAGTAGATTTTATGATTTTGACTCCCAGAAGTAATCTAGGAGGGCACCCACTTATCTTAGGAAGACCTTGGCTAGCCACAGCTGATGATTTTATTAGTTGTAGATATGGGGACATGTACATTTCTAATGGTAATTCGACAAAGAAATTCAATTTGTATCCTCCAACAAAAGCAATCACAGAAGTAGGAGACAATGAATGGGTTGATAATGAGGACACTATACAACCTGTCTTTACCATTTCTGAAATCAGTGAGGATAGTCAAATTCTGAACACATTAGAAAATTTTGAGACATCTTCAGAATATGACCCCACACAATTTCAGTTTGAATCTGACATAGAATATTTATCATCAAGACAAATGTCTCTTTACTCTATGGAAGAGTTTGGTAGTTCTACTATTGAGATTTTTCCAGGAAAAACACTGAATATCAACAAACATTTGGAAGAATCACAACAAAAAGAACTAACCAAAATCTTGCGAAAACATTCTACTGCATTTGCATGGGAGTATAATGACATGAAAGGTATTGATCCTAAGACTCGCATCCATCATATCTATATTGAGGAAAAAAGTAGACCAATCAGACAACCTCAAAGAAGGATGAATCCAAATCTTAGGGAGATAGTGAAAGAAGAGCTCCAAAAACTACTCAATGTAAACTTCATTTATCCAATTTCAGATAGCCGATGGGTTTCTCCTTTGGTTATAGTACCTAAAAAGAATGGTAAATGGAGGGTGTGCATTGATTACAGGGAATTGAACAAAGCAACTTTGAAGGATCATTTTCCTTTGCCTTTTATCGATTAGGTATTAGACACATTAGCAGGTAAAAAGTACTTTTCATTTTTGGATGGTTTTAGTGGCTATAATCAAATTCAGGTAGCACCTGAAGATCAAGATAAGACCACATTTACTTGTCCATGGGGAACTTTTGCCTACCGAGTGCTTCCTTTTGGGTTATGTAATGCACTTGCAACATTCCAAAGAGCAGTACTAGGAATTTTTTCTGATCTAATCCATGATTGTGTAAAGGTTTATATGGATGATTTTATAGTTTATGGTAATTCATTTGAAGAGGCATTAGAAAATTTGGAAAAAGTTCTTATAAGATGTAAAGAAACAAACCTTTCATTAAGCCATGAAAAATGCTTTATGATGTTTACTGAAGGGATTGTTTTAGGACATCATATTTCAGGAGATGGGATTAAGGTTTATAGATCAAAAGTTGAAGTCATCTCCAAGTTGCCTATTCCAAATTGTCAAAGAGATGTTAGAAGTTTTCTAGGATTTACTCGTTACTATAGAAGATTTATAGAAAACTTCACTAAAATAGCATCTCCACTCTTCAAATTGCTTACAAAAGATTGTGAATTCAAATGGGATCCTGATTGTCAATCAGCCTTTGAAACTTTGAAAACAAGAATATCTAAAGCACCTATCTTGAGAGGACCAAATTGGAAACTCCCTTTCCATATTTCTACGGATGCTTCAGATACAGCTCTAGGAGCTGTGTTGGGTCAAAAAGATTTAGTTCCTTATGCCATTTATTATACCAATAAAAATTTGACTCCCACAGAGTTAAACTATACTGTGACTGAAAAAGAGTTTTTAGTTGTTGTTCATGCAATTAATAAGTTTAGACATTACATAACAGGCTATGAAACTTTTATTCATACTGACCATTCTGCAATTAGATATTTAATGAACAAACCCGTTACTAATGGCAGAGTGACAAGATGGCTCTTACTTTTGCAAGAATTCAATATTACTGTGTTGGATAGACCAGGAAAACAAAATACAGTAGCTGATTTCTTGTCTAGGATTCAGAATACTAAAGAAGATTCTCCCGTAGAGGATAAGTTTCCTGATGAATACTTGTTTGCAGTAACTATTAAGACTCCTTGGTATGCAGATATTGCTAACTATTTGGTTACAGGGAAACTGCCTTCACATTTATTTCCAAGTGAAAAACGAAAAATTATTCAGGAGAGTTCAAAATATTCATGGATTTCTAACGAATTTTTTAAAACAGGGCCAGATCTTGTGATCAGAAGATGTGTCAGGGAAGATGAAATGCCTGATATTCTTAAGGCATGTCATGATGAACCATGCGGCGGACACTTTGCAGACAAAAGGACGGCCTATAAAATCCTCTCTTTAAGATATTATTGGCCTTCCCTCTTCAAAGATGCAAAACAATATGTCAAAAGGTGTGACAGCTGCCAAAGAGTAGGGAAACCTACCCTTTCAAATGAAATTCCATTGCAAACACAGGTACTCATTGAACCCTTTGAAAAATGGGCTTTAGATTTCATTGGACCTATTAATCCACCATCTAAGCAAAAGAAGTATATATTGGTTTGTACTGATTATGTTACTAAATGGGTAGAAGCCAAAGCATTAGTATCCGCTACTGAAAATTCAGTTGTTCATTTTCTTTATGAGGATATTTTTACTCGCTTTGGTGTTCCAAGAGAAATTGTGACAGATCAGGGGAGCCAATTCACATCCAACTTGGTGGAGAAGTTGATGGAAGAATAAAAAATCAAGCACAGAAGATCTACTCCTTACCATTCGCAAGAAAATGGTCAAGTGGAGTCCACAAACAAAGTTCTTGAAAGTATCATCACCAAAACTGTTCATCTACATAGAAGAGATTGGGCAGAAAGGCTTCCTGAAGCCTTATGGGCCTACAGAACTACATGGAGAAATACAACAAGACATTCTCCCTATGAACTTGTTTATGGGAAAGAAGTCCTGCTCCCCATTGAGTTCCAAGTCAAGACCTTCAAGATAGCAGTTCAGTTGGGGATGGACTTATCAGAAGCCCAAAAGCATAGAATGGAGCAGTTGAATGAGCTAGATGAGATCAGACAAGAAGCAATTTTAAGAACCGATCTAGTTCAATATCAAAGAGCTAAATGGCATGACAAGTACATCAAAGAGAAGAAGTTTCAAGAAGGAGATTGGGCATTGTTATTTGATTCCAAGTTTAAAGATTTTCAAGGAAAATTTCAGACTCATTGGCTTGGGCCATATGAGATCGACAAGATCTTTAGCAATGGAGCGGTAAGAATCAAGACCATTGATGAGTTTCAAACTCCTCTTATTGTGAATGGCCATAGATTGAAAGTTTATCATAAGCCACTCTCAAAAGAGGATTTTGTCAAAATATTTCAAGAAAATTCTGCAATCAGGCTAGTACAGAAGAATTCTTCTTCTCCACCAGCCTAGCTTTTGTTCTTTTCAGTTAAAAAAATAAAAAAATAAAAAAATAAAAAAATTGTATAAGCCCGAAAACCAATCATTGATTGGCAGTCTTATACAGAAAATATAGGGTGAAAATCAGGAACACCTGACACTCTATATTTTCCAAAAAAAAAAATCTCTCTTTCATTTCACAAGTTTTGTGACCACCCACTCCATTCCATTCCACTTCATTCCATTCCATTTCACTTCATTTCACTCCATTCCATTTCATTTTATCTGTTTCATTCCATTTCATCAATAAAATTCTTTTTCATAACCATTTCCATCTAGTCATTTGTCATCCGTTCATGTTCATTCACCAAAATAATAGCTGTGTCAGTTTCCGCAGCTGACATCTGTTTCCGCAGCTGACTCCAGTTTCCGCAGCCAGAAGTAGATTCCGCAGCTACTACTCTATTTTTGAAAGAATGTACAGCCAGATGTTATTTCTATAATCATGAAATAAAATGCAGGTGAGAGGATAAAAAATGAAGACATGGAGCATTCAAGACACCAATAAAGAGTAACTAGTTGAAGACCAAGGGAAAAGGCAAAGATTCCAAAGGTATGAGTAAAATTTATTTCAAATAGCATTGAAAACACATTTTTATATAGTTATGAACCATAAGCTCCATCCATTATGTGCAATGATTATATTGACAATTCCATAACCTTTCACGATCTCCATATTATCCTCTCGCATTCATTCTCAAACGGTTCCATCATTAAACCCCCGATCTTCACTCATGTTCCAATATTCCACCGGTGACAATGAGACGTAATTGATTTTACCACGGACTCTTACAGCCGCATAAATCCATAGCCGTTGTTTAAACGTGCTCACATTTATTTCGCAGCCACCAAATTTCAAAACACTGCCGGATGTGTTATACTCTGTTAATCTCACAGCCGTATCTCTGTCGTGCTCACGAAAAACCCCTCTCTGTTCTGTTCACTCCATTTCGTTCTCTAATACGCTATAGTCTGTATACCCACTCTTTGATATCTACCCACAGTCATTGTGCTCATCTCTGTGCATTCAGCCGTTATATTTCCATTTGAACCCTCACGCAGGCAAATTTGTGAAGAGCAGAAAGAAGAATGGGTAAATTGCTAAGAGCATAACCGGAAGGACTTAAGTTCATGGAGGGATATCCGCAAGTAAGGGAGATATTGAAGAAAGCAAAGTGGCTGCGGTTTATCCAAAAATTCAGAGGCTATCATAAAGAAGTGACAAAAGCATTCGCAAGGTCGTTTAATGGCTTGGAAGTAGAGATTGGAGACCTTAAGTTTGCGGTCAATGAAGCATCTATAACATCTGCCACGGAACTTCTTCAAGAGGGTGAGCGTTGGTTTAAGAATAAAAGAATCAGTGATGAAGCCTGGAGAACAATCTTACGAAACCAAGGTATGGACATAACCATTTCTAAAAGAGGAATTCCTGTTCATGCATTGAAAGAGGAATGGGCTACATTGTTGCTAGTTGTTCAAAAATTCATTACATGTGAAGGCCGTTTTGGGTCCATGTATATGTACCATACCAGGTTGCTGATGAATTTTCTAGATAATCAAGCTCTCAATCTCCCATATTTTCTATTAAATAGCTTGAAGAAAATGTATGTGACTGTTCAGAAACATTTAGGAGATGTAGAACCACATCTATATCACCACGGTCTTGTAAAAATTTTGATTGAAAAAGAGTTAAAGGAGAAGAAAGACACATGGGAACAATTTCTGATTAGAAATTTCTTTGAGGAACCTCAGGAAATTCCCGAAGGTAGTACAACAAGAAGGAGTAGAAGAAAAAGAATAAATGATGAAACTCAAATTACTCCTACTCAAGAAATTCCTGAAGGTAGCACAACAAGAAGAAGTAGGAGAAAAAGAACAATTGATGAAATTCAAAATACTCCTACTACTACAATTGAAAAAACTGATAGGGAAGAGAGACTGTCAAAGAGGAAGAAGAAAGAAATCAAGGGTAAGAAGCCAATAACACCAAAAGAGAGAAAAACTATTGAGGCTATACATCAAACCCCTTCTTCCGAAGAAGAAGATCATCAAGTGTTATCTGAAAGATTAGTTTATCTTCAAAAACAGTCATCTATGGCCAAGAAGACAGAGAAAGGAAAACAAAAACAAAAGGATAATGTACCACAGCGTGTGAGAAGAAGCAGCAGACTTAAGGGAAAATTGAGGAAAACGCAAATGAAGGGTCCTCATTTCATTGATTTGGGAGAGGAAACATCTGAACAGTCCCCAGCTGACCATAGTCCATCTCAGTCAGTTAGTGAACCTGGTTCATTTCATTCTCAGTTAGACATTGAACATAGTCCATCCCATTCTCAACAAGATGTTGATGTGAGCCCTTCTCAGCCAGATTTTGAAGATAACTCTCCTTTACGGCATTTTGGGGACAACCCAATAAAAATGACACCTGAAATAGACCCCAAGCAGCAAGAAGTATATGAATATATAGAATCTTTGGAAAAAGTAGCTACAGGTCCCAGTACTTCGTCCATTCAGCCTCATACAGTACAGGATGATTTAGTCCAATCACTAAAACATGAAATCTTTGAGCTAGAGCTTTTAAATAGACACATCAAAAATGAAAATGAGACATTGAAGGAACAAGGCAAACTGGACAAAATCATTCATGATAATACCATGCTACACCTGGGAATATGGCAGAAGAAGAACAAGAAATTGAAAAGGAAATGCTAGAAGTTAAGCAGAGCACTGGTTAATATCAAATTTAGGTGCTTAATGAAGAAACCCAGAATGTTGGCAGTGCCAAGGAAGAGGAGGAGAGGATTGGATGTGCTGGCTGAAGTGTCAAGGCATATGAACTAAGGAAGGAATATCAAAATTTTGGTTGCATGAGGACATGCAACACCTTCACAGTGGGGGTATGTTGAGTCTCAAATCTACATCTTTTCCATACACTTTTCTATACCTTTTTCACTCACCTGAACCTCCCAAGTTGTCAATATCATTGTATATTAATTGCAAAAGAGCATCTAACATGGTTTTTAACTATATTTTTGTGTCTGCTGTTTGATTTAGATTTTGTTCATTTAGCTACGGAATCTTGCCACTTTCCGCAGCTGCTGCAACTTTCCGCAGCCATTTTGTGAAACTCTATGTTACAGGTGTCTACAGGAAAAACGAGCCACATGGGCAAGTCAAAAATGATGTGGACATGGTTCGTGTCCTATTGGCTCGAGCAAACTCATCTAAAGAAGCTGCGGTCAAAGGCGTCCAAATGGAATTCAACCGTAGAGTCCCACGGTGACAGGATTCTGTTTCGTGTCACGTGAAGGTTCATATGGCCGTTTCTGAATTGCGGAGGACAAATCAACATCTGTACATGGATCCATAGCCGAATTCAAACATCCACTCCTCATAGATTTACTTTTCAATACGGCCATGATCCTAGATCTGTGGACGTAACGGTCTACGTGTTCTTCATCAGCATAAACTTTAGGAATCAGTTATGTTTCTTTTGTTATAAATAACGCGTTTGCATACGCATATGAGATTAATCTCGATTAGTCTCTGTTATCTTTTATTAGTCTACTCTGTAATGTAATTACGTTGCACTTGTGCTGTATTATCACCTTTCTGTTATGACTGTATTTTAATATAAGAAGATTGTTTCCAAACGTAATTCGTACTTGAAGATTGTTGCCAAGGCTGGTGTAGAGGGCCCCTGCACTTGCCAAGGTTCTGTGTATTATTGTATAGTTCTTGTTTTATTTCCTTAAAGCTCATTGTGCCATAATCCATTCACATGTTTATACATTGCATCTTTCATGGTATATATGCTTCATTTCTGTTTATAATCTTGCATGCTTTCCATTTTACTTCTGTCCTTCATGTTTTATGTTATTAATCACCGATCAGTGTTCTTGTTTCAGGTTATAAATAGGCAGCCCGTGCATTTGCATAACTTTTTGACTAATGACATGGAATTAACATTGTTCTTCTGCTAATTTGTTTTTCTTAGTTTCTGTTTAATTTCAGTACTGCTTTGTTTAATTCAGTTTTTCTCATTTGCTTCAGTAGTTAAATTTAGATATATTAAACTGCTCATAACATCTTCAGTTGCCTCCGAAAGCCACAGCTGGACTGATTGTGAGGGATTGTATTATGAAATGTGTAGTTTAGTATTAGTTTCCTTTCTACAAATTTAGATATATTAAACTGCTCATAACATCTTCAGTTGCCTCCGAAAGCCACAGCTGGACTGATGGTGAGGGATTGTATTATGAAATGTGTAGTTTGGTATTAGTTTCCTTTATGCAAGTTAGAAATATTAAATTGTGCATGACATCTTCAGTTACCTCCGAAAGCCACAGCTGGACTGATGGTGAGGGATTGAATTATGAATGTATGGTTTGATATTAGTTTACTTTCTGCAAGTTAGATATCAGTTACTCAAGTTGTTTATGGTTACTTCCGAAAATCATAGTTGGACTAATGATGAGGGATTAGAAGACAAGTTGATGTAATCTGATTTAGATTTACTTTGTTGCAATTTTGGATTTCTTTAAGCATAGTTTTTTTTGTGTTTAGACAACAGCAAGAATAGTTTGGTTTTCATGCTCAATAGTTTACTGTTTTGATTTATTAGACTAGCAACACCTTTTCATTTCCGCAGCACATTTTCATTTCCTTTCAAGTTTTGTCATTGTAAGTTTCAAATTCCTTTTTAAGTTTCAAGTTGGTAAATCATTATAGAGGATATCATTTCCTTGAACAAACATAACCATACTTGCTTTTATTTTAGAATTTCGATCTCACCTTAGAAAACCAAAAACGACAAAAAGTTAGGAAATAGGTTATCTTGCACATATAGTGCGCCACACTTCATCAGCTTACGAATCCCGGATTGACAAATTAAATGAAGCAATTTAGGACACACTAAATTGACCAAACACCGACCATAGAATGGGTTGAACCAAATATTTCTTTCAGCTAATCACCCCCATGCCATATTCCAAGCATGAATGTGGAATCTCATGAAACAAATCCAACAAAATCAAACTAGGTCTTCTAGAGGCCAAACCACCTCAACCCTTAACCAATGATTCTACCTCACGGACATACATCACTACCCATCACCAGATCGGTCTCTACCTAAACTGTCCAGGGATCTAGAGCGTTTGTTCCAACTAGGGCTTCCATGACTAGTAACTCAACCAACAGTTGTTGTCGAGATTCTGGAGCATTTTTCCAACCAGGGCTTCCAGGACTCATAACCCAACCCATCAAGGGCTTCCAAAGCATTTTTCAACCAATTCTTCCAGGACTAGTAACTCAACCCAAGCTGTTACAGGACTTCCGGAGTGTTTCTCCAACCAAGGCCTCCATGAACTAGTAACTCAGCCCTCTGCCAAAGGAACACGAGAACCAACCAAAAATAAAAGGAAAAGAACCCACAACTCCATGACTATCTAGGAAATGTAAATGCTAGTAAAAACCACTGTCAATCCATGAAATCCTCCCTGCCAATGATAGATCATAACCAATAAACCACATGCATGTGCCATGCATACCAAAACTAGCAAGGAAATCATACATGCAACTCGATACCTGCAAGAAAAATCTGTTGTATTTGTTGATCCAGATGTCCTCTTGCACCTTATCACTCTTATTTTGTCTTATTGCTCCAAATACCTAGTATGCCCCACTCCTCCAAGAGTGCTCCAAGAAAATTCTAAGTGTCTAAGAGTATGAGAGAGAAAGAGAGTAGAAAGTGAGAACTCTAAAAATGAACTCGGAAAAAGCTACAAACTAATCCTCATAAGCCTTTTTATTTAATGAGGCCTCTATTTTCTTCAATTTATAATTATTTTCCTTAATTTTCCTCTTCACATTCAACATTTGACCTTTCACCTCCCTTTTCTCCTATTTTCCATTATTTTCATAAATAAAATGTCAGTAAATGCCTTATGCATTTCCAAAGCCTTTGCCATTGCGTTTTCCAATTTCCATAGTCATTATTTAATCACAAGTGATCCACATCACTATGTTTTTCCAAACATTCATCTTGGAATAAGTGTCCCATGACCTTGGTTATTATTTTTCCTTTATCAACTTTAATTACATGAAATTTTGACCAGGGATGTTACATTAAATTACAAATAATTTCATTTACAGTGTGGTGATTTCTTCATTTATTAAGTATGCATATTTTTTGTTGATAAAACAAAGCACAACTATCTCCTACCTACACCATTTGTATAAATTTGATAGAATTGAAACTACTCAAGAAATTTAATCTAAAATCAAGGGACACAATTCTACTCTATTGATCTGCGAAATGAAATTCGCAATTTAGAACAAGATGTGTAGACATGCAATAATCAAAACCAAAAATACACAGTGATTTCTAGGGGAACCCAACTGGAAAAAAACCCCTCAAGCCTCTTTGCATTAATAAGATGAATAAAGAAACTGTTACAATTGCTAGCTCTAGCTCCGAGCTCAACTTGCAAAAGAATAATTATTCTCTTTGCTCAATGAACAACTTTGGCCAATGCTTAGACAAATATAAGCTCACCTAGCCTATTATTTTCTTGCGCAACACCTAAGGAAATTAGCCCCTATTCTTTAGTAATTTCCTCCAAAATGATTACGCAGTTCCCAAGGATTGATCATTGATTACACGCAACACCTGTTTACTCAAACTAGTTTACAATCGTTGTTACACCACCTTGTCATCTCCACTTTAGTTGAGGAACATGAATTCCTTGCCTGCACTAGCTATTTTGGGTTGATTAATCAATTAACTAACAAATCTCTAAGTTGGATTATTGTCCATTCGCACCACTGAGCTTCAACTGACTCTAACAATAGTTAGAGGTCAATTAACTGAACACAACTAAAAAAACTAAATTAGATTGATAAATTTTAGCAATCACTCATGCATAACTGAAGTCCAAGACCTCTAGCTTAAATTTACTAAGTTAACTAAGTGACAAGAGCCATGTCACGAGTTAACTACCTCCAAGTGGTCCTACTGATGCGGAAATTCAATTTACTCAATTTGACCAAGGCTAAAGTCAAATTGAGCCTTTCTTGCTACATTTTTTCAACACCATTATTCTAATTACTATTAATATATTTTATTTTATTTGGAAGGCAAAGTAAACTGCACCTTGGGAAGGAAAATTCAATTTGATCAAGTAGGAAATAATGAACACTATGTGGATGAGGATTGCACATGTCTGGTTTTAAGGATATGGATGGCTCATGCAAAGCTGGAAAAGAGAGTTCATTGCCAACTAGGATGGCTAAAAAAAGTTCAGTTGGTTATTTAATCAATTGACCATCTTTCAAAAGATCAAATTTTTAATTCCCCACCAGGTTTTATGTTTCTAGTGGAGAGATCATTGCAATCATTGGGAGTTGGTGAGGTATCCTCAACTAAATTAATTAAATATGCTAAATTTATGTCTCTAAGCATCAAATTTGTGGCATGAATGAGGTTGATGTTGTTGGTATGTTAGAAATTTCTGGTCAGTCTAAGAGCTCTTATTAGGACCCTATAGGTCTTTCCACATTTACAAATGTAAAATTGCCTAGTTAGAGAAATGATCCTTTCAATGTGTTCTCAACTATACTAATGGTTGTCTCTCGTAACACCCTATTTTATCCCAGTATATAATCATAATTACAACCTAGTGTCATTGTAAATCACATTGTAGACGCTTCGATGATTTTTGAATTATTATGGGAAAACTTTTAGCTATGTAATTATATTCTATTAAGTAATTAAAATCGTCAACTAACTGACTGAAGTGTGGAAAATTGGTACTAGCCATGATACCACAAGTGGGAATTCGTGAGGGGGTTCAGAAATCACCTCATCTATTAAGAAAATAACCATAGCTAAAAACCCATATTGCCATAATGACAAAAATTTGAAATTGGAATTATTTCTCTCCACAAGTGGGAATTAGTGAGGGGGTTTAGAAATCGCCTCATCTATTAAGAAAATAACCATAGCTAAAAACCCATATTGCCATAATGACAAAAATTTGAAATTTGAATTATTTCTCTCCTCCCTGTTTCCAGGTAGTTGAGTGGTCAACCACCCATAGTTATGGAAGCATGGACATGGAGTGGGCAATTGAAAATGCTCATATATTTTACAACTAGTACCCATCTTGACTTTTGTGATTAACTAATGAAATCCCTTGTAAAATTCAAGGAAACTAGTAGGTCTTCCTTCGTTAGAGTAGAGGAACGTACGTGGGGGTTGAGTGGACAAGTTTTTTAAGTGTAGAGAGGATGCAGAAGGCCTAGGTGTTAGGTCCCTATATTACTAGTATAGTCCCTTATTGTTGTTATTGTAACCCATTTATTGTTATTATTGTACCCTTGTAACCCCCATTTTTTTATTATTGTGCCCTTAAATTATTATTAAAGTAGCTGTAGGATTGCTATCAGGCTCACTAGGATTACAATGTGGCCCCATGGACTCCTATATATAGAAAGGAGGTTTTGTAATTTGTATCATCCAAGAATTGTTCATTCATGTAATGTATTGGAGGTTTCCCCCTCGAAGTGGCTCATTTCTAAGGCGTTGATATCTCTTTTCTTTTCTTTTTGGAGCTGGTTACACAACATTTGGTATCAGAGCTTTGGATTCTAGGGTTTCGCTGCTCCAAACAGGTCATCGTGGCATTTTCGCTATAAATTTTTTTCTACAAAGTTTCAGAAGCTAAAATTTTTAGGGTGCGAAGCTGAAATCCTGAGGAAGATTGTCTAAAAATTTCAGAGCTTGGTTCGCAATATTTTCGGAGATATCATCTGTGGAAGTTAGGTCTTTTTTCAGGCTCCTAAACAGGTCATCATGGAATTTGCGCTATAAATTTTTTTCTACGAAGGTTCAGAATCTGAAATTCATATGGTGAGAAGCTGAAATCCTGAAGAAATTCGTCAAAAAATTTCAGAGCTTGGTTCACAATATTTTGAGAGATATGATCTGTGGAAGGTAGTGCTTTTTCAGGCTCCTGAATTTCATCTCAAAGAGGTGATCGTGGGAAAAGTTCAATAACTCTCTCTCTGGGAATTGGATTGGAGTGCCGTAAAAATTGATCGCAAGTACATAGACTGTAGTTTCTTGGCTATCAATTTCAGAGACAAAGGATGAAAACGTGACACGTGGAAAGTCGTACAAGTTTGCTCTACTGAACCAGTCCATAATTAGGTCATTGTGGGAGATTGGACACAACTTTGTCTTGGAGAATCCAAAGCAGGTCAAACCTGTGGCATTCGAAAGATAATTCAGAGGGCTACGTTGATACCGAAATTCAAATATTTAAGTGCTGCAATCATAGATATAATCCAATTTCAATATCGAGTTCCTCAAAAGCAAGAAAAAGGTGTGTATATTTTTTTCTTTCCAAATTGCATGAGTCTTCTTTGAAGAATCAATTTGAATTGATTCCAAGGGCATATTGTAGAATATATAGCAGTATTGGGTTCTAAAATATGCCTCGTAAAAATAATTCAACACCCATTAAGCCTTCAGAAGGCTCTACTATGACTATGAAGATGAAGAATTGCAACATGATCTATCAAAATTACAAGAGCAAGTGCAAAAAATTTCACTCTCGCAAAGAGCAACAAAAAATGAAATGGAAGTTTTGAAGAAAGGCGTGGAAGTGAAGATGGACAGTTTGAAGAAAGGCATGGAAGCTAAGATGGATGGCATGGAAGCGGACATGAAAGACAACATGGAAAACATGAAGAATGATCTCAAAACAGACATCGAAGGTTTGACAAAGTTGATACAATAAATGTTTCCTAATGGTGAAAAGATAGTAGAAGAACCTCATGATGAGAACAAAATAAATGTTAATCGTGATTTCATAAACTCTAATGTTGGCGGGAAGAACCACCGTATTCCAAAAATGGATATGAGGAAGTTTGATGGAAAGGATCCTGTAACATGGATACTACAGATGGAGCAATATTTTGATCTCCATAACGCGCAAAACACACAAAAGGTACGCATTGCAACTTTACATTTAGAACAAAATACATTTGTATGGTATCAATGGCTTTGCTCCCGTAAAAAAATTGTCACTTGGTCAATTTTTACGGAGGAAATGATAGCACATTATGAGGATACAAAGAGCAACACCTTCTTTAGCCAACTGATAAATCTCAAACAAAAGGGTTTAGTGGGGCAGCACATTGAGGACTTCCAAAAATTGAATATAAGGGTAACTGATATTCCAGAGGAACACAGGATTGATCTCTTCATAGGCACTTTAAAGGATAAGATCCAACATGAAGTTCGCTTCCGGAACCCGATTCATTGAGAAGGCATATCTGTGTTTGGCAAGAGTGTTGATCAAAATTATACACAAGGAAGCCTACCACTCAATTCTATAAAGAAGGAAGTGTGGCTACGCCTAGATTTCCACAACCTACAAGGTTGACACCACAACATGTTAGTATGTATTCTTCGTCGAAGTGTACGAAAAAGAACCACTTTAGCTACGCATAACTAATAGCCCTAACAACAATAGAGGCTGCCAAACATCTTCAGATCTGCGATTAGTAGTTAAAATGCTGCAACAAACAGATCTATAAATGGAAAGACATTAAGCAGCAAAGTAAAGAGTTTGCTCCATGCATCCAACAGACAAGACAAGAACACGATTTTTGAATGAATTTTTATATTACAGGGCACCTGGGAGGAAACAAGAAGGTGTATCCAGATCTCCTCAATGGGATGGGTTCTTTGAAGTCCTCAGCACTTCAGATCTAAGCTTTCTCTCTCTTGTAGATGTAGAAAACCCAATGCAGAAAATAGAGCTCAATGGGAGCAAATGATAGAAATGAGACCAAGTGTATAGATCCAGAGTGATCTAGTAGGCAACAAAAGGTTAAGAATGATGGGGAAAACCCTCCTATTTATAACAAAATATTGGGTCATTCTAGATCTTGGTGCATGATTAAAATAATGTTAACCAAATCTAGATCCACCTCTATGGAATATTTTATTATTATTTGTTGGAGGGAAAGGGTGTTCGACTTGGGTCAAATCCCTTGATTAGTGAAAAATAAATAAATAAATGATTTATTTATCTTTTTAAGGAAGTGGTTGGGATATAATCAAATAAATAATGATTTATTTGATTAATGGTGGGTGATTTGGTCATATTTAACAAGGAATATTATCTAAACAAGATTTAAATAGTTATTCCTAGAAAATAACAAGATAACTAAGGGTTTATCTCATTAATTTCTTTGTTTTTGGGTTAAACATGACTGGGAATAATAATTAAATTATGGTTTAATTAATTATTCCATGAGGAAAATCAAACAAATATGGGTTTGTTTAATATTTCCTTTTGGGGTTTCTTGTTTTAACATAGTGAAAGCAGTTTTACTTAGGGTAAAACTGGTCTTACATGGTGTACTTGGGTCCATCTAATGATAAAAGGTTAGATGACCAAAAAATGGTGTAACACAACAATTGGAAGAAAAAAGAGAAAAAGGGCTTTGCTACAATTGTGATAGCAAATACACTAAAGGTCATAAGTGTGCTGAGAAGAAATTATTTTACATAGATTGTGAAGAGGAAGAAGAAAATGAACAAGAAGAGGATATACACCAGGAACCAGCCCTAGAAGAGGAAGAAATGAATCCGACCATATCGTGTAATGCACTGGCAGGAATTACCACTCCTCAAACTCTCAAGATAGAAGGACATATCAAGAAGAAAAAGGTAATAGTGTTGATTGATTCAGGTAGCACCCATAGTTTTATTCATTGTAAGGTAGCCAAGGAATTAAATTGTTTCCTATACCCAACACCAGAATGTCAAGTGATGGTTGCAAATGGAGGAACTATAAATTGCTCTGGAAAATGCCATAATATCAAGCTAACCATGGGGGAATATGTATTGACTAGTACAATTCTTTCCATTCCTATGGGAGGTGTTGATGTTGTACTAGGAGTACAATGGTTACAATCTTTGGGGACGGTAGCTTTTAATTTTCAAGAACTTTTCTTGAAATTTTTTTCAGAAGGAAAGGAAGTCGAATTATGGGGTATTGAAGGGAAGCCGAGAAGGATAATAAGCTCTAATGTCATGACAAAGCTTCTAAAGAAAGAACAACGAGGCGTAATTGCACAATTATGCTCACTAGAAGTTCCGACATCAAAATCATCTATTTCTGCAGATCTCCAACAAGTCTTGGACAATCATTCCAAGGTGTTTGAAACTCCCAAAGGACTCCCACCTATTCGTGATCACGATCATGCTATTCATTTGATTCCAGGAAGTGTTCCTCCAAACATTAGGCCTTATATATATCCTTACTTCCAAAAGAGCGAAATTGAACGTATGATTGCAGAAATGTTAGAGGCGGGTATAATTCAACCTAGTCAAAGTTCTTTCTCTACTCCCGTAGTATTGGTACACAAGAAGGATGGATCATGGCGAATGTGTTCGGATTATAGGGAGCTCAATAAGCTCACCATTAAAGACAGATTTCCCATTCCTGTGATTGATGAATTATTGGATGAATTACATGGAGCAATTTATTTTACCAAGTTTGATCTTCGTTCAGGATATCATCAAATTAGAATGAAGACTGAAGATATTCCAAAAACAACATTTCGAACTCATGAGGGTCATTATGAATTTTTGGTCATGCCTTTTGGCCTTACCAAGGCACCTTCTACATTTCAAGGGTTGATGAATTCCATTTTCAAACCCTTCCTTAGAAAATTTGTGCTCGTATTTTTTGATGATATACTAATCTACAACAGGTCTTGGAAGGATCATGTTGAACATGTTGACAGGGTGCTCAAACTATTGCAGGAGAAACAATTATATGCAAAAACATCCAAATGTTTCTTTGGAGTACAAGAGGTGGAATATCTGGGTCATATTATATCTCACGAGGGTGTTAAAGTAGACCGTAACAAAATTAAAGCCATTAAGGAATGGAAAGTCCCCAAGACAATAAAGCAGTGGCGAGGATTTCTCGGGTTAACAGGCTATTATCGCAAGTTTGTTAAGAATTATGGGAGAATAGCAGCACCTCTAACAACATTATTGAAGAAAGATGCATTTTCATGGACTCCGGAAGCAACTAAGGCCTTTGAACATCTTAAAGAGGCAATGTGCCTAGCACCGGTCTTAGCTACGCCAGACTTCACAAAAACCTTTATTGTGGAATGTGATGCCTCAGGAAATGGAATTGGTGCAGTTTTAATGCATGAAGGAAGACCCATTGCTTTTGAAAGTCGTCCAATCAAAGGAAAGTATTTACAGAAACCTATTTATGAGAAGGAAATGTTAGCAATACTGTATGCACTAAAGAAATGGCGAACTTACCTAATGGGAAGACACTTCAAGGTAAAAAATGATCATGATAGTCTTAAACACTTTTTGGAACAAAGACTATCTTCAGAAGAGCAGCAAAAATGGGTCACAAAGATGTTGGTTATGACTTTGAAATAATCTACAAAAAAGGAAAGCTTAATGTTGTTGCAGATGCACTCTCAAGAAAGAATGAAGAGGTGGAAGCATTGCTTTGTGCCATTTCTATTATCCAACCAGATTGGATAACCGAAGCAAGAGATGAATGGAAGAAGGACAAAGATGAATGGACACTCATTCAAAAGTTGCAGCAAGATCCTAGTACATCTGATACATTTAGTTGGAAAAATGATTCCTTATGGTACAAAGATCGCTTATATCTTTGTAAGAATTCCCAACTAAAACAAAAGATTCTTCCGGAATTGCACACTTCTCCTTTAGGAGGACACTCAGGATTTTTAAAAACTTACCACAGGGTGAAGAAAGAATTTTTTTGGGATGGCCTTAAATCTGATATTCAAAAGTTTGTGGCGGAATGTTTGGTTTGCCAGCAGAATAAAGTGGAGACAATTAAGACCCCGGACTTCTACAACCTTTATCCATTCCAAGTCAGCGTTGGGAGGAGATTTCAATGGATTTTATCACAGGTTTACCTAAGTCTGAAGGAAAGAATGTCATCATGGTGGTAGTTGATAGACTTACCAAGTATGCACACTTTTGTGCATTATCTAATCCATTTAAAGCAAGTACAGTTGCTACTACATTTATGGACAGAATTCAAAAGCTACATGGAAGCCCAAGGGTTATTGTGAGCGACAGAGATCCCATTTTTACTGGAAATTTTTGGACGGAGTTATTTCTTTGTTTGGGTACTCAATTAGCTCATAGCTCATCTTATCATCCTCAATCTGATGGTCAAACTGAGATAGTAAATAAATGTTTGGAAGGATATCTTCGTTGTTTTGTATCCGATAAACAAACACAATGGGTCAAGTGGTTACCTCTCGCTGAATGGTGGTATAACACTTCCTTCCATACTGCAGCAAAAATGACCCCATTTATGGCACTTTATGGATATCATCCACCATTGATCACATCATATTTAAGGGAAAATTCGAAGGTTCAAGCAGTGGAAGATCACATCGAGCATCAGCAATAAGTTCTCCAACTCTTAAAGGATAACCTGAATTTGGCACAAAATCAAATGAAACAACAGGCAGATCAACATCGCAGCGAGAGAAGTTTTGATGTAGGAGATTTGGTATTTTTACGGCTACAACCATATAAAAAAATGTCCCTCAAGCAAGCTAAGAAGGATAATAAATTATCGCCAAAGTACTATGGTCCTTACAAGGTGTTGCAAAATATTGGTACTATGGCATACAAATTGGAGCTTCCTGCTTCTTCGCGAGTACATCCAGCTTTCCATGTTTCATGCTTAAAGAAGGTTATAGGTGAAAATCTTCCAGTTCAAACAATATTGCCAGAACTTGATGAGGAAGGAAAAATGATATTGGAACCTGAAGCAGTCACGGAAACAAGAACTCAAAAATTACGGAATCGATCAATTTCAGAGTATCTCGTCAAGTGGAAGAACTTACCCACTGAAGATTCTACATGGGAGGATGAGAATTTTATACAGAAGCACCCAGAGCTACTCAAGCGTTGAGGACAACACTTTTTCGAAGGAGAGGGGCATGTTAGGTCCCTATATCACTAGTATAGTCCCTTATTATTGTTAGTGTAACCCCCTTATTGTTATTATTGAACCCTTGTAACCCCCATTTTGTTATTATTGTGCCCTTAAATTAGTAATGTTAGGTCGGCTAGGATTACATTGTGGCCCACTAGGATTACATTATGGCCCCATGGACTCCTATATATAGAAAGGAGGTTTTGTAAATTGTATCATACAAGAATTGTTCATTTATGTAATGTATTGGAGGTTTCCCCCTCGAAGTGGCTCATTTTTAAGGCGTTGATATCTCTTTTCTTCTCTTTTTGGAGTTGGTTACACAACACTAGGAAGCAAATAAGAAGAGTTTGTGAAGAGTAAAAAGCACCCACGAGTGAAAATTTAGCATATTTGCAAGTGAGATTTATACTATAAATTTTTAGTAAATATAACTTCCTAAAGAATCCAAAATTCATGCCCGAGTGGTGTGGAATTTGACTGGGGACCACTCTTTAGTGTTTGGGAAAGTTAAATTTTGAATTTGATTTCAATTTCAAGGAAGGAGAACCCAAACACAAGTTGGGGAAAAAGGGGATCTCAAATTTGATGTTGGCTGGGTTGGAGAGCAAGCATTGAGAGGGTAGGAAACCTAGGGACTACATTAGCAAAGAAGGGACTCCCTTGTGCAGCTACAACTAGTTAAGAAGGCATATAAACGATTCATGGAAGTCCTGGCCTAATGGGTAAAGGATGACTACCATTACTTTCCTATGAAGGAGAGTGACTTTCACAAGTGAAAATTTCCTTAAGAACTTGACTTTTCCCCTGGTGGTTTCATGGATTGGCTAACTAGTGGATATTTGTATGAAATAGAGGTCCAATTGAGCCTACGATTGGGTGGAAAGTTGCACACCCTTATTCAGTTGTAGGCAAAACATTTCAAATAATTTCATGCAATTGTTTTCAATTTGATGCTCTTCAGTCGTATGTGTTTGCCCTATTGTTTATATGTTTTTGCATGTGGTGCACAAGTCTTTAATAATGAATTTATATCATGACCAAATGAGCTAGGCTAGTGAGGAGTGTTTCTAAATATGTCATTGGATGCTTAGACACCTCGGCATTGATAAGAATCACAACAAAAGTCTTAAATATTACAAAAATTAAAATAAATTATGTTATAGTCTTCTTAGAACATATAATGATATGATGAAACATTATCACTAATATCCTTGTTTTTGTATCAAATTTTCTCTGAGGTGTCAGTGTAAACACCATATAATTATGCACATAAGAGCTATGGTGACATAATTAGAAGCTAAAATTAATAATCTATGGTTCCCTTTATATTAATGGAAATGCTCTGGAAAATATACCCAAATTTTCTAACAAAAAAAGATAAGTCATATGCCTCTTGGTTCAGTCTTTTATAAAAAATCATGACCTTTCATGATTCTCAATGGTCTCTTTTTACAATTTGAGTGTCCATGGATGACCTTAACTATTGTAATTATAGATCCTTTGTAGAGTGTAATTATCGTAAATTCCAAAAGGAGTGCATGGCCATTCAAATGACCACACAAATATAATCTCATAATCATTTCCATGGGTAAATGGAATTTGATTGAAACATTGATCAAAGAGTAGATATAATTTTACCACGAAAAATCAAAACCCTCACACCAAAGAAGTCATTTTCTAGTGCGACACATGGTTATGTATATAAATAATATTAATTCATGTGTGATACACATCCACATACCTCTAAGAGAGTGATATTTTGGATGACACAACTGATCTTAATTGGATCATTATATTGTCTTTCATCCATATGAGTGCTTTCAAAGTAGAAAAGGTGGAGGATCTAATCACATGACTAATTTTACTAATAGGTCCCAGTTTGGAAAATTAGGGTCTGAAACCTTCTTGGAGCATTTTGAGGCATAAAATGATATTTTTTGGGGGGAAAAAATTCATCAGGTTAATGAAACACCATTTTTTACTATTCTACACACAAAGACCTTTCCAACAACACAAGAATTGCCTCAATAGGAGTCTGTATGCAACATTTATTTCACTCAGAAGTTGACCTTCTTGTTTCGACTACCATGATTCAAGAGGGTACCACATCAGCCCCCATTACTGAAGGAAAAGGGGCTAGCCATGTGATCATGGTGAAGAATACTCTAAAATAGTCCATATTGTAACTCTTGTTGTAACAACCAGGGTTAAAAGTTCATGTAATAAAGTTAATAAAGTAAAAATACGACCAAGGTCATGGGACACATATTCCAAGTTGAATGTTGGGAAAAACATCCTAGTGGGTGTTCATTTGGTTTATTATGGCTAAGGGAAATTGGAAAAGGCAATGGAAAAGGCTTTAAAAAGGCACGAGGCCTTAATTGACATTTTATTTATGAAAATAGTGGAAAATAGGAGAAAAATAAGGTGAACGGTCACAAGTTACATGTGAGGAGGAAATTAAATGAAAATAATGGAAAATTGAAGAAAATAGAGGCCTTAATGATAAAAAGGATTTTGAGGATCAGTTCACAACTTTTTTTAGTACAACCTTTCATCAATTTTAGCTTGGAGATATTTATTCTATTCTCTCTCTCATACCTTGGAGCATTGTGGAATACATTGTATTTAGAGAAACAAGGCAAAGGAAGAGCAGGAAAGCGCAAGAGGACAATTGGATCATCAACTACAACGAATTTTCTTTGTAGGTATTGAGTTGCATAACCTTGTTATCATATAACAATATTAAATCTCTCCCTTTTAATTTCTTTCTAATGTGTTAATATTTTTAACTTTTACGTTTCTTCTTTAAACTTCTTAATCATGATGTAAATATTGTTGTCAAGTCTCTTTTAATTTATTAGTTGGTATAGTCTTTCTTTTGTTGATGTTTCAAAATTTGAATTTCGACACACTTGAAATACTCTAGACATGGGTCT
This sequence comes from Pinus albicaulis, assembly GCA_034641835.2. NCBI lineage: Eukaryota > Viridiplantae > Streptophyta > Pinopsida > Pinales > Pinaceae > Pinus > Pinus albicaulis. Next base: position 794,393,438 of record CM076575.1, on the reverse strand, counting down.
TAAAATATAGAGAAATCATTATCACTTTTCCATAAACAAAATTGAAGAAGGTCTGTCATCTTGACCTCTTGTGTATTGTCCTGTTAAAAACATTGGGACTCTATAACCCCAATCATCCCTTTCAATATTGCATTTTTTATTATCAAACCTTTCTCTAAAAAAAATTGAAACATTGAATGGCCCCATTTTCCTATGTAGGTGATAAGGGGAACTCTTCATGTGATTCACCATAAACCTGGACATTAAGGTTTTGATGGTGTAGTTTGTAAAGTGATTCCCTTACTCGTGATTGTCAATGTGTGGCCAAACCTTGTTATTATATTTTCATATAATAAATTGGCCTTTTTGTTTACATATATTCTTGAAAAAGTTTTGCTTCCTCCCACCTTGTTATAAATTCTATTACAATGATTTTGTACTTTGAACTTTTTATTCTCTCCCTTGTAAAAAATGGTTTGTTAAAATAAATTGTCCATATTTCAGATAGGATGTGGTAGAATCAAATGTGGTAATATTTCATCTTTTTATATTGGAGTGCTAAGGATGGGAGGACTAGGAGCGATTATTCTTCACCCCGATGAAAAGATAGAATCAACCCTCTCAGGCGGGCTTGGGAAAAGATCAAATAACCAAGTAAAAGGCTATGCTTTGTACCAAGGATTGATGTTAGCAACTAAGGAATGTATACAATGTTTAACTATCTTGGGAGATTCCCAAATAGTCCTTCAAAGTTTAAGGAAGACATCACTCCAAAAATACATTCACCTATAGGAAATACTAAAGAAAGTAAAGAGGCTCTTATAAAAGATTTAAAAATAGAAAATATACCAAATTCTCAGGCAACACAATCAACTATCGTTGGCTAATGAAGGAGCTGGGTTGCCTCTTGGCATATTAAAGAGGAAAATTTCTTGCGAAGTATGCATAATCCTATTAATTTTAAAACTAATCCAAAGGGGATTTATCCACAAATGGGAGAGGTCCAAATGACAACCTCTCTCTCACCGTAGTATGCAAGCAAATCCCCCCTTATGAAGTATGGTTTCAAACCTTGTCCCTTTGTGCATGTAAATAGACACACATACAACATGTTTGATTTGGTTGGTTGGGGTGGGGTGGAGGTACATGCCCATGACGTTGATCTGATGTCTTAGAGAGGTTATGTAACAGCCCTAGTGAAATTTCCATGTAATAAAGTTAAAAATAATAACCACAGTTGATGTGACACTCATTCCAAGCTGAATGTTGGGCAAAACATTCTAGTGGGTGTTCATTTCGGTTAATACGGTTAAGGAAATTGGCAAAGGAAAAGGCTTTGGAAAAAAAAATGGCACATTTGGGACATTTATTTATGGAAAATAATGGAAATTAGGAGAAAAGGGAGATGAAAGGTCACAAATTTCATGTGAGGAGTAAAATGAAGGAAAGTGATGAAAAATGAAGAAAATAGAGGCCTCATCAATAAAAAGGATTTTGAGGATCAATTGGTACCTTTTATCAATTTAGTTTTGGAGCTCTCTCATTATTCTCTCTCTCTCTCTCGCACTCTTGGACACTTAGTTTATTCTTGGAGCACTTTGGCATTGGACCAAGAATGGAAAAGAAAGTAGGAGGAAGCAAAGATCAAGCAAGGAAGAGTAGGATCTAGCAGCTACAATATGATTCTTTGTAGATATTGATTTGCATGTGTGATTTCCTTGCTAGATTTTGCATGCATGGTATTGCATGTGGTTATTTTTTGTCTTGGCATGGTTTTTTCCAAGTGTGACAGTGTTTTCAGCCTAACCTTGCCATTTCTAGATAACCATGGTGTTGTGGAGTTCTCATGTTTTTGTTTCACTGGATTGTCAGATGGATTCGAAGCTAAGTGAGGTGGATCTTTCAAATGATATAACACATGGCCTGGTAACCCCTAAACTAGACTCTGGGTTTCCATAAATATGGATAGTGTGTTGCCTCGGTTTAGCACCTAGTGATCCAGTGTGGATTGCGGTAAAGCCTGAGAGGTGGGTGCTCTCCATCAGGCCTAGGAATCTTGGGTTGGGATATACGATAAATCCTGGAGAGTATGTCTCGGTTTAGGGCCTAGTGATCCCTGATTCAGACTATGGAATGTGGTAAATCATGGGAGACTAGGAGACAGGAAAATTCCTCACGGTGTAAGCAGAGAGAATCGAGTGGTATTCATGCTTGTGTTGGGCTAGTGATCGGTGGAGATCACGGTAAATCTGATTATGACATGAGTGGTATTCATGCTTGTGTTGGCCTAGTGATCCGGTGTCAATCACGGTAAATCATGGTTTTTATTTATGAGGGTGAGGCGATTTAGCGTTAGGATGCCCCGATTGGTTCTTTCGGTTTGAGTCCCACAGTTATGCTTGGAATATGACACGGGGGTGATTGGATGAAGAGATATTTGGCTCATCCAATCTATGGTTGGGCGAAACATGGTAGTCCTATCTCCGATTAGTTTTTACATTTTGTTCTCACTCATAAAATTGTGAAACATTTCTTGATACGGTCATATAGGTCACTCACCAAATGGATAAGGTCTCCTAAGCCATTTCAAGGTGGTATAGGAAAAATAGGAAATTTTTTACATTTTTAGCCTATCCTAAGTTACAAGATCACCTTCATTTATGCCATTTCATGTAAAATCAATCCTCATATGGTGTCAGTTGTCATTTCCCATGCACTCAAAGTCAAAAGGGTGCATTTGTCAATTTTTCAAATCTTCATAGTGTTTTACACGGGAAAACAACAGATTTCGCTACAAAAAACCATTTGACCTGTCTTGTCATATTTGGATGAGGTGTCATTTTATGATTAGAGGAGTTAGGGTGGAGGTCATTCAAGTTTGTTATGATAAATTCAAATGTACATAGTCCTATTTGATGTCATCATTACCTTTTTTGGCTTGTATGTGTCATGATTGAAGCTTGAGATGTCAGCTAAACCATAAAACCTTACCTCAATTAGCCTTTTATCATATTGTGCTTTATCCTTGCATGTGAGTCGATTTATGGATAGCTACTTCATCTTGTTGGGTGTGGAGCCTGATTATCTTGTTTACTTTGTATCACAGCATTGGACCCCTGTACCTTAAAAGGGGCGGCAACGCCGCCCGAAATTTAATCGTTGCCGTGGGGGGTCCAGGGGGGGCGGCAGCGCTTTTCGGAGCCCCTCTCCATTCTGGGCTCGCGCGCCCCGGGTTAAACATGTAAAATTGCCTTGTAAAAGTATAGTAATTTCTAGTCAATCTGGGCCGTTCATTAGGCAAATGATCTGACGGTAGAAGTTATGTTTAGATTAGGGTTTTTTGCCCTAGAAGGCAACCCCCTTGTATATATGGGGGCATTGTATTACGGCTGTGTATTATGAGTGTATTCTCGGAGCGAGAAACAGAGAGGGAGACTGTGAGAGAGAACAGAGGATATTACAGCGGATCTGCTGTAGGTTTTGTCTCTTCATTTTTCTGGATAATAAAAAGGAAGGACTGGCTGTTCGGGGTGGACGTAGCCCAAACTGGGTGAACCACGTATATCTATGTCTCTCTGGTTTTATGTGTTTTGTGTGCTTGTATTTTCCGTATATTTTATGTGTTGCATTGCTCCATAATATATAATTTTCTAACAACTGGTATCAGAGCCGAAGGTATATTTGGCTGATAAACTCGCAGGAAAAAAAAAGGGTTCCTAGTTCGAGTGGGAGCAATGGCGGACGATGGTAAGTTTAGGGTCGAGAAATTTAACGGCCAAAACTTTACGCTGTGGAAGATGCAGATGGAAGATTATCTGTATCAGAAAGATCTGTACCTACCATTGAGCGGAAAAACAAAGAAGCCGATGACCATGACAGATGCGGAATGGAACATTCTTGATAGAAAGGCACTCGGAACAGTACGGTTGTGTCTTGCGGCGTCAGTCGCCTTCAATATTTCGAAGGAAACAACAATAGAGGGTTTGATGCAGATGTTGGCGAAACTGTATGAAAAGCCCTCGGCCTCAAACAAGGTATTTCTTATGAAACGACTATTTAATATGAAGATGTCGGAAGGTGGATCTGTTGCAGACCATTTAAATGAATTTAATACAGTTACCAGTCAGCTAAGTTCTGTAGGGGTAAACATTGATGATGAAGTTAGAGCTCTGTTATTCTTGTGCTCATTGCCAGAGAGTTGGAATGGTTTAGTAATGGCCATTAGTAACTCTGTCTCTGGATCTAGTACTTTAAAGTTTGATGATGTTGTTGGTGCTATCCTTAGCGAGGAAATGCGACGGAAAAGCTTCGGTGAGACATCAGGTAATGCTTTGAGTGCAGAGTCTAGGGGAAGAAGAATGGAAAGAGAAAAGAGCTCGGGATATCGCAGTAAATCAAGGAAAGGCAAATCCAAGTCCAGATCAGGAATAATGTGCTGGAATTGCAGAAAGAAAGGACACCTAAAGAAAGACTGCAGATCTCGGAAGGGAAAAGAAGGAGACACACAGCAAGAAAACAATCATGAAGCAAATGTGACAGGTGATGTGTTACAAGATGCTTTGATTCTTTCTTTCGAAAATGTTACTGATTCTTGGGTTATAGATTCAGGGGCTTCATTCCATGCCACACCCGATAAGAAATATTTTCATGACTATGTCCAAGGAGATTTTGGACAAGTTCGTTTGGGTGATGATAAACCCTGTAAAATTGTTGGAATGGGTAAAGTTCTTGTAAAACAACAGAATGGAAACCAATGGCTACTAAAGGAGGTAAGGCATGTTCCAGATCTGAAGAAAAATCTGATTTCAACAAGGCAATTAGGAAGTGAAGGTTGTGTGAAAATTGTCACAGATAAAACTTGGAAGGTCACCAAAGGAGCGCTGGTAATAGCAAAAGGTGAAAAGGTTGGTACATTGTATTATGCAATGGTATTTCTAACTCCGTTAATGCTTTAACTTCCAAAGAAGCAGATGCCAGATTATGGCATCATAGGCTCGGACACATGAGTGAGAAGGGAATGAAGATTCTCCACTCAAGAAATTTGTTGCCAGGTTTGAAGAATGTTGATTTGGATTTCTGTGAGAATTGCATTTATGGAAAACAGAAGAGAGTCATATTTCTTAGAGTTGGGAAAGAAAAGAAGAGCGAAAAATTGGAGCTTGTGCATACAGATGTATGGGGACCTGCTCAGGTATCATCTCTCGGTGGCTCTCGTTATTATGTTACTTTTATTGATGATCCAACTAGAAAAACATGGATTTATTGTATTCAGAATAAATCTGATGTATTTGATACTTTCAAGAAATGGAAAGCTTTGGTTGAGATTGAGACAGGAAAGAAGTTGAAGTGTCTCAGATCAGACAATGGAGGTGAATATTTCAGCAAAGAGTTTGATAGGTACTGTTCAGAGCATGGAATTCGTAGAGAGAAGATAGTTCCAAGAACACCACAAGAAAATGGTGTGTCAGAAAGGATGAACAGAACAATCATGGAGCGTGCAAGGTGCATGAGATTGCATGCAAGATTGCCTTTACAATTTTGGGCAGATGCTGTAGATACTGTTGTTTATCTAATAAACAGAGGGCCTTCAAGTTCCTTGGATGGTGGTATTCCATAGGAAGCATGGACAGGTAAAAAGGTAAACTACTCTTTTTTAAAGCCTTTTGGTTGTGAGGCCTTTGTCCATATTAATAAAGAAAACAGAACAAAGCTTGAGGAAAAATCAAAGAAATGTACCTTTATTGGATATGGTGCTAATAATTTTGGTTATCGCTTATATGATTATGAAAATCACAAAATCATTAGAAGCATAGATGTAATATTCAATGAAAAGGTCTTGTATAAGAATCAGTTGCAGGAAAAGAAACAGGAAAAAGAAAGCAAGGAATACACAGTTCTTATGAGATAACTGAAAAAGTAAAGGTGCCTGAAAATAATAATAATCAACAACCACAACAGCAACAACCACCACAACAGCAACAGGCACCTCAAACACTTGAAAGTGGTGTTAGAAGATCTACCAGGATAAGTAGACCCCCTGAACGATACTCTCCTTCATTATATTATTTATTGTTGACTGATTCTGGTGAACCTGAATGTTATGAAGAAGCAATGCAAGTTGAAATCAGGAAGAAGTGGGAGCTAGCCATGGAAGAAGAGATGGACTCCTTAATGCATAACCAGACTTGGGACTTAGTCAGGTTGCCTGCAGGTAAAACTACATTGCAGAATAAATGGGTTTACAGGCCGAAGGAAGAAGATGGAGGAAAACAAAGGTACAAAGCTAGACTTGTGGTGAAGGGGTTTGCACAGAAGAAAGGTATTGATTTTGATGAAATATTTTCTCCTGTTGTTAAGATGACTTCAATCAAAACTATCTTAAGTCTTGTAGCAGCGGAAGATTTACATCTTGAACAGTTAGATGTAAAGACAGTATTTCTCCATGGAGATTTGGAGGAAGAGATATACATGCAACAACCAGAAGGATGTGAGGTAAAAGGGAAAGAAAAATTGGTGTGCAGGTTAAAGAAGAGCTTGTATGGCTTAAAACAGGCTCCAAGGCAGTGGTATCTAAAATTTGACAAGTTTATGTCCGAACAAGGTTATACTAGATGTCACTCTGATCATTGTGTTTATCTGAAAAGGAAAAATGATGGCAGCTATATTATACTGTTATTGTATGTAGATGACATGCTTGTTGCAGGGTCTAACATGCAGGAAATAAATGTGCTCAAAAGAAAATTGGCAAATTTATTTGCAATGAAGGATTTGGGAGCTGCAAAACAAATCCTTGGTATGAGGATAACTAGAGACAGGAAAAATCGCAAATTAACACTGTCTCAGAATGAGTACATAGAAAAGGTGTTGAAAAGATTTAATATGCATAATGAAAAACCAGTTAGTACACCTTTTGCTAGCCATTTCAAACTTAGTAAGGAGATGTGCCCAAAGACCCAAGAAGACATGGATTATATGTCTAAAGTTCCATATGCATCAGCAGTTGGAAGCTTAATGTATGCAATGGTCTACACAAGGCCCGATATTGCACATGCAGTGGGAGTTGTAAGCAGGTACATGAATAATCTAGGAAAAGAACATTGGATGGTAGTAAAATGGATTCTCAGATATTTGATAGGTACCAAAAATCAAGCATTATGCTTTGGTGGTTCAAACATTGCTCTACATGGATATGTTGATGCAGATATGGCAGGTGACAGAGATAAAGGAGGAGCACTACAGGATATGTATTTACTGTAGGTGGAACAACTGTCAGTTGGGTTTCAAAATCCAAAGTGTTGTTGCACTTTCAACAACAGAAGCCGAGTATGTTGCTGCTACAGAGGCTAGTAAAGAAATGATTTGGTTACAAAGGTTTATGGATGAATTGGGTAAGAAGCATGATATGGGCACACTATACAGTGATAGCCAAAGTGCTATTCATCTTGCAAAGAACTCAGCATTTCATTCCAGGACTAAACAAATACATCTCAAGTACCATTTCATACGGTCAGTATTGGAAGATGGAGAGTTGAAGCTGGAAAAGATACACACTAGCTAGAATCCTGCAGATATGCTAACAAAAGTTGTAACCAGGGAGAAACTGAGAACATGCTCAGTTTCAATTGGTCTTCAAGGATGACAATGAAGATGAGAAACAGCCAGGTCCAAAGAGGAGTCATTGTCCAGCAAATGAAGCAGCGATGGAGTTGCTACAATCAATCTCCAAGTGGGAGATTGTTGGGTGTGGAGCCTGATTATCTTGTTTACTTTGTATCACAGCATTGGACCCCTGTACCTTAAAAGGGGCGGCAACGCCGCCCAAAATTTAATCGCTGCCGTGGGGGGTCCAGGGGGGGGCAGCGCCCCCGAAGCTAAAAAGAGATGTAAAATTGCCTTGTAAAAGTATAGTAATTTCTAGTCAATCTGGGCCGTTCATTAGGCAAATGATCTGACGGTAGAAGTTATGTTTAGATTAGGGTTTTTTGCCCTAGAAGGCAACCCCCTTGTATATATGGGGGCATTGTATTGCGGCTGTGTATTATGTGTGTATTCTCGGAGCGAGAAACAGAGAGGGAGACTGTGAGAGAGAACAGAGGATATTACAGCGGATCTGCTATAGGTTTTGTCTCTTCATTTTTGCTGGATAATAGAAAGGAAGGACTGGCTGTTCGGGGTGGACGTAGCCCAAACTGGGTGAACCACGTATATCTGTGTCTCTCTGGTTTTATGTGTTTTGTGTGCTTGTATTTTCCGCATATTTTATGTGTTTCATTGCTCTGTAATATTTAATTTTCTAACACAAGCCAAGCAGGTGGTTGGCAAGTTCAAATTTTGTAGGTGTCATTAGCAAGTGAGGCAGTGAAGACTATAAAGCATCCATGGCTGTAAGAAGGAAAAAAAAATAAGGGTGGCCATTGTCACGGGTATGAGCCCATGGATATGAATTTACTCAATGAAGACCCTACTGCCATGGAGGTTTTCATAAGAACTGTCTTCTTTCAATTCTGTCGGAGGTTGCAGGGCTTTCATTTACAACTTTCAAAGGATTTTTCCACCAGCTTCACAGGAACAACATCAAAGGTTGGAATTATAAAACTTACAGTGACACCAGAGAGCATCTCATCAGCTATAGGAATCCATAGAGGATGGGACCAATGGTTTAAAGGTATCAAATTCACAATGCAGGATTGTAAAGAGTTCATCAAGCAAGAACACAGTGAAATTGATTTGAAAATTGCTATCCCTAGGAGTTTCATGAAGGAGAATTATGCAAAGTTGTTGATGGTCATTAAGAAGTACTTTACATGTGAAGGAAGGTTTAACATGGTCTACTCTTATCATCTCAGAATTCTTCTGCATTTTGTAGGTAAGAGGTCACTTGACTTACCTTTTTATTTATACAGAATTCTAGGGAAAATGTCAGATAAGGTTCAAATCAAGACAGAGGGAAATGAAACTTCTCTTTTTCATCATGGTCTAATTAAGTTGTTAGTGTTAGATGAATTGACAAGGTTAGACAGAGATTGAACTTCCTTTTTGTTCATGAGTGGTTATGAAATTGATGTGGTTACTCCTAAGAAAGCCTCCAAATCTAGAAATACGTCATCACCAGTTGTGGCAGAGGAAGTTGAAGAAGAAAATAGATCATCTCCTCCAGGATTAGTGAGCATGAAAGAAAAACCTTTGCAGAAGACTGTCACACCTCAAACATCACCTACAAAACAGAAGCAGACAGTCAGAAAACAAGGCAGCAAGAGAGTCACTAGGAGTCAGAAAATGGCTAAAGGAAATTTGGAGGATATCCTGCATGCAATTGACATTGAAGAGTCAACCATTGTGTAAACTGAAGACATATAAGATGGAGGAAGAAAGTTGAAGAAATGTAAGACTGCTAAAAAACTAGATTTTTTTGGTGATGATGTTGGTTTCATTTTTCAACCTAGGAAGCCAATGACCATACATGCAAGGAATATTACGGAAATAAAAGAGACTGAGAAAATCAATGAAGCTTCCTAGCCAACAAGCATCATAGATTTGTCTGCACTAGCAAAGGAGGAACTGGTTATCAAGCAAAAAAAGGGTAAAGAGAAAATGATTGAAAAAACTGAAATTGAAACCCTCGAAGAGGAGTTGAAAGAGGCAGCTAAAGAGATATCAGTTTTGAAGATGGAGGCAAAGAAACACAGAGCTGAGAAGGTTCAATTTGAACAAATGAGGAAAATATGGAAAGAATAAGTCACAAGTGTTTCAAAAACCTTGGACAATACATAAAAGTTGATGAAAGGGACTCAACCACTAAGAGGAGAGGTTAAACATGTTAGGAGGATGAACTTGCACTTACAATCCAAAAATAGAGCATTGAAAGACCAAGTGGAAGATCTTCAAGAGCAATTGGATTTGATTCAAATGGAGTTAGAAAAGAAAGGGTTGAAGATGACAGTGGTAGAAGAGCCCATCAACCAATTGATTGTAAATGAAGATGAAACACCAGAGGAGTAAAAAATTGAGATGGAATATGTTTAATGAGGTTCATAACATGATGAGAACCCAAATTTTGCAACTGGAGAACAAATTTTGAAGACAAGTTGGAACTTAGTAAATTATGGTTTTTTGGACAGTTTCATAGTGTACCTCAGGTTTGAGGCCAGAAATACGCTACGAAAATTTCTGTAGGTGCATTTTTTCCTTAAAACTTAGTTTTGTCAAGTTTTATGAAGGGAGATTGACTGTTTGCAAGGTGTCGTAGCATAATAAAGGTATTGGAATAGCAAAGGAGCCAAAGAGATAGATGGAATAGCAAGTGTTCATACGCTATTAAAACTCGCTACGAAACTGCCTAAACTGCCCTGTTTTCATAGCAAGGATATTTTTGAAGAATTTTGAGCATTTCAACAGCACCTAAGCCAGATGGAGACCTCCAGAATGTCAGTGGGGCATATCATCAAAGAATAATTGCTTAAAAGGACTGCCACATAGCCAGCTCATCAGTCAAAACAACGTTTAAAGTGAAGGTCATACATCCCTAAAAAGAAGGATTATGTTCCACAGATCTAGGGGTGTTTTGAAGATGCAAAGTGTGTTGAGAATGCAGCAAGATGATGGAGCTTAGTGAAATGAAGTCGCCTTCACTAAGTGGGCCCGCAGGCAAATTCTGGCGCAAAGTCTATTTTTAGACTATGTCTATTTTTAGACATACGGAGCATAATTTGGGAATTCTACTTGGAGATTCTTGAAGTATGCGACATGTCGGTAAAAATAGATGAGACCCTATTTTTTAGGACTCAGGCTATTTTTAGACTGATCTCCTAAAAATATGGAAGTCAAATATTATTTACCCTTAATAATATTTTGACTATAAACAGCAGTTTACTCTCTTGGCGCACTTCAGTTTGAGTCATGGAGGTGGCTCATGCAACTGACACAAGGAATCACGTGGTTCCTAGGGTTTGATGGCATCTTGCATGGTTTACTTCAGTTAGACTTCAGTGGCAGAAGTTTTGGAGGAGTTAACGGGACAAATAGTGGAGTTGTGTTCTGTTTGTTTTAGTTGAACTAGTTGGGATTAGTTAACTAACTAATCAACTAGATATGAGTGGAGTAAATTAAATAATATTTAATTTACTAAATATTAACTCATTAGTCAACTCAAGAACACTTCAGTTCACTAAAGTGCATGATCAGTTCAGTGGAGACCAGTGGAAGAGGTAGATGAAAGGGTGAGTAAAGCTATCGTGGGTTAGAATGATATTCATATATTTAAACACATAGATAGGTGGAGTAAGCTATGAGTATTGCAAAGTTTAGGCTGGTGGTTTATCTATATAAGGAGCCATCACCTAGCATTAAACACGCACTCAAGGTTGGCTATCAAGTGGCTAAGGATTGGAGCAAGTGATTTGCTAGATCTAGCTTGATAGTGTGTAGCATGGGAGGTAGTGCATGAGAGCTTGTGAAGAGTTTTTGTACTATGATTGTTACATGATTTCTCCATTATAATATACACAATATCTGCGGGGTTTTCAGCTATAGGCTTTCCCCATACATACTGAGTTAATGTGTGATTGAATTGATGTGAGATTGCTTCTATATTATTTCCGCATGTGACAATTAATTGTGGAAGAAGTTTATGTGTTATGCATGCAATTCGAAATTGATGTATGATCGGGTTAATCTTCATTGAATAAGTGATTTATTCAGCTAATTTCTACATGGTATCGGAGCGAAGTTAATCGTCGAAGTCTATTACGGTGATTGCAAACTTATTTCCTCGGACAGAGTCTGCATGCGGGCCAGGTAGCCTCCGGAATATTCATCCTTCTTTGTAAGGTGAAAGATCTGGTGAATGCCCTTTGCAGTCAATCTCTGATTTGGAAATAATTTGTTTTCAAGTGTAGATCGGAAGCGATAGAGCTTTGAGGTTGGAATTCGAATTTTGCAGAAGGTTGTTCTTATTGGTGCCGGTGTTGAAAGATGTCTTCTTTCAATGGTTTGCGACTCGAATATGCTCTTGAAGGCAGTTCGAACTATGTTGCATGGAAAGATCGAATGGAAGCAGTGTTAGAAGATAATGGTCTGAAGGAGTTCGTGGATGCGGATGTCCCAAAGCCCACTGATGCAGCTCTGGTCGATGCATGGCAAAAGAAGATCGCGAAATGTCGAAGGATCCTGTTGGAGGGCGTCAAGGATCATATTGTATCCAGCCTTCATGGTAAGGCTACTCCATATTTAATGTGGAAAGCTTTGACGGATCTATTCCAGAAGAAGAGCAACCAAAGGAAGCTGGTGCTCAAAGATAAGCTCAAGAACATCAAGATGGAGAAGGGCGACAGCATCGCCAAATACCTCACGAAGTTCACTCAGTGCAGAGATGAGCTGGGAAGTGTGGGGGTGGCTGTCAAAGTTTCACTGATTGCATGCTTAGTTTCAAGTATGTTGGGATCGGTGTGGTTCTTGGACAGCGGTGTGTCATTTCATATGACGGGAGATCGGGAGTTGTTCTCAGATCTGGAGGACAAGGATTTGGGTATGCACATCGAGATGGGCGATGACGGTAGATACAGTGCGACTGGTATCGGTACCGTATCCTTTCATAGGGAGTCTGGTAAACCCTTTGTCTTAAAGGATGTCATGCATGTACCTGGATTGAAGAAGAACCTGATTTCAGTAGCGATGTTGGAGGATAAGGGTTATGATGTGGTCTTCAGCGAAGGAAAAGCTTTCCTGCGCAGCAAGACTACTGGAGAGACCCGGAAGATAGGGGTTCGAACTCAGAACCTTTATCAGTTGCAGGTAGATGACTGCGCAGCTATGGCATGCAAGGCTAGAGATGTGGTGAGCCGGGATGATGAGGGCGAACTATGGCACAGGAGATTGGGCCATCTTCACCATGGAGCTTTGAAGATTCTGCAGCAGATTTCTACTGGACTTCCTAAGGGCACTCTTGCGCAGTCAGATCACTGCAAGGGGTGTACTTTAGGGAAGTATGTGAAAGCCACCTTTCACGAGAAGGATAGTCGCGCCACGACGATCCTTGAGAGAGTTCACACAGACGTGTGTGGTCCTTTCTCAGTTGCTTCGACAGCAAAGCACAAGTATTATGTGATCTTTGTCGATGATTTCTCTCGAAAGTGCTGGATCTTCTTCATGCAGAAGAAGAGCGATACATTCGCGAAGTTCTGTGAGTTTAAAGCACTGGTCGAGAAGGAGTCTGGGAAGAAGGTGATTGCTCTAAGGAGTGATAACGGTGGTGAATTCATCTCGGCTGAATTCAAGGAGTTCTGCAGCGCAGAAGGGATTCGGAGAGAGCTCATCGCACCCCATAACCCACAGCAGAACGGGGTGGCTGAGCGGAAGAACAGAACGATCGTGGGTGCTGCACGGCGATGTTGCATGATCAGGGCCTACCCCTTCACTTGTGGGCTGAGGCATGCAATACAGCAGTGTATGTGCAGAACCGTTGTCCTCACAAGGTTCTTGGCATGAGCACACCAGAGGAGGCTTATTCTGGCAAGAGGCCTGATATTTCCCATTTGCGGATTTTCGGATCTCCTGTCTACATGCATGTGACGAAGGATGCGAGAAGGAAGCCGGATCCAACTGCTGAAGTTGGAATATTTGTGGGGTACACTGATACACCTCACAACTATCGGGTGTATGTGCCAGACAGTCGCAAGACTGTTGTGCGACGGGATATAAAATTTCAGGAGGAGAAAGCCATGCAGTGTTCGCTTGAGAGGGAGCCACACTTGCATGCAGATGAGGAGCTGTTAGTTCCCAAGGAGGAGCTTCCGGATGTGGATCAGCCACAAGAGGAGGTTCAGGAGGTGGAAGAAACCACCCAGGCAGCGCCAACCATCAGAGGGCGCATGCGCACTGCAGAAGCTGAGCGACTGGCTCGGGATGCAGAGAAGGTTGTAGGACCACCTACAGCACAGCGCAGACAGAGACAGTCACCGGATCGGTACACTGGATACATGGCTCTTATGAGTCAATGTGTTGTGACAGAGCCATCCTCTTTTGAGGAAGCTGTGGAGGAACCCGCATGGGCTGATGCCATGATCGAAGAATATGATTCGATCATCAGGAACAGTGCATGGGAGATTGTCCCAAGACCGGTTGGGAAATCAGTTGTAGGTTCGCGATGGATCTACAAGGTGAAGCAGGCGGCTGACGGGAGTGTGGAGAAGTACAAGGCGAGATTTGTCGCCGGTGGCTTCTCACAGATCGAGGGGATTGACTATGAGGAGACTTTTGCACCTGTCGCAAGGTACTCTTCCATACGGACGATCCTTGCTCTCTCAGCGCATATGGGGTGGCACATTCATCAGATGGATGTGAAGACTGCGTTCCTCAATGGAGTTATTGAGGAAGAGGTGTACATAGAGCAGCCTGAAGGTTTTGAGATCTTCAGAAGTGAGTCGCATGTGTGCCGACTCAAGAGAGCACTGTATGGGCTGAAGCAAGCACCTCGTGCTTGGTACACTCGGATAGACAGCTACTTCACCGGGCTTCGATTCTCCAAGAGTGAGGCGGATCCAAACCTGTACCAGATTGTGGTGGAGGGGAAGCTGTTGATCATCGTACTGTATGTAGATGATCTGATTTTGACTGGCGATGAGCAGCTGATACTTTCATGCAAGGAGGATCTTGCACGAGAGTTTGAGATGAAGGACCTGGGCATCCTTCATTATTTCCTGGGATTGGAGATTTGGCAGCGCAGTGGAGGACTGTTTGTTTCTCAGGGCAAGTATGCCCGGGAGATTCTGGAGAGGTTCAACATGCAAGGTTGCAAGCCTGTTGACACTCCCCTTCCCGGTGGTTGGAGGAAGGGAGATGCTACTTCTGAGGAGGTAGTGGATGCCACTGTCTATCGACAGTTGGTGGGGTCGTTGATGTATCTGGTCAATACTCGACCCGATATATGCTATGCAGTTAACCAGCTTTCGCAAGCTATGGTTAAGCCTACCAAGCTCTTTTGGAAGGCGGGCAAGCATGTATTGCGCTATATCAGAGGCACATCGGGATATGGTCTATGGTACAGACATGAGGATGGAGTGAAGCTTTCTGGCTTCACTGATGCAGATTGGGCAGGGAGCCCAACGGACCGGAAGAGCACTTCTGGAGGAGTTTTCAGCATTGGGTCGACAGCAGTTTCCTGGTACATCAGGAAGCAGAGATCCATGGCACTCAGTTCAGCAGAGGCCGAGTACATGGTAGCTAGCTTGGCTGCATGCGAGGCTATTTGGATGAGGAAGATCCTCGCAGGATTGTTCAGGTTGCATTTGGAGCCTACAGTGATCTACTGTGATAACCAGAGTCGCATTAAACTCTCGGCTAATCCAGTATTTCATGATAGGTCCAAACACATCGACATCAGGTACCATCATATCAGAGATTGTGTTCAGCGGAGAATCATGATGCTTTCATATGTTCCCACGGAGGATCAGGATGCCGACATCCCGACGAAGGCGCTCACCAGGAGCAAGTTCGAATTCCACAGAGGCAGGATAGGGGTTGCAGATAATCCATATCTTGCTGAGAGGGAGTGTTGAAAATACAGCAAGATGATGGAGCTTAGTGAAATGAAGTCGCCTTCACTAAGTGGGCCCGCAGGCAAATTCTGGCGCAAAGTCTATTTTTAGACTATGTCTATTTTTAGACATACGGAGCATAATTTGGGAATTCTACTTGGAGATTCTTGAAGTATGCGACATGTCGGTAAAAATAGATGAGACCCTATTTTTTAGGACCCGGGCTATTTTTAGACTGATCTCCTAAAAATATGGAAGTCAAATATTATTTACCCTTAATAATATTTTGACTATAAACAGCAGTTTACTCTCTTGGCGCACTTCAGTTTGAGTCATGGAGGTGACTCATGCAACTGACACAAGGAATCACGTGGTTCCTAGGGTTTGATGGGATCTTGCATGGTTGGCTTCAGTTAGACTTCAGTTGCAGGAGTTTTGGAGGAGTTAACGGGACAAGTAGTGGAGTTGTGTTCTGTTTGTTTTAGTTGAACTAGTTGGGATTAGTTAACTAACTAATCAACTAGATATGAGTGGAGTAAATTAAATATTATTTAATTCATTAAATATTAACTCATTAGTCAACTCAAGAACACTTCAGTTCACTACAGTGCATGATCAGTTCAGTGAAGACCAGTGAAGGAGATAGATGAAAGGGTAGAGTTAGCTATCAGTTGTAACTATACTGTTGCTATTTGCAACACATAGATAGGTGGAGTAAGCTATGAGTATTGCAAAGTTAAGGCTGGTGGTTTATCTATATAAGGAGGCCATCACCTAGCATTAAACACGCAATAGAGGCTGGCTATCAAGTGGCTAAGGATTGGAGCAAGTGATTTGCTAGATCTAGCTTGATAGAGTGTAGCATGGGAGGTAGTGCATGAGAGCTTGTGAAGAGTTTTTGTACTATGATTGTTACATGATTTCTCCATTATAATATACACAATAGCTGCGGGGTTTTCAGCTATAGGCTTTCCCCATACATACCGAGTTAATGTGTGATTGATTTGATGTGAGATTGCTTCTGTTATTTCCGCATGTGACAATTAATTGTAGAAGAAGGTTATGTGTTATGTATGCAATTCGAAATTGATATATGACCAGGTTAATCTTCAGTGAATAAGTGATTTATTCAGCTAATTTCTACAAAGTGGTGTTAAATTATGGTGATTTGTCCTTCGAGCATGTGACATTAATTATGTAACCATTATGTAACTGTTTCACTGATAGGATAAACGAATGTAATAAATAGGAGATAGAGTCCTATTAGGAGTTTGTTTTCTTTAAAGGATGGTTATCATTTTTCTGTTTCAAGTTAGTGGATTCAGTTATGATCGGTGTCAGAGTAGAATTCGAATATCTATCCGGCTGGGCAGATCATCTAGATTGTAAAGAATTTATATTTATAGACTAAACATCGAAGAGAAAAGGGTTGGAGAATAATGCATCAAATTTATGCTTGTATGTTTTTGTTCATTATCAGTGATATACAGTGGCATTCTACTTCCAGACCTGAGATTATCATGAGGTTTTTAATGTGTTATTGCTTTGTATCTTTATGTCTAAACACTTGCAGTGTATTTTATCACTAATTTCTCAGAATTCATAATAGTATGCTCTGACTTCCTTTAGGGATGAAATCATTGTGTTTTCCTTATGTTATGTGTATGAATTATCTTTGTTAAAAACCTCTATCTGCCTCAGCTTCCATGTGAAGAACCACTGTCACTAAGAATACTAATGTTGACCCCATAGCCCAATGGTAGCAAGCCTTCATTTTTCAACCTGAAATCATACTAAAACCAAGTTACAATTCATAGTATCATCTTTATTCAAAATCATAAACCCCCTTTGAGATAGCCCTCTCAAACTGAAGAGGCTAATCTTCAGTTAGAAGTGGTTTGAAAGAGTTACATTGAGTTGATTGATGAGCGGCCAATCAAGTTCAATTTGGTGATAACAAATTCATTAATGAGAAGTTCATTCCTTTGGTATCTGATATATAAATGCACTGGTTTATATGTGAATTTGATGGTTGTTTTATCCATGGTATTTATGTTGTTATTATGCGGGTTATAAGCATGTATTTTAACAGTGATGATGTATGGCTCTCCCCATATTTTTAATTTCAAATGAATGCACAATGTATCTATGGTCAAATAGATGGCATTGAAGCTAATTATGTAAGGGAGATATTCTTCTTAGCGATTCTCAGATAAGTATGAGACCCCTATGCTTCGTTCTATTTTTTATACCTGTAGCTTTCACATTTGTGACATGCTTGACGAAATGTTTGTCATAGCTAGCAGGGCTCCCTAGTTTAGTCCTCATGGATGTTTTTGTAAATATATCATTGTTTGATTATTATAAATCATCTCTCAACTTGACATGGAGTTCTAGGCAGTGGACTAGGTTCTGGGCCCAAAAAAGTGGCTCAAATCTCGGGGACGTTGGCACAACACTGGGTAATTTAGTCCCTGGACGTTGGCTTGTGGGCTTATGTGTGTGTACAGACCTCATAGATGCTAGCTTATGTATGTGTCTAGAGGCCCAAAAGCTAAATAGGTCAATCGAACCTAGGGGCAGGATGTCTGAATGGTTCAGTTGGCTCTTGGGGGTGTTATTATTGATGTACAAGGTATGTATGGTGTGTTTCCGTCAATTCTACTTCCTTAAGGTCACCTAGGAGGTTGAATTTGACCATACCAGCCTCTAGTCACATGTTTACCCCAAATGGCCAGTTACTTGGGTAGATGTGGGAAGAGGGTGTTACATAGTGGTATCAGAGCATGGTTCAACCCTTGGACTTGATGGGCGATGTGTTGGTCATGATTTTTTTTTTGTTGCATGTGTGTTACTCATACCTATGGTGTATGTGCTTGTTGCATCTGCATTGTGCTGACCATGGTGGCAATGGTGTCGCCATGGAAGGGTTGATGGTGTTGTTTTCAACATGTTTTCATGAGTGTATGACTAGTTATGTGTTGTTCATGCTTATGTATTGTTCGTGCATGTTTGCTTACATGTTGCTACATGTTGTACATGCATTGCTTATTTATTCTAGGTTATAGATTGGTCATGCTTCCATGTTGTCTATGTATGCTTGATTACATGATGATGTATGTTGAACATGCATTAGTTTTTCATGCTTGGTTATACATGTCAGGAGGGTACATCTGGTCAAGTTTGCATTGGTATGGTTTAAGTTGGCATGCATTAGGTCATGGTGTGTATTTGGTATGGTCATGCATTGACAACTGGAATCCAACTAGAATGATGTTTATGCGCTAATATACATTGTGTTGTGAGTTTATATGTTGTTATGATTATGTATATACATGTATTACACTGATTGGTTGATCTTACAGGATGTATCCTCCCCAAATAACACTAAGGAGCGTTGGTTTATTATGATTTGGTTTAGCTGACATATTATGCTTGGTAGGAAAAGAGTTCAAAGATGAATAACAAGATGGTAGACTACAAAGACTCTCCCTATGATTCATATGAGCAGCGTGGTGAGTGCTCTTCTGATTTGGCAAACACATTGATAAGCCTAAAGGAAGAAATAAGGAGTTATAAGGCAGACAATGATAGGATCATACAGACACAAGAGAAACAAGCAGAGGTTAATGCAATACTTCTTTAGATCTTTTCAGAATTGTAGTGAAAAGGGCCACTTCAGATCAGACATGGAGAAGAGGACAAAACTAATGAGGCATATGGCAGTAGGTCTCCGAGAAAACACATGTCAGATAGAGCTGACACAGTGAGAGATGGAAGTTTGTGGGACACTCCAGATAAGTAGGGTCATGAGTACAAGTACTATTCTAGTTCTGGTTCAAATAGACATCATGATAGGGGATACTTACTAAATGAATTTAGGAAAGAAAAGCCACCTACTTTTGATGGGGACTAGAAGAAGCCAGAAGATGCAGAGGCATGGATACTTGGGATGAACAAATCCTTTGAGTTTCATGAGTACACAGAAAACATGAAGGCCATGATTGCTATCTTCATTTTGAAAGGTAAAGCAGACATTTGGTGAGAAGATGTGAAGCAGGTCAGAGACATCATAATAGAGGAATTGATTTTGCACTAGTTCAAAAGTATTTTTAGGAAGAATTACTTGTCAGAGAGGTACTACGACGATAAGGCAAAATAATTCTATGAGCTAAAGATGGGATCAATGATAGATGAGGAATATACGACCAAGTTCTTGGAGCTATTGAGGTATGTACCATATCTTGAGGATGAGAAGGCTAAAGTTCAGTGATTTGTCAGTGGTTTTGTATTCACATTTAGAGATGAGGTTGAGTATGATGAGCCTCGGTCACTTGAGGAATTCATTGGAAGGCTGGAGAACTGCTATGAACAATCAAAGCGTAAGAACAAAACTCAGTAAGGATAGAAAGGGAAGTACAAAGGTAAAGGTAAATGGCATCCTAAGAGAGAAAGGCCTCAAAATGTAGAAGAGAAAGAAAATGTGGCACCGTAAAATAATTTTAATGCAACTAGACAAGAACATATGCCACAACAGTATCATGGAGGTAATAGTACAAGATGGTTGGAGTGCTAGACATGCGGTGAGGATAATCTTAAGAGAGATTGTCCAGAGAATCAAGGTGGTAGACCTTAGATATAAAGTACACAGGAGGCGCAAACTATTGGGGATGTTGGGCAGATCATTTCCTGTATTTATGCAGCCATGGACAATAGGCAAGAAAATCACCACACATTTCTCATTGAGATGGACGGTAAGCTTTTTGATCAAGCTATTTATTTTTTATTGACCCTGGATCTAATTATAACTATGTTAGTCCTGATTTGGTGGATAAGTTTGGTTTGATTAAGGAAATGCATGAAAAATCTTGGTTAGTGCAGTTAGCTATAGGTACGAAGAAAATATTTCACCATTGGGTAAGAGCTTGTGCATTTGAGTTAAATGGTATGCCTATAGCATCACACTTGAACATATTTCCATTGGGATCATACAATATGCTATTGGGTATGGACTGGATATAGCTTCACCATAAGGTGGATTGTTATGAAAAATCCATTGAGTGCTTGGATGACAATGGGGAACCAAGAGTTTTATAGGGAAAGAAGAAAGCCACATCAGTTAGGACGATGACAACCATGCAAGCCAAGCACAATCGCAGGAAAGGGTGTGTTTTATTTGCAGTTCATATCTCTAGTGACAAAGGTAAGGAAGTTGAGGATGCAGATGTGTTGAACAGGTATCCATTTCTACAAAAATTTCAGGATGTGTTTCCGGTAGAGATTTCAGAGCTTCCATCGCACAGGGAAATAGACTTTTCTATTGAGTTAGTACCTGGGATAGTTCCAGCATCAAAGGCACCTTACAAGATAAGCACACCTGAGTTGTTTGAATTAAAGTTGCAACTGAAAGAGATGCTTGACAAAGGGTACATTAGGCCAAGTGTATCACCATGGGGCGCACCAATGTTGTTTGTGAAGAAGAAGGATGGCACCCTCAGCTTGTGCATTGACTACAAGAAACTGACCAAAGTGACCATCAAGAACAAGATATCCATTACCAAGGATTGATGAGTTATTTGATCTGTTGAAGGGAGAAAAAATTTTCTCTAATATTGACTTGAGATCAGGATATCATCAGGTATGCACCAAAGAGTAGGACATCTACAAGACCGCATTCAAGACCAGGTACGAGCATTATGAGTTTGTTGTAGTTCCATTCGGTTTAACTAATGCCCCAGCTACATTTTTTTGTTTGATGAAAAGTATGTCGCGTCCTTATTTGGACAAGTTTGTGATTGTTTTCATTAATGACATATTGGTATATTATAAAAATGAGGAAGAGCATGCTGAGCATTTGGGAGCAGTGTTGAAATTATTGAGAGAACATCAGTTGTATGCTAAGCTCAGAAAATGCAGTTTCTTTGAGAATGAGGTATGTTACTTGGGACATGTTTTCTCCAAGGAGGGCATTGCAGTAGATCCATAAAAGATAAGGGCCATCATGGAGTGGGTAGCTCCTAATAATGTAGATGAGGTGATATCATTAATACAATTGGTAGGTTATTATTGGAGGTTCATCAGTAAATTCTCACATATTTCTTATCCTATTACATCATTGCAGAGGAAAGGTAATAATTTTGATTATAAAAAGGAGTATGAGGTCATTTTTTAGCAGCTTAAGAAGTTTTTGACACATGCTCCAGTGTTAAATACTGCAGATCCAGGATTTAAGAAATAATATACATTTGGCTACCCTCTGAGCATGCGCATGGCCGCTCTGCAGTAACCCTAGCCACGCCCGGCTGGTTACTCCCTTCTTCGCGCGGTCTTTACCGCAATGGATCTCGGAGGTGGCTTTGAGACCCCTCCTCCCCTGCCTCTTGAACTCGAAGCTTTTAGGACCCTTATTGCAGCTGTTGGGAAACGACCGATCTCCAGTTCACAACAAAAGTTCGTCAAAAAATTGGAAAACATCCCCACGGTGGCATTGCCTGTGGAAGAAACTTGCAGAACAATGTTGAACCTAGCCGAAAGAGGTCTCATCGGCCAGTTCACAGGGCTATGGCCATCCCCGAAAGTAGTTGAAGAATGGGTTAAACAGAACTCGATACCATTGGTTATAGAAGGAATAAAAATCCATTTCGTTGGCAAAGGGTTTTTTGTATTTGTGTTTGATAATGCGGAAGACAGAAGTCTGATCTTCAGAAACGGGCCATATTTTATGGGCCCTCAAGGGATTTATTTGAATAAATGGTCACCAGATTTTGATCTGGCACAGGATGTGCCCATGGCAGTGCCAGTATGGGTCCGTCTTCCACACCTCCCCCTTCACTGCTGGAACCAGAGATCGCTGCAATACATTGGTAATGCTCTAGGAAAATATATAGATAAAGCATCGAGGAAGGATCAATACTCCTGTGCCCAAATATGTGTAGAGGTCGATCTGGAAGTTGGATTACCTGAAGCCATCAAAATTTCAGTTGCAGATTGGACACACATTCAAGAGCTTGACTACGAACATCTCTCCTTCAAATGCTGACACTGTCACGAATACGAGCATTTCGCAAGATACTGCAAGAAGAAAAATGAGGAGGCAACAGAGAAAGATAAAGGAGAACAATGGAAACAAGTAAAGAAAACAGAAAAAAACAGGCAGAACAATAAAAACAAAGGCAAAGAGACAGGGAACAAATCAGGGCAAGAAATTGGAAACACTCAAAACACAGGAAGCAAGGAAACCATCAGCATTGAGGAGGACAAAAATCCATTTGAATCTCTCAAAACACCTCTATAACCTCCATAAGCAGAACGGGACTGACTCCCCCAACTGAATAACACCGACTCTCCAGATTCAGGTAAAGTGGAAATCCCTCCCTCAAGTCCGATTCCAGGCAGTACTTCTTCTCCTTCATATGCAAACATAACTAAAAAAAAAAGAAAAAGAATGTAGAAAATGTTGGCTCTTCGGATGATGAGACCTTCGAGAGGCCATCAAAGAGAGCCGGAAGGAAATCAAATAAGGAAACCAGAGAATAAGAATCAGAAAGACAAAAAACCCTTGGAAGTCAAGCCACCATTGAGATGACTCTCGGGAGGACTACCAGACCCAGGGTTCCCAAGGGAGGTGGACCCACCCCAACAAGTTGTAAATGATGCAGCTGGTCTCTTGGAACTGCAGGGGTTTGCGGAATCCCACTAAGGCAAAGGCCATTAAAGATCTATTGAAAATGGAATCTGTTGGTGTCCAGTGTTTTGATAGTTTGGCAAATCAAAAGACAAGACAACATTAGAACCAATCTTTAGAGTTACAGGATCTAGTCCTCCTGTTATCAGAGAGGGATCTCTCAAATGTTTGTTTGCAAAGGTTTATCTTGTGTGCTTAGAGTATTGGTTTTAGACTAGTTATTAAGTGCAGGTGTTTGATTCTTTGTTTGGTTGAATTGATACAGCAGAATATGAAAGGTCTAGGAAAGGTAGGTAGAAAGAGGAAGTAGTAGCTTCATTGGGCAATGGAGTCAAAAAAAGTTCATGACAAACTTATCAATGGATATGGGATATCAGAGGGCAAATCTAACTTGGCCACAGGATCCTTTGGTTTTTGAAATGAGATGGACATCAATTATTTGGAAAGAGAATTTAAATTCTCAACAAAGGGAATTTGAAAACATAACTTGAACAATAAAGAGGTATTTGATAGACAGGGCTGGCCATAAATACTACAAACCACACTTTAAGCAAATAATGACTTCAAAACAACTTTTAAAATGAAATCTAAGATTCGGGGAACACCCTATTTCCTCAAATATTTTATTTCAAATGACTTAGAAAACATAAAAGATTCACTGATAATTGCAGTCATAGAAGAGGGAACACCTAACACATCTATGATTACAACTATAAAGACCTTTAAGATAATTGTTTAAGCAAGGACAAAGGGCAAGATCAGAACACACCTCCTTGGCTCACTATAAACAAAAATACTTCAAAGGGAGATTTCAATAACAGCCTTTAGGTGGCAGCAGACAAGCAGGGAGAACCATAAATCATGCTGAAACCAACTTATTCGAACTATTATAGAAATAAACAAGCATGAGGACTAAAGAGAGAGATTAAAGACTCTAAAATACCTCAGCAGAAGAAAACATGAAACAGTGAAGGATGAACAGGTCTAAGGTCAACCGCACAAAGTCATTCTTATGTCAAACTTTCAACCTCGTAGTATTGTATGGTCAAAATGAAAATAGGAGAAAACATGAACAGTTCAGGATACTTCACCAACAGCCAAGCTCATTGATCCAATGATAGAGCCTTCTCAGGAACAAGCATGCAAAAACATCATCAAGGCTTCCAAGACTTCGGTTTCTTCTTCAACTTCAACAGATTATGTATTATTTCAGAGAGTTCCAATATTACAACTAGTGATCAACCAACCCTTTTCTCATCTTCTCCAGTAGTATTTATAGAAGAATGAGGGGGTGGGATCTGCTAAAATATCTCCAGGGTCAATTAATACAGACTTAATGGCTTCTCGGCCTTTGAGGGGCTCGATGAAGAAGTTTATAGATGTTTCTGTCTATATTAATTGTTTTATTTTTAATATTAAGCTCGATGAGAGCTCTTATTGACTTTTGAGGATCTGTGTTATATTAAAGTAACTCTGCTGATATTTTGTCATTAAGTTTATTTGCAGAATTAACTCTCTGGCTGCGCTGAGGCAAATATCTGATCTTGATCAATAACTTCGGCCTCTGTTTGAATGCCTTGAGGCACAGGTGGCATTGTGGTAGATGGAAGGAATCAATTTGCCTCAGATGTGGCAGTGGAGGCCTTCTTTCTGATAAAAATTTAGGATTTTATTTTAACTGTGTCTTAATTGGGAGGATTAGGCTTTTGATAATCAATCTTAGCCGTAATCCTCATAAATTTGTCTTCAATCTTCCATCCTCGTGCGTTCTGTCTTCGACACTGATACTCTTTGATTGTGATTCATTTAATATGTTTGTTGATGTGCAGGCCACGCAGGGCTTATATGGCATCAATGCCTCATTGAACATTGACGAGACGTGGAATTTGAGCTCTGCGAATGGTTTCCTTTGATGAATCAAAGGCATGGGAATCGTCATTCCCAGCCTTTGACTTTCTCTTTAATATGACGGAAAAACATTCAAACACCTGCACAATACAAAACTATATTATAAAATCCTATGTTTTTGGGTTTTACTGCAGCAGAGGTTGTAGGGAGGAGCGTGGCCATTGGATGGCATCATTCGACGGTCGGGATTGGTTTAGAAGAGGTCAAAGGAGAGTAGAGGGAGAAAATATATCGGATCCGTCGATCATGCAGGGATCGACAGTGGGGGTTAGTCGAAGAACATAAAGTGGAAAGGCCGATTGTAATAAAACGGAAGAAAATGAGGAGAAAAAGGTTTAAAACCTTTGCTTTGGAGGAAAAATGGTTAAACGAAATTTGAGGTTTCAGATATAACCCGGGCCGTCGGATTAGATCAGCCCGGGCGATCAATGGTTGAGATTACTCATTGAAATCCTTCGATAGAGGCGAAGGGCGATGAAATAATGCGGGAATGATCTGGGACCGCGGGTTATGGGCCCACATACATAATCGACGGGTTTTAATTAAATTCACACGCCATACCTTAGTTTATCCCTCGAGCTCCTTTGAGTGCGATCAATGTTCGATGAGCCGGCCTCAGATCGAATGGCGCACGTCAATATGGCACTGAGCCCACACTCGACCTTTAACACACGATGAGGGATTATCCCTCGAGCTCCTTTGAGTGCGATCACCGTCCGATGAGCCAACCTCAGATCAGACGGCGCACGGCAATATCACGCTGAGCCCACAGTCGACATTTAACGCCCGATGAGGGAGCAGTGAGGCGGTATTGTCTCGTCGACATGGCGGCTTTTTACAGGATCGCTTGCCATTGAGTGGTTTCCTTTCCGTACCAAAAGCGACGCGATCAAAACTGCTTTCAGCTTTCTCTTTAATATGATGGAAAAACCATTTAATCACCCTTTATCAAATAACATACCATACCCCGGACTTCAAAACTCCTGATAAAACCAAGCTGCATAACCATTTCGGGTCACAAAGGTGATTGCTGACGTCAGGGTCTTTGTGACTCGAAATTTTTATCAATTCCACCCTATAAAGTGTATCGGGTCCGTTTTGGGGCCTGCTGATGTCAGCCCAAGTGTGACCCAAAATTTTTATCAATTCAGCCCTATAACAATTTCGGGTCCGGGTGGGACTGCTAACTGCTGTCGTGGCCGTGGGGACCAGGGTGATTTATTGTGGGTCGTTGATCTGCAGATCAGATCGACGGTGGAGATGTTTTGAGAAAAGCGCCGGCAGAAAACTCTTCAAACCATATGAAAAACCCAAAAAACTAATATAAACAAAGTTTTAATGCTTCAGGATGGTTTTATATATACGAAGTGGATAGGAGCCCGACTACGGGGCGTTGGTCTATATGGAATGCAATATGATCGGGGGCTATAATACATAGGGCTAATTGACACCGGAGTTTGGTTTAAACATAAACAAATGTGCTCCGTGAGTTGCTCTGACGCGATAAGCGCTCAGGACCCGAGCACTTGGTTCTAGCGCTGGGGCACATGGAGGGGAAGTGGTTTAAGACTAAGCCCAAAGGGGCTTAAGCATTTGGTAAACAAAACTTATTTTTTATGAATTTTTTCAAGTTTTCAATGGATTTTGGGGGTTTCGACAGAGTTCAAAAAATGAGTTTTAAACCTGGAAAATGATTTTCATAAATGGAAGAAGGGGGATCATGAAAAATAGAGGATTTTTATGGAGGAATAGGGAAGTAAAATGGAGGTTATTTTTTCAAGTGAGGAAGGGGAAAAAAGTGATTTTGTAGCAGTTTCTTCTTATGAAATCAGCAGAATTCCAGAGTGTAAAATGGGCACAGTAGGAGAGATTTTGGACAAAGGCATGAGGCCTTCAAGAGTCTTCAAGAGACAACACTTTTTTGCAATAAAATTTGTTCCTTGAAGGCTCCAAAAATGATTTAGCCACCTTTTGGTATAACAAATTTTATAGGTGGCTAACAGAATCCATAGACATACTCATGCTTCAAGAGACAAAAATAGAAGGGGATTTCCTTCTAAACACAAGCAACACAAAATGGAAATTTGATACAGGGAAGGTAGTAAGTGCTAGAGGTTCAGCTGGAGGAATAGGCACATTTTGGTCTAAAAACACCTTCTCTCTAGAAAGATCCTATGAGACTCAACATTGGATCTACACCGAACTGCGCCATACAACAAGCAACTTCATCTTAGCTCTTTTTAATATGTATGTTCCCGTGCATTATGTTGAAAAGAGAGAGTGCTGGAAGACACTCTCGGACTATTTAGAACTCCTCAATCCAATGAATATATCATAGGAGGAGATCTGAACATTATTATGGACCCCAAAGAGAAGAGAGGTGGGTTCTAGACCAGGGATCCTCTCCTCATCTCAGTGGAAAATCTCATACTCCAGTGGGATTTAGTATATTTTAAGCTAGTGAAAGGAGAATACACTTGGACCAACAATAAAACAGGGGAAAATCATATTTCAGCAAGGCTGGACAGATCTCTCACCAGAATCTCCATCATGATGGACAAAGGAATCATTTTCATCAAGATTCTTCTAAAACTAACCTCGGACCACAAACCTATCCTTTTCTTCTTGAAGGAAGAAGAAGACTTAGGCCCTCTTCCTTTTAGCTTTAGCCCTCTTTGGGCCGAAAGAGAAGGGTTTTTTGAAACAGTTCAATCAGCTTCAGAAAAAGAAGTAATAGGCTCTCCAAGCTTTGTGTGGGAACAAAAAATGAAAAAATCAAAGAAGGCCCTAAAAGAATGGATAAAGAAGGCTTTAAAATCCCCCACTAGTCAGAGGAAAGAAGCAGTCCATCAACTGGCAGAATTTCAATTTGAACTGGAAAAGAAAGAAATCTCCCCCACGGAATTAGATAAAGAAAAATATGCTCAAAGGAATACCTATAGTTCCTTTAGAAGTGAAGAAGAATATTGGCGCATAAAGTCTCGCAGCTTGTGGCTCAAAGCTGGAGACAGAAACACTACATACTTCCACAGACAGTATAGGGCTCGCCTTTCGCGAAATCATATTGCAGAAATCACTACATCCAGTGGACAGGTGTGCAAAGGATTTGAACAAATAAAGGAAGCTACTGAGAAGCATTTTCAAAACCTTCTTAGTGTTGAAAGGGATGGGAGCGAGGAGGATATAACATAATTCCTCACAAATATTCTGAACCTAGTCAGCACAGATGATAACAACATCCTCCTAAGTCCAATTACGAAAGAAGAAATATCAAAAATAGTTTGGTCCATGGAGCCAGACAAAGCCCTTGGGCCAGATGGCTTTTCAATCCATTTCTATAGAATATGTTGGGAGTTAATTAAATCAGATCTGCTTAGAATGATACATGGATTCATGAGGAAGGAAAAGGTCGGAGACGGAATAAATTCCACCTTTCTCGCCTTAATCCCCAAGGAATAAAACCCAGGATCTTTCGAAAGATACAGGCCGATTTAGCTTTGCAATGCTTCCTACAAGATTGTGGCTAAACTACTAGCGAATAGAATCAAACCAATACTGCAAAAATTAATTTCTCCAGCACAAGGGGGGTTTGTGAAGGGAAGACATATACTGGACAATGTCATTCAAGTTCAGGAAGCTCTGCATTCCAGCCACTCTAAAAAAGAACAAGGTATTCTTATCAAACTGGATATGTGCAATGCATTTGATAGAGTTAATCGCTCTTTCTTATACAGGGTTCTTTCTTCCTTTGGGTTTATTTAGGAATTCATCAACCTCATCAAAGCTTGTTTAGAGAAGATATGGATCGCACCCATGGTAAATGGAAGACCTGCTAATTTATTTTTTTCCACTAGGGAATTGAGGCAAGGATATCCTCTATCCCCATTCCTCTACATACTGATGGCAGACTCCTTGAGTAGAAATTTGACCTTGGAAAAAAAAGATGGCAGCATACCTGGGATTAGAATTGAGAAAGGAATTGACCCAGTGAACCATGCATTATTTGTAGATGATTCACTATTGCTCGGGGGAGCTTCTCAAAGAATAGCAAATTCCTTTAAAAACATCCTCCATAAATTATGTAGCATTTCGAGAGCTCTTATAAGCGAGAGGAAAAGTGTTGTGTATGGTTGGAACACAGAGCAACACATAATTTAGAAAATTGCAAATGATCTGGGCTTTACAGATTCGATGTTTGGGATAAAATTAAATATCTGGGTCTCCCAATAATGCTGGGCTCTAACATAAATCAGCTATGGGATGAAGTAATATCAAAATTCAAGAAGAAAATCGCTGCATGGGGAGGCTTCTGGCTCACCACCGGAGGCAAACTCACGCTCATCAAATCAGTCCTCACGGCTCCACCCACATATCAGGCTTCTCTAATGCTGGCTCCAAAAGAAATCTCCGATCAAATATCCAGACTTATGTGCAAATTTATGTGGAATGGAGGACGCGGAAATAATAACATATTCCACTTGATAAGCTAGGACACAGTGAAACGGCCACTCGCCGAAGGAGGACTGCAAATTTGAGATCCCTTGCATGCAAACTTAGCAATGGGTTGCAAATTATTATGGCAGCTTTACGCTAAGCCAAATCACCGAGTCAGTCATATTTTCAAGCTCAAATACCTCAAAAATTAATCAATAAAATTCTTCTCAGTGGAGAAAAATCCCAAAGGAACACAGGCCTGGAAATTGTGCAGCAGAGGCATAGAATTCTTCAGATCCTACCTGTACCAAATTCCTGGAAATGGTAAAAACACAATGCTATGGAGAGACAGTGTCATGGGCCATCCCCCTCTAGCAGAAGTTAACGAAATATCTGAGTTAAGAGCCTGGTTGCATGCGAAAGGAATCAGGAAAATAGAGGACATATCGGACTGGGATAGCAACGAGAACTGGCAGTGCTGGACTTTTCCTAGAATCCCAGAGCATTTAAAAACTTAGTTAGATGCCCTTAAAGATGTTATTTATGATTTTTCTCCGGTGCACACAGAAGAAGAAGACTCTTGGGGTTGGGGTAAGACGGGGGTGTATACGGCAATTCAAGGGTATCTACAAATGAAAAGTAAAAAGGAATCGTCTCATCTGGAGTTTGTGTGGAAACAAATCTAGGATAGCTTCAACATCCCCAAAATTAACTTATTTTCTGGACTTTGTTCCACAAAAAAATTCTGACCTGGGAAAATCTGTGTAAAAGAAATATAGCAGGCCCACATCGATGCGTTCTCTGCAAATGCGCATTGGAAACTTCAAATCATCTATTTGTAGAATGCGAGTTTGCGAAGGAGGTCAGGTCCATATTTCTGAATGGACTGAATGTTCGTCATCCATCACAAATCTTGATTGACATCATGTTTTCCTCTTGGAAATCGGAAATCCAGCTACCCTCACAACATAGTTAGAAAATCTATATGGCATCAGGTGTGGATATCTGCCCCTAATTATTTCTACTGGAAGATTTGGCTAGCCCGGAATGAAATCATTTTCAATAACATTGAATGGCCACCAGCAAAAGTGGCTAAGCGAGTAAAGAACCTCCTCTTAGAAACCTTGAATCACTTTTCCGTCAAAGATGACAGCTCTCTCCAAATTGAAGAAAGGATGTGGTTTGATGCTTACACTTGTAAGGCCAGACATCCAACAAACACACGCCCAATCCAAAAGGAAAGATGGCAGATACGAGATCCAGAGGACATATTCCAACAGTGGTGGAAATCCCAGGGCAAGTGCACAATATTTTTTGATGGAGCCTCAAAAGGCAACCTAGGGAAGTCAGGAGCGGGAGGGGCGATATTCTCACCGAATGGGAAAAAAGAAGAATTCAGTTGGGGACTTGGACTGAAAACCAACAATCAAGCAGAAATTCTCAGTCTATTGAAAGCTTGCCAAATGGCCAGAAAAGAAAATCCAAGCGAAATCTTAGTTTTTGGAGACTCATAAATGTTGATAAAAGCAATAGTAAGCAGGAAAGGGCTTAAGGATCTGGTGCTAAACAAATAGCTAACAAGAGTGAATAGAATCTTGAAGGAATTTCTCTCGGTTAAAATTTTCCACATTCTCAAAGGATTAAACAAGGAAGTGGACAGATTGGAAAATATAGGATGCACGCTACAAAATGGTATGATCAATATAAATGCAGATACACCGATCAAGGCAATTATCCCCTGAGTGGGATATTGTGCCTAAGTCAATCTGAAGAATGTAATGGTTGATTAGGATTTGCCCAACCTGTCTTTTTTTATCAATAAAACATAACTGTCCCAGTTAAAAAAATAATAATAATAAATTAATTAATTAATTAAAATAATAATAATAATTGCAGATCCAGAAAAGGAGTTTGTAGTGTGTACATATGCTTGCAAGAGAGGACTTGGTGGAATCCTTATGCAGGATGGACAGGTGGTATGCTATGTGTCATGAAAACTGAATGAGCATGATAAGAACTACCAAACACATGATCTTGAGC
This sequence comes from Pinus albicaulis, assembly GCA_034641835.2. NCBI lineage: Eukaryota > Viridiplantae > Streptophyta > Pinopsida > Pinales > Pinaceae > Pinus > Pinus albicaulis. The sequence goes on along the minus strand of CM076575.1, from coordinate 794,361,863 downwards.
TAGCAATGATCATACATGCACTGAAGATGTGGAGGCATTATCTTCTTGGTAGGAGGTTTGTACTAATGAGTGATCACATTGGGTTGAGGTATTTGCTTGACCAGCTGAATCTGAATGCCAGGCAGGCTAGATGGTTGGCCACGATTAGTGAGTATGACTTCAATATCAGGTACATCAAGGGAAATGATAATAGGGTCGCAGATGCTCTTAGCAAGAGTACAGGTAGTTGTATAGGTACAGGTGTTGGTCAAGGTATAGGTATAGTTCGTAGTACAGGTGCAGGTGTATAGGATTTGGACTACCCTCTCACGACAAATGGATTGGTCAGATTTAGAGATAGAATGTATTTTCTGGACAACAATGAGCTCAAGAAGGTGATCTTGAGGGAGTTTCATGTGAAACCATATTCGGGTCACCCAGGCTATCATAAGACATTGATTTTAGTAAAGAGGTTCTATTATTGGTCGAACCTAAATTAGGATGTGTCAGAGTTTGTAGCCGGATGTTTAGATTATCATATGGTTAAGGCAGAATGTAGGCATTCAGGTGGACTGCTACAAATGATTGTGATTCCAGAATGGAAATGGGAGGTCATTTCCATGGAATTCATCATAGGTCACTCCTAAGAGAACTAGACAAAATGATTTCATCATGGTTGATGTGGATAGGTTGACAAAGGTTGCACACTTCATTCCAGTGAAGAATACATACTCAGCTAGCGATGTGGAACAAGTGTTCATCAGATATGTGGTCATATTGCATGTTTTTCCAAAGAAGATTGTATCAGATAGGGATGCAAAGTACACTTCCAAATTTTGGAAGGAGTTGTTTGTAGGTTTAGGCACTGATTTAGCCTCCAACACAACTTATCATCCGCCGACATATGGACAGACTCAGAGGGTCAACAACATAGTAGAGGATATGCTGAGGATGTAGGTGATGCATTAACAGTGCAAGTGGGAAGAGTATATTCCACTGGTAGAGTTTGCCTACAACAATGTGTATCAGGAGTCCTTGAAGATGAGTCAGTTTGAAGCTATGTAAGGGCGAAGTTGCAATACTCCCATCAGTTGGAGTGATCCGGTTAACATGGTATTGATTGGACCAGATATGTTGGTAGGAATGGAACAGGAAACGTAGGTGATTAAGAAGAAATTGAAGGCAACACATGATATGAGGAAGAGTTATGCAGACCGGAACAGGTTATTTAAGGATTTTTAGGTTGGGGAACATGTGTAATTGTGCATCAATCCCAAGAAGAGCTCCTTGTGGATTGGATCATGTGCCAAGTTGGAACCATAATTTGTGGACCCTTCAAGACCATTGAGAGGATCATACAGTGGCCTACCGACTTGCATTGCCTTCCACAGTGAAATTCCATGATTTTATTCATATGTCATTGCTTACTAAGTATATTAAAGATGTTGATCATGTAATTGACTGGTCTGTATTGTAGTTGGAACCAGATGGAGAATTCCATCCAAAGCCTTAGTATACATTGCAGAAAAAGGTGCTCATGCTATGGAACTAAGAAATAGAGAAATTTAAAGTGTTATGGAAACACTTTGGTCCCGCTAAAGCTACATGGGAGATGGCAGATCAAATGTGGGCTATGTACCCTTCGTTGTTTGCCAATTAAGGCAAATCAGTTTTGGTGTGATGTTGGTATATGTTTAGCATATGTTTTGGTGATGTTTTGAGATATGTTTTGATGTGATGTTTGGGTATATGTACATATGTATATGGATGTAAATATTGCCATGAGCTATATTATAAAGCTCCAATAAGTGATATGGGTGTCATATCATTATAGTTGCCATATTATTATGATGTCATGTCGGTTTTCTTTTCAGCAAGGTGGTCATTGTAAATATTGCATCGAGATATTTTATAAAGCTCCATAACCAGTATGGTTGATTTTCAGCGGTTTTGATTATATATATGTGTGGTTGAACATCGAGGACGTTGTCCCCCAAGGGGGAGGGTTCTGTAACATCCCTGGTGAAAATTTCATGTAATAAAGTTAAAAATAATAACCACGATTGATGGGACACTTATTCCAAGTTGAATGTTGGGAAAAAAGTTCTAGTGGGTGTTCATTTCGGTTAATATGGCTAAGGAAATTAGCAAAGGCAAAGGAAAAGGCTTTGGAAAGACAAAATGGCATATTTGGCACATTTATTTACGAAAAATGATGAAAATTAGGAGAAAAGGGAGATGAAAGGTCACAAATTTCATGTGAGGACGAAAATGAAGGAAAATAATGGAAAATGAAGAAAATAGAGGCCTCATCAATAAAAAGGCTTATGAGGATCAATTGGTACATTTTGTCAGTTCAGTTTTGGAGCTCTCTCATTATTCTCTCTCTTTCTCTCTCACTCTTTGACACACAGAGTTTTCTTGGAGCACTTTTCCATTGGACCAAGAAAGAAAAAGAAAGCAGGAGGAAGAAAAGATCAAGAAAGGAAGAGCATGATCAAGCAGCTACAATGAGATTCTTTGCAGGTATAGATTTGAATGTGTGATTTCCTTACTAGATTTGGCATGCATGGTATTGCATGTAGTTCTTTTCTGTCTTACCATGGGTTTTTTTAGGTGTGACCCCGTTTAAGCCTAGCCTTTCCATTTTCAGATAGCCATGGTGTTGTGGAGTTCTCATGTTTTGGTTTAGCTAGATTGCCAGATGGATTCGAAGTTGAGAGGGGTGGATCTTCGAAATGATATAACATATGGCTTAGTAACCCTTGAACTAGACTGTGGGTTGCGGTAAAGCCAAAAATTGTGTTGCCTCAATTTAGGTCCTAGTGATCATTTATGGATTGTGGTAAATCCTAAGAGGTGGGTGCTCTCCATTAGGCCTAGGAATCTCGGGTTGGGATCTACGGTAAAGCCTGGAGAGTATGTCCCAGTTTAGGGCATCCTTGATTCAGAATGTGGATCGCGTTAAATCCTAAGAGACTAGGAGACAGGAAAATTCCTCACGGCGCAGGCAGAGAGAATCTGATGGTATCCATGCTTGTGTTGGCCTAGTGATCGGTTGGAGATCACGGTAAATCCTGTTATGACATATTTATTGTGTTGGCCAAGTGATCTGATGTGGATCAGGGTAAATCTTGGTTATTATTGATGAGGGTGAGCTAGTTTAGCCTCGGGATGCCCTAGTTGGTTCTTTTGGTTTGAGTCCCACATTCATGCTTGGAATATGGCACAAGGGTGATTTGATGAAGAGGTTTGGCTCATCCAATCTATGGTCAGGTGGCACATGGTAGTCCCATCTCCGGTTGGTTTTTACATTCATTAAAGAGAATCTCATTCCTTTGGTCTTTAATATAAATGCCTTGGTTTATATGTGGATTCTATGGTTGTTGTATCCATGATATTTATATTGTTATTCTGTTGGTCATAAGCATGTATTTTAATAGTGATGATCTATAGCTCTCCCCATGTTTTTACTTGTAAATGAATGCACAATGTATCTATGGTCAAATAGATGGTATTGCAGTTAATGATGTAAGGGAGCAATGCTTCTTAGCGATTCTCAAATAAGTATGAGACCCTATGCTTCATTCTATTGTTTATACCTGTAGCTTTCATGTTTGTGACATGTTTGACAAAATTCCTATCATGGCTAGTAGGGGTCCACTTTATTCCTCATTGATGTTTTTTTTTAATGTATCATTGTTTGACTGTTATAAATCATCTTTGAACTTGTCATGAAGTTCTGGGAAGTGGACTAGGTTATGGGCCTGAAAATGTGGCTCAAATCTCGGGGACACTGGCACAACATTGGGTAATTTATTCCCTGGATGTTGGCTTATGGGCTTATGTGTGCGTCCAAGGCCTCATATAGACACTGACATGCAAGCATGTGCATGCGTCAAGAGGCCCAGAAGCTAAATAGGTCAGTGAGACCCAGGGGCGAGATGCCTAAATGGTTGGGTTGGCTCCTGGGGGTGTTATTGTTGATGTACAAGGTATGTATGGTGTGTTTCCGTCGATTCAACTTCCTTAAGGTCACCTAGGAGGTTGAATATGATCATAGTAGCCTCTTGTCACATGTTTACCCTGGGTGGTCAGTTACTTGGGTAGATGTGGGCAAGAGGGTGTTACAAGTTAATGTGGTTGACATGAGTGTTGGAATGTTGTTCTTTATGGGTTGGCATGCCCAAAATAATTTTACTACAACAAAGCTCATGTGAAGGATGATGGTCATTAGTTTGAGAAATTTCAAGTTAAAGACAATGCCCCCCTCTTCAAGGTATGCTTAGACTCAATAGTCTCTCTTGTAGCAGTGGTGCACACTTCCAATTCATTAGTGGCATATAAGAAGTAAAAAATCTAATTAAGCAACACTCTGTGCTAGTGATCGACCACCTCGAGGACAAGGAAGAATGGTTTAAACTCATAAATATTCCCAAGCGGGAGAATTATGTCAATCTTTCTACTTGGAGAAGTATTCTTAATCGGGAGCCCATAGGTCATCAGGAGGGGGACCCTCGAGGGTTAGTGGCTCAACATTGTTTCAAGCTCATCTTCCATGTATTACCCAACCACCAAAAGCCACCATGGACTAGCCTCAGGGTAATACGGATCTCCTTTCTTCATGTTTGGAATTTTGTCATCCTCATTTGTTCATTAGAAGGATTGGAATACAAACGAATTTGGACTTGGTGCTTCAAATGGATATTCTAAAATGTGCAGAAATCAATTTTAGCAATGTAAACTTTGAAATGGGAACTGTACCGAGTACCTGTTTTTTTTGAGATAGCAAAAAATCATTCGATTTTGAAAAGTATTGATTCAAAATATACCTTTTTTTTAGCATATTTTTGACGTTTCAAATTTTTTTTATGTATCAAGAATGAACATTTTTTTAGAAAAGTTAGTGATTTTCATGTTGATTTTGAAAAGTGTTTTTGCAACATCGGCCCATTTTTTAAGTGGGCTTATTTCTGACACTTGAAATTTTCTAATGTTTTAAGTGTGGATATTTTTTTTAATGTTCCTGATTTCATGGAGATTTTGAAAAACATCAACATTTGTTTTTGAAGACATTTTTGACACTTTAAATTTTCTTATGTCCTAAGTATGCACAATTTTATTTAAATGTTGATTATTTAACAATTTTTCAAGGTGTCTTATTTCTCTTCTTGTTTTTCGTCATAAGATGTTAGTTTTTTTAAGGGTTTTCCAAACATGTGTTTTTTTGCTTTTCTTTGCAATGTTTTTTTATAATGAAAATTTTAAATCCTTTTGCAAAATTAAAAATAATAATAATAACATTAAAATTATATATAAAAAAAGACAAAAAACATATTAAAAAAAAAAAAAACTTCTAAAAGACAAAAAAATTATATATATATATAAGATATAAATTAAAACGCAAAAAAAAAATGAAACGAGCATAATTAAAAATTAAAAATAATAATAATAATAATAATATAAATAAATAGAAAATTAACTGACCAAAAATTAAAAAAAATATATAATAATAATAATAATAATAATAATTAAAAAAAAAAAAAACCATTATAATAAAAAAACATAAAATAAAAACTATTTAAAAAAATAATAATAATAATAAAAAATAAATTCGAGGCCCTGCCAGCCCAACCCAGCGACCATGGGCTGGGTAGGCGGTTCCTCGAATTTTTTAATACTTTTTTTAATCATAATGTTTAATTTGTTTATGTTTTAATTATGTTTTTTTTAAAATGTTTTCAATTGTTTTTTAGAATCTAAGCTTTTGTGATCCATTATACAAATTGTAAAATCCTTTCAGTAATAATCACATGCAATGGAACATGGTCGACGCGTTTCGAACCAACGAGTGTGGTTCATCATCAAGACTAGGTGAGAGATCAGATTAGGACATTAAGTTTAAATAGATGTAGAAATGGCTCAACTAGCCATTAGGATAACGACTAGTTTGACTTTATCATTACATTTTATTTTTAGATTAAAATGTTTATATATTTATTTATTTTATTTTATTTTTTATTTTTTATTGATGATGATGATGGTTAACGTCCACTCAGACCAATATTTGGTCTATCGGAACTAAAGAAAAGAGTTATTTATTTTGATTTAAGATTTTATTCCTATGCTCAAAAAGCTTGGAGAGAAGCCTCCCGAGCTCACTATAATTTTGACATCTTAAAAGGCTAGGAAGGTCAGTATTGCAACAAAGATTATGAAATTGAGCTCTAATGTGGTTGTGCTCGGGGCACTCTAAGAGCAAGTGATTTTCATCCTCGAAGTTCATATTCTCACAGAGATGGCAGATCCTTTCCATCCATGGTGTTTTAGGAACTGTCCAACGACCTGTTTCACTATGGAGCTCATGAGAGTTCGTTCTAATCTTGGCTATATTAATTTTCTTCTTTAAGCTAGCTAAAACAGAGAGATACTTTTGATCTTCTAGGGTGGGGTTGATGACCTCCTTATAATATCTTAATTTTCTTTTAGCTGCTAGATCTTTCTCACACCACATTTTTTCTTTGAACTTAAAGGTAACAATTTTTTTTTAATGTTATTAATGTTTTGCAATGCAACATTCTCGTAGATCTCCCAATGTTTTAACCAGGCCCTGGTGTCTTTATACCAACCTCGTTTAAGCCTTAGGTGGTTTTGGCTGGAATTTAAAGCTAGCTTAGGAAGTCTATGGTCTCCTATGCTATTGAGCTTGTGCTTGTACAACAGAAGTCTAGTCATAGCTAGGCTCTCGATAGGGGAAAGACCCACTTCTATAAGGAGAATAGGATAGGGTGTATTACTTTTAATTTTAAGGTTATAAGTTATAAAACGCTTCTAGATTTTCTCAATCTTTCTCCAGAATTCTCTAGAGATGCTGCAACTCCAAACCTCACATCCATATAAGATAACAGGAGTGACTAAAGTTTCAAAGAGGAACTTCTTTATTATTATTATTATTATTATTATTAAACTTATTAATTAATTAATTAATAGTGATAATAATATGTAAATATGTATATAAATTGATTTAATTATTTATTTATTATTATTCTTTATATATTATTTTTTATTATATATTTGTTTATTTATTTTTAATGAGCGAAGTCCAAGGAAAAATAAATAAATTAAATTTAAATTTAAAATAATAATAATAATAAATAAATACATAAATAATAATAATAATAATAATAAGATAATCAAGAATATAAGAAAGGTATCCAACACTGGCTGATATTCCAACCGTTATCTCTATTGAGATTAACGGGTCTTTTTTCAATTTCTAAGGCCTCTCTTAACTTACGATGATGGAAATGGTCGATCTTAGCAATGGCCTTAGCCTCTTCTATGCAAACATGATAGTTAGTCTTTTATTCATGCTCAGCTAGGGCGGACGAACGAAATCTTCTATGTTTAATGTCAGCAGCATGTTCATAGATCCTTTGATTAATAGACCGACCATTTTCACCAATGTAAGGAGTCCTACAGGAACAAGGAATGATGTAGACACCTTTTTCATCCCTAGGTCAATCGAATCTTTAACCGACTTGAGAGAGCTGTGAATCGTGTTAAGGGGCTTGAAAGACGACAATACCTTATACTTGTTAAGGACCCTCGTAATCTTATCAGTGGTACCTTGAATGAACGGCAGATGCACACTATCGGACCATTCACTAGGCTCTTTTTTATTTAAAGGACCTTTTTTCTACTTTAAGGAAAGCTTTAAGGCCTTGCGACCTACTATAACCATTTTTACAAAAGACATCCAACAGATGGGTCATTTCTGTTGCTTTTTTTTGTCAATCTTCTAATTTTTTTTTTTTTAATTAATGATGATGATGAAGATGATTAACGTGACCAATGCGGCCTATTGGACCTCAAGGAAAGAAAAACTTTGACTAAAATATTTTTTGTATTTTTATTTATATTTTTAATAGTTGTTTTCATTTTTTTTTGTAATCTTTCGTAAGTTAATTTTGTTTTTTGTGGTATATTTTTTTTTATGTTCCATTTATTTTTTTGTCTTTTTTTATATATGTTTTCATATTTGTGTTTTTGTTTTTCCATATATATATATAGCCACACTTTTAATATTTTTATGTTCTAATATATATTATTATTTTAAAAAATGGTGTTTTTTTTTATATTTTTATAAATGTTTTTTTTTTGGGTCATGTTTTTTAATTTGTTTATGTTTTAATATATATATTTATTTACTTCTTATTATTATTATTTTCACTTTTCTTTTCTTTTTTTCAATGTTTTAATTTTTGTTTTCTATTATATTCTTTCTTTTTTATTTATTTATTATTTTGTTTTATTTTATTTTTTCCTACAAGGTCCATGTCGATCTTCGACTAGCAACCCAATCCCATTATGTGTTAATTTGATTGTTGATTTTAAACTTTTCATTATAAAAGATCGAGTCTTCCCTCACAGTGTGTTAATTTCATAGTTGGTATTTAAGGTTTCATTACAATGGGTTTAGTTTGCCTATATTGTCTCTCAATTTGATGGTTGACTTTTAATTTTTTGTTGCAATGTGTGAAGTTCTCTTAGGTTGAGATTTTAAAGTCGTCATATTTTTAGCATTTAAAAAAGAAATTAATCTTGGTATAATGACTTTTTCATTTATGTGTTCATTTTTGAGGTTTTTTTAGTCATAAAATTTTTCCATAATGTCATGGTTGAAAATTTGTGAAAATTTTAAGGTTTCCGAGCATTCCAATATTCCAACATCAACATTTTTCATTTTTATGTTGTTTTTCATGTACTTTTGGGGTTTTTTGGCTAGAGTTCTCGTGTTCCCATTTCAAATTTTTCATTTTTTGTTTCTCTAGGATAAAGCAAACCAATTGTAGGATGAAATTTCCACTTTGCAATTGAAAAAGAGGTAATACTTTTCAAGCATAAAATAGTCATGGACATTTTAGTTGAAAAACAGAGTATCATACTGAGAATGAGGATGAGATGATTTGTCTGCATAATCAAATTGAAAACCTTTAGTCAACATTAAATTGAGGACCAATCCAACTAGCCCTAACTAGTAGTGAAGAGCCTACAATAGCTCAATTGGTTCTAGATATGAATGTCATAGAGTCATCTCACTAGGAAGAAATTAAGAAAGAAGGTGGTCCTTCTCATTAGTTTTCATACATGTTTATGTGTAAATGTTGTTTAATTCTGCAAGTTTTTTGGCACATACATGCATATATCCATATTTGGGAAGAAAAATCAAAATTTTGGGGAAAACGACCCCATTAATAATTAGCATATCATTATTTATATCTAGTTCAAGTCCCAAAAAAATTTTGATCCTCGTGATGTAACGATTGCATTTCCAATATAGATTTGAAGCAATATAAATATTATTCTCTTTCTTGTTTATATATATATATATATGTCGAGGCTATGTTTCATTAATGATGTTACATAATTCATGCTCTAAGAGACATTTCCTCTAAATGTCTAGCCCCAATTGATATAGATATTTTTTTATTGTTGTGTAACATGTAAGTTTCATATCCAACAACTTCTTCTTTCTCATGGCCACATATTTTAATCATTGAAGAATTATGTAATGTCTTATAATTATTTAGAGACTACTTCAAGGATGAATATTTGTCTCGGTGGTTTTTATTAATAGTTGCCAATTCTTCTACTAACTGAGTTATTGATAAATGTTCTAATCCAACATGCGTCTTTCATGGTTTCATGACTATTTGGGGGTCTAAATATCGAACCAACAAAATTTACATGTAAATTTGGTGTGTCAACTTATTAAGAAGGCACTTTAGTGCCTCATGGTTTTTGTATAATATATATATGGACTTTCCATAAAATAGTGTCTATATGTTTGTATTGCAAAATTCATTACAAGTCCTTCATGTTATATTTACGCCAGAAGCGTTCTCTTTATGAGATTGGGTGGGCAAACACATTCACCCCACCCAATCAGAAAGCTTTATCATCTCCCTTCTAGTCAATTACATTTTGACATGTAGAGATAAAATATTGGCTGAGTTTGAGTTTAACCCAGAACCGGCGGCCTTCTGCGACGTTCTTGGAAATGTCATAGCCATCTTGCAAGCAATGGTCAAGATCTCGTAGGATGTGAGTGAGGATGAAGATGAGTATGGAAAGGCAGGGGCTGTGGTGGGCAGATCGACATCATCGATGTACCGGTGCGAATGGCAACCCTCCATAGTGTCGAGATTGCTAGACAGCTATGGAGAGAAATGCGCTAGCGTTAAGGGATACCTCAAGATCAAGGACTGGGATGACATCGTGCGCACATTCAATGCCCACGGTGATGCCTCCAACATCGCTTTGAAGACCATGAAGCAATGTCGTGACAAGGTCGAGAATCTTAAGCGTTGTTACAAGCTAGAGAAGCGTCACACCGTGAACAGAGGACTCAACTTTGTTCACTGGTCATGGCAAGCTTGACAAGATCATGGCCATGGCCACAGCCACGGCCACGACATCCGACAAAGGGACAAGTCTTCTAGAAGCCTGCCAGCCGTCCTTCGAGCTCAACCAGGCGCCGATTGCGAGCTGTCGAAAGGGTTTGCGGGTGAGAGCATGCCGCCCCTGCCACCGATGTCGATGTAAATGTCTATGTCAGATATTGTTTTGTTGGTCTTCGCCGGTGTCGACAGAGGCAAGGGTTTATTTGACAAAACTGGTAGCATCGACTACTCTCTGGACCACATTCTTAATAATGTCTGCTCTTACAACTCTAAGAATAATCTCAGATTGGACTTCCAAGATTCCTCGTCGCCAGAAAAGGAACCTCCTCCTAAGCGGAAGAAGTCGTCTGCCTCAAACTCCCCCTCTTTTTCAAAGAAACGCAAAGGCAAGTCCACTAAACCTATCCAATCATTGGCAGATGCCCTTGTCAAATTTTTTGAAATGTATGCCAAAATCAAGATCGCAAAAATGGAGATGTTCACCAAGCTTGTTCTAGAGCTAGCTAAACTCTGCACTAAAATAAAAAAGAGGTCACATTCACCTTTTGTTCCGCTAGATCCCAAATGAGGCCTTCGAGGGCACAAGAAATATATTTTTTATTGTTACTTTGGGTTAATTTAAGGATTATTTGGAGTTATTCTCATATTTGTTTGGGATTTATGTGCGCATTAGATGTGTACCTTAGCATCATCATTGTTATGATAGTTGTATAGAAAATCCATATTTGGCGTATACTGCTTCTTTGGCTATCTCCGGTAACCTGATTTATACCATTCAACTCAGATCTTGTACCAATCCACACGTTTTGCTTCTTTTACTCTTCATTTCTGCCAGTGGCTTAAACATTGAATCTCAGCTTATCTGCCTTCATCACACTGTGCCTTAGCCTATTCAGACTTTTTTCCATTGTCTGTTATGTTGTTATTATTGTTGTGTTGGCTACTGCAATGCCTGCAAAAACTAAATTTTGAACCCTTTTTGGGGAGGCTTTAAACATTTCTCTATCGTTATAATGGTATGTATCTTGCGTCGGCCACTTTAGAACAGTTGGTAAGTAATGTAAGTGGAGTTTTATGTTCCTATCTTCTTCTTTCATTATTCATGGTTTCAGTTTCTGGCTCTGTTAGTAATAACTCATTCTTTGGGATATCTATGCAACTCATTTTTGTGCAACTCATCATAATTATGGTACTTTGAAGTTTGGAGTCATACTCCGTACCTATTTTTGGTATATTTGGTGTTTCTTAGGCTACTTTGGGTAATCTGGTTCATACCATTCAACTCCAGTCTTGTACCAATCCGCATTTCTCACTTCTGTTTCATTTCATTTCTACAAGCATCACAAACATTGAAGCTCATCTTATCTGACTTTATCATACTATATTTTAGGCTATTACGAATTTTATTATTTCTGTCTTTTCTATTGCTATTATTATTGTGTTGGCCACTATAGTGTCTGCAAAAACTACAGGTCGACCCCTTTTTGTTTTGGGAAAGCTTTCTGTATCATAACACTATGTACCTCGTGTTGCCCATTTCACAATAATGGGCAGGTAATGTGAGTGGAATATTATGCTTTTGATTTCATATTTTATTGTGCTTGGTTTCAATTTGAGGTTATGTTAGTAATAAACATTAGAGTTGATAGCTTTTAGAACTATTCCTTTGGGATCGTTATGCAACTCATCATCATTATTGTACTTTGGAGTTATCTTTGCAACATTTATGTGTTGTATTCAGTGTTTCTGTCGCTACTTTGGGTAATCTGGTCCTTACCATTCCACTTTGATCTTATATCAATCCACATTTTCACTTCTTTTACACATCATTTATGTGGGAAGCATAAACGTGAAAGCTCGGCTTATCAGCTTTTAATTACACAGTAATTTAGGCTTTTCATACTTTTATTCATTTTGTTTGTGCTACTGTCATTATTGTTGTGTTGGCTTCCACGATGTTTGCAAAAACACCAAATTGAACTCTCTTTTTTGGAGGTTTAAACTTTGGTGTACCAGCATTATAATGGTATATATCTTGTGTTTCCCACTTTCCAAAAGTTGGTGGGTAATGTGATTAGAATATTTTCCTCTTGGTTTCCTATTTCATTGTACGTCGTTTCAATTTGTGGTTTTTCTAGCAATAATATTAGATTTCATAGGTTTCACAACTGCCCTTTTTCTCATGATCTGGCCAACCCTTTCTACCATAGTAGTGCTTCTTCTTCCTTTATTTTCCTCTCACACAAGGTTGGTCTCTATTTCTTTGTCTAGGATTTATCTATTTGGGTTTTCCTCTTTATATTGTATTTTGTTTCCTTCTACTAATCTAGATTAGAGATGCCTTAGTCACACTCCCATTATTATAGCTCGTTTTACTTTTGAATCCCTTTGATCTAATTTGGTCATTTGTGGACCTTAAAAAAATTCCTTTCTTCTCTTGAGGCATCTACATCTCCAGTCAAATCTGTTGCAATCTCCATTCAATTAGTAGACTTTGTTTAGATAAACCTTGACTTAACATATTAAGTTACACAAAGTTCTTTAAAAATCTTCAAAGATGTTGCCCATGGCAGAGAGGACTTGACATGTTGTTCATGTTTTCTTAGCAATTGAAATTCACAGATTTTTTAGCCTTTTTTTTTTTGGTTTTTTTTTCTCCATGTGAAAACATTGAAAAAAAAAAGGCTAACAAGATTGAAAATTGCTATTCTATGTTTTCCAGAGCTTACATGCATGTGAAGTGTTGTATGTCATTCTTGGTGCTTTGAGATTTCAATAATGAGATGTTCATGTGTTCCTTGGGTCTCTGCATCTATTCAGTCTCAGTGAGATCTGAATTTGCAGCATTTTGATCTCCATCATCTTTGTCAAGATTATTTTTGTGGCCTTAATTTTTAATGATCATAATGTAAATTCAATCATTTTAGTAACGATTTTCACTTTCAAGCATGGAAGAAACATACAAGTCAAGTGACAAGTATCTCCATCTTAGGTTGTTTTTTGGATATGGATTATAGATAGCTACATGGAATTGGCTACTTCGGATTCTCTCAAATAATTTTTTTAGGGTTCAAATATAAATGAAAAGAAAGTAAACAGTTATGCAAAGCATGAGTATTTGCTATTTTTTCCCTTAGATCATTCAATAGGAATGGATTTTTTCAAGTGCAATAATTGACTTGATGTCTTTGTCTAACATTGTCATAAAAGATAATTTCTGGATATATTTTTTCAACTAAAGAAATGAAGGAAAATGTTTTATTGGCACTCACATAAGATTTCTATTATGCTTGTGACAAATCCTTCCAAATGTATGTTATTTATTTTCAGTTGTGTCACTTGTATGTCTGTAAAAATGTAAGCTTAATGATCTCTTAGATGATGATTTATAAGTGAACTCGTGTAAGATGAAAGCAACGACCACTTCAAAAGGCTATATAAATTTTACAAGCATTAGCCAATTTGGTCGTTCACCAAAACCTCATTGAATCAAAATAGATTATTTTTTAGATTGAGGTAGTTTTGACTCTGCATTTTTCTTTCCATGTTCTATAAGTCTAACATTGTCATAAAGGATAATTTCTAGATATAATTCTTCAACTAAAGAAATGAAGGAAAATGTTTTTTTGGCACTCACATAAGATTTTCTATTATGCTTGTGACAAATCCTTCCAAAAGTATGTTATTAATTTTCAATTGTGTCACTTGTGTATCTGTAAAAATGTGAGCTTGATGATCTCTTAGATGATGATTTATAAATGAACTAGTGTAAGGTGAAAGCAATGACCACTTCAAAAGGTTATAAATTGTACAAGAATTAGCCAATTTGGTCATTCACCAAAAATTCATTGAATCAAAATGGATTATTTTTAATATTGAGGTAGTTTTGACTCTGCATTTTTCTTTCCATGTTCTATAAGTCCTTCCCTAGATTTGTATCCACCTAGCATCTTTGTCATTAAGCTAGTTGTGCTTCTTTTTATACTTTTACTACATGTATTGCCTCTATATCTGAGCGATGAGATTTGGAGGTTTATCATGGTAGAAGGTGAAAGCCTTATTTGACACTTACAGGTGTTTCCTTAGGACAAAACACAAAAATGGCCTGATATTTGTGGCAACTCAATTGCATATAATGTTGAATTAAGAGTTTCAGTAGAGGAAATTTATGCATTTAGGTAAGGTTTCAATTGTATTAGTATATTATAAATTGATATGACATGAACGTGGAGCATCTTGCGAAACTGGATGAAGAACTAAATTTGGTCATTTTAATATCGTTTGGCCATTGTGGCTAGAAGTGAGGGTGATGAAGCAAATTTCCCAAATTAAGGATTCGAGGAATCCTCTCTCTTGCTCTCTCTTTATATATATATATATATATATATATATATATATATACACACACACACACTCTTAGTGAGGGTCAAAATAGTAGACTTGGGAAAAAATGGAATGACTTGGAAAAAGCTGGAAACTTGAAAGCATTAAAAAATGCAAAATATACCATTTTTTGTAGTTTGGCCTTTATCTGTGATCAAAGACCAGACAAGAGAGGATATATGAGCCATTTAAATGTCATACCTATAGATTTTACACATGCGAATGACAACCACTGCATTGTGAAAGAGTGAACCCATAGTGATTTCTGACTTTACCAGTTAATCTTGACATCAAAGGAAGGATATTATATGTTTCTCAGTTGGGTGCTATTTGAAGTGGAGACCAAGGTGGATATCAAATTATGTGATTTATTCAAATCTCTTATAATGCCAGAGAACTTGGCATTAGTTTAGCTATTAGAACTATGTTTTTCTTGTTAAATGATACTGATTTGCGGGAAATTACATTTGTTAGACATAAATTTATTCAGAAGACTCTGTTTTGTAGGTATTTCTGAAGAAAAAAAAAGTGTTGCCTGGGTCAATTTTGGTCAGTTATAAACATGTAACCAAAAATCAAGCATTCAAATCTATGTATTCAGATTCCATCTAGGGTAGTAAATGCGGTTATATGTCTAAGTTCCATGATCTTTCATCTGAACCGAATATAGATGAAGGATGAAACATGATGCTAAATCACCATGCTAGCATACATGAAAATTTAACTACAATTATAAAACATTTCTTCCAGGACATTGGTAAAGGCACTTCATTTTGTAGCCAAGGTAGAGTCCCAAAAAAATCAGCTGCGCTTTACACTTTTCAGTCGTCACCAATTTTCTGCTTAACTATATTTTATTTCTAGTTCGTGGCATATTGTATTGATACTAGACAATGATCTGGGATTTTGAACACTTTAACGGACATGATATTCTGGTTTTACACGATGAAATAAATGGTGTATTTTAAATAATAAAGTGTATTTTTATTTTGAAAAATTGTTGGTATTAAGATTTTCTATTTTATATTGGAATAAAATTTATGAATTAAATAATCTTCCAAAATTTATTATTAAAATATGTTTAGAAGACAAAAAAAACAAAAAAGATGTTTATATTATTTATCCATATTTACTTTATAAGCGAATAATTTATTTTCCTAAATTGAATAAAAATTATGTGTTATAATTTCATTTTATTTTATTTATAAAAAAATTAAGTGTAAAAACATATTTTTAAAATTTTTATTTTATTTTAAAATAGTTGGAATTTAAAAATAAAATTTTAAATTCATATAGTAAAGCATAGGATGAGAAGGGAGCACGAAGAGGAAGGATGCCATCATTACTATGCCATTACTCTGGGACACTTATGTTAGTGTTACTTTATGTTAGTGTAACTTTCTTTTTAAATTTAACCTCCTATTGAAAGATATATAAAAACTAAAATTTCCATATATTTCACTTAATTATTGTTTTCCACATTCCCCATTCCTGGTGTTACTTTGCACCTCTCGGTGCAAATGCTAGTTTTAAATTGTTTAACTTTTAGATTGCATAGGAATTGGCTAATTAACATTATCCTCACTTTAGTTGAGCCAATATACCACCTAGAATAATGTTGGAAGCATCAACATAGACATGGAACTATCAACACCAATTTGGAAACATCAACATAAGTGCTTCAAATAGCTTCCTGTCAAGGAAGTCAAAAGGTTCTCAATGGTTAGGGAACCATATAAATTTGACACTTGTCCTTAACAACTCGTCTAATGGAAAAGCAACGTATTGAATGCACTGCATGATAAAATTTATCTAATAACAGTCTATGACTTGAAATTAATCTAATTTTCTTCCAATCATTGTGTATCAAGATCCAAAATTATCTTAATCTTGAAGACATCCATTGTTATCGCATGTTTATAAACAAACCATGTCACAATAGGATACCAATTAGTGTAGAAATTATGCACTTCTTGATATTAAGTGACAATATAATTTGTTTAACCATCCCAACCTTAATTTGAGCAACTAGATGATCAATATTATAGGTGGAAACACACTTAGTATATTGTTGCAATAATAATTAAGTGGTATCGCCTGGAATTAACAAGGACATGATCTAAATCCATGTATTTATTACAATATACAACATTTAAAACTTAAAAGCAACCATGATAAACATAAGTGCTTATTAAATAAATCATATGGAATAATTGTCAAAAAAATACTTTCTTCATAACCAACTACATACATGGTGTTGGAAACCTCTACGAGCAAAGAGATTCCTTCAACAATAAAGTGCAAAAAATTGAAAAACTATACTATAGGTTGAATCCCTTACTTATTCATTTTCAAATGGAAGTTAAACATCATGTAGAAAATTGAATAGAGAAAAAATAAAAAATAAAAATAGGGGAGAAAAAAGTCAAGAATCAAGGAATGAATGAAACCTACAAGAAGCACCATCAACATGAAGCATGTCAATCATATATGCCATCAACATTTAAGTTGTCAAAGAAGGATATTGTGACCACGGGATTGTCATCAAAGGAGTTGTTGATAAGGGGACCCATTGGTGGGACAATTATTGAGGAAGAACCACTCAACAAGAGGTTTATCACCAACGGGACCACTCACTATGGGTTGTTTGTCAAGGGACTTTTAAATATGAGGGAAGTTAATGAGGGACCAAAACTAGAGCCTTGTTGTTGTTAACTAGAGCCATGTTGTTATGGCTAACTCAGTAAAAAACTAACAAGCTTGTCAAAATTGACAAAATTAAGGTCAACAAAGTTATTGTTAATGGCACATAATTGAAACGACATGTCATATTCCCTTGGATAAAAATAATATCGATTGCATTAATAACTTCATCCAAGAGAGGGAACTTCTAATGAATTTAGTTCCTTGTGAATCACTTCCCCATTTATATGAGTTACTCTGCATTAAGAACCTGATAAGTGCATATCTTATGTTTTTCGAAGCATCGCGCTGCTAGCCTGAGCCCACGCTGCTCCTGAGCCCACACTCTGCCTCCGGTGCCCTAGCAGTTGGTTGATGCTCCTTGCTCGAGCATGGCCTCTCTGGAGTCTTCCTCGGAGGTGGCCACTTCTCTAATTCAAGCCCAGGCCTTCTTTTCCCTGATCAACTCTCTAGCTCCTCCTCGCCCAAGGCCGATGATCTCCAAATTTGTGAAAAAGCTTGATGGAATATAGGAGTTTGTCCTTCCACCTTCCCTCCCACACATGGCGACCCTTTCTCTTGCATAGAAGGGCCTTATTGGTCAATTCACTGGACTCTGGCCCTCGCCGAAGATGGTGCAAAAATGGGTCGAGCGTAACTGGTCTGACAAGATCAATGGAAAAATTTCCATTCTTTTTTGCGGAAAGGGCTACTTCACCTTCCATTTCGAGATGAAAGAAGACAAAGACCTTATCTTCAAGAATGGTCCTTATTTTATGGACACTAGGGGCCTATACCTTAA
Source organism: Pinus albicaulis (assembly GCA_034641835.2). Classification (NCBI taxonomy): domain Eukaryota; kingdom Viridiplantae; phylum Streptophyta; class Pinopsida; order Pinales; family Pinaceae; genus Pinus; species Pinus albicaulis. The sequence goes on along the minus strand of CM076575.1, from coordinate 794,343,551 downwards.
CAAATGGACGTCGTATTTTCACCTAGAACTAGATGTATCAAATGTTGTTCCTATTTGGGTGCACCTTTCGCACCTCTCGTTACACTGTTGGGGGGATGAATATGTTCGAGCCATTGGAAATGCAGTAGGAAAATTCATAGACCGAAGTGAGCCAAAGGATAACATGCAAGCTTGTGCCAGGATCTGTGTCAAGGTGGATCTAGGCAAAGGCCTCCCCAAGGCTATCAAGATAAAAGTAGATGAATGGATGCATATTCAACAACTCGACTATGAGCAGATCCCATTTAAATGCAAGGTATTTCATGAATATGGTCACTTTGCAAATCGTTGTTCAAAAATTATTAATATTGAAAGCCTGGAGTCTTATTCGCAATGGGAAATTGTCAAGAGAAAGAAGACCTCCTCTAACCCCAAGAGTAACACCCCTTCAGTGCCCCCTCCTAAATCTGACCCACCCTCCTCATCTTCTCCCAAGATCTCAGAATCATCCCATAAAGCCACGGCTTCCCCCACTCCTACCCCCAACTCTTCGCTAGATCTCTCCAATCCTTTTTCCTCTATTTCCCCTCCAGATGAGGATCCCCCCTTCTTACCTCTCCTTCCCAACCAACCTCTCCTCGTCCCTCTCCCACCTTCCCTGACCCTCCTTCCTCATCCATTGATACTTCTTCTATCTGAATCAAAAGAAACTCTGTGAAGGAGCATGGCGCAACGCTAAAAAACACTAAAAACCATGGCCCTGGAAGGAAATCTTCAAAACAACACCGCAATGAAAATGCTCAAAAGGATATAGCACTTGTAACTCAGAACCCTATTGAAACTTATATATTGGGGCAGAATAGCAAGGATATATGACAAAAGGACCACAGAGGGAAAGGAGTTCTCCGAACTGCCTTTATAATGATGAAATTCCTCTCATGGAACTGCAGGGGTCTAGGGCACCCCTCCAAAACAGTAGCCTTAAGAGACTTAATAAACCAAGAGAAACCGGAAATTATTCTCCTGCAAGAAACAAAGTAGGGAGACGTTGAAATGAATACAATAATAGACAAAATGAAGCATTATGATGGCACCCAAATTGAAGCAAGGGGAGCCTTTGGTGGGTTAGCCACCCTTTGGAATCACAGCACTTGGAAACATAAAAACACAATAGCAACCCAAAATTGGATCAAAGTGATTCTTGAAAGTGTTAGAGACCAGAAATAAATTATTGTTTACAATGTATATGGTCCCAATCATTATAAGGACAAAGAACTTTGTTGGCACTCTCTCAAAGAAGACACAAATAATGGGGACAACAGCAACACTATTATGGGAGGATATTTCTAATTAATATTTCATGCAAATGAGAAAAAGGGAGGTTGTTTTAATCCAGACCCTTCTCGAGATCAGCTACAAGTCATGATGCAAGGCCACGAGATGGTTGACATTACCCCAAAAAACCATAGATATACTTGGAGCAACAAAAGAATTGGGAGAGGAAATATCATGGAGAGGCTTAACAAAATCCTTGTTACTGTCACACTCCTCTCATATTACTCCATCGCCTCTGCCAATGTCCTCTCCTTTTCTGCCTCTGACCACTACCCCATCACCCCTATTTTTGGTGATCATCGCTCTCTCGGCCCCATTCCCTTCAAATACAATCCGCTTTGGAACGATATCCCAAAAGAAAATCAGTTAGTTCACAATACTTGGATGCAGCACATTGAAGGTTCTCCCTCCTTCATCTGGGAAAGCAAGTTAGAAAAAAAAAAAAAAAAATCAGCCTTGAAGGATTGGGCCAAAACTCAATATAAAGAGCCAGAAAAGAACAAGATTGAAATTAAATCCAAGTTGGACGATGTTCACAGTTGTATCGACCTTCATGGCTTCAACCAAGATCGCTTCAATCAGGAGAAATATCTTTATTGGTAGCTCTTCAGAGCCAATAGAAAAGAAGAGGATAAGTGCAGAGTCAAATTTAGAAATCTATGGCTTCAAGCAAGTGATAAGAATACTTATTTTTTTCATAAGCAAGCCACTATTCGAAAAGCCAGGAACAATGTTTCCTCCATCATTGATGCGGAAGGAAAAATCCAAGCAGATCAAGATTTAATTAAAAATGTTGCCACCATGCATTACAAAGACCTTCTAACAGAGACAAAAATGCCGGAAGATTACTCAGATCTATTACAATACCTTCCAGCCATGATTATAGAAGATATGAACAACGCTTTCAACAAAGAGATAGATGAAGAAGAAGTCAAAACAACAATCTGGGACTTGCACCCAGACAAAGCTCTTGGGCCAGATGGGTTTTCTATCAACTTCTACAGAAATTATTAGGATCTTATAAAAAATGATCTTGTAAAAATGATACAATGGACTCAAAGGAAGAAGAAAATTTGGGGCTACACCAACTCTACTTTCCTTGCCCTTATCCCCAAATAAAATTGCCCCTCCTCCTTCTCTATATTTAGACCCATCTCTCTTTGCAACTCCTCCTACAAACTCATTACTAAAATCCTCGCCTTGCGCCTCAAGCCCCACCTCCACAATCTCATTTCAGAAAATCAAGGAGGCTTCATCTCCCAAAGGAAAATTACTGATTCCATCCTCCTTGTTCAAGAAGCCATTCACTCAAGCATCTCGCGAAATGAAAAAGGGTTTATCCTAACGCTTGATCTTGTCAATGCCTTCGATAGGGTCAAGCACTCTTTCCTCTCTGTTGTGCTCCAAAAAATGGGTTTTGATTCAAAATTATTTGCCCTTATTAATTCTTGCATCTCTGGCCCTTGGATATCTCCCCTTGTCAATGGCAGACCAACACCCTCCCGAGGTCTAAGACAGGGGTGCCCTCTTTCCCCCTACCTTTTTATCATCATGGCGGAATCCTTTAGTAGGGCCCTGGATCATATGAGGCGAGTTGGCCTCATCACGGGCATCAAATTCGGCAACGGTGTTAAAAATATGAACCACTCTCAATTCGCAGATGACACTCTTCTGATGGGAGGAGCATCCAGTATAATTTCACATCGATTTAAAATTGTATTGGACAAATTCATGATTTATTTTGGAGGCTTGATTAACTTTCAAAAAAGTTGCATTTATGGCTATAATGCCACCAACCAAACCATCCACAGCATTGCTAATATCTTTGGTGTTCCCTGCAAACTAAATTGGGACCACTTCACCTACTTGGGCATGCCTATCAGTGCTGGCCCTTTAAAGGCTGAAGTATGGAATATCACAATTGACAAAATAAAGAGAAAAGTACAAATTTGGGGCTCCTCATGGCTAAATATAGCTAGCCTCATTGTCCTCCTCAAATTTGGTTTCTCATCTCTGCCCTTGTATCACTTCACCCTTCTTCAAGCCCCTACTATCATCCATCTCAAATTCGAAGCTATCATCAAGCACTTTCTCTGGCAAGGTGGGAAAAATGAAAAAGAAAAAATACAATCTTGTCAAGTGGAGACAAGTAATCCAAGATCAGGAATATGGAGGTATTGGAGTTCGCTCTCCCAAGCTTCTGAACAGAGCTTTTGGAGGGAAGATTGTTTGGAAACTAATCAGTGGGAATCAGGCTTGGTGGAAAAGGGTCTTGGAGGTAAAATACCTCAATTCTCCCCGGCAACACCTTCTAGACCATGACATCCGTAATAGACCTTGCTCTAAAATCTGGGCCCTCTGCAAGAAAGCCACTCCTTTTTTAGCTCAAAACCTCTCTAAATTTCCCATGGGGGGTAACTCAATTAATGTTGGGAAAGACCTAATTATGGGGAAAACTCCCATCTTGGACAGACCTAGTACCCAACGCATACTCTCTCATTTCAGTAATATGAGCCTCAGTCTCTTAAGTCATTTTTCTAAATGGGAGGATCAATCGCAAAACTGGATTGGTTGGCACTTCCCCAAAGTCCCTGCTCATCTTGAAGTTGACCTTTGCACCCTGCAAACCCACCTTTATGGCGCTGCTCCTCTAAAAAAATACATCATTGATGGATTTCGTTGGGACCCCTTTGGCTCAGCATATTCCATCAAAGCAGCCTACAAGCAACTCTGCAGTGACTACTACCCTGCAACTATTTGGCCCAATTGGAAAGCAGTGTGGAAATCGAAAGCTATCCCCAAGATTAAGATTTTCACATGGATGCTCCTAAAAGGGAAAATTTTAACTTCAGAAAATCTTAAGAAAAGAGGTGTTCTCGGACCATCAATGTGCCCCGACTGTCAAGGTGCTGAAGAGACATCATTCCATCTCTTCATTGGGTGTCCTTTTGTTGCGCGTTGCTAGATCGAACTAATCCCATCCTATCAACCTATTTGGAAGCAACAAGGCACCATAACAGAGGTTCTCCAAACATGGAAGAGCAACTACCCTAGGGGGAAAAAGAAGAGAAATATTTTGAGGAGGATCTGGGACACTCTGCCTTATGTGGTCTTATGGAATAGTTGGCTCACTAGGAACAGGAAGATATTCAGAGACAAAGAACCTTCTTTTAGGAAAGTTTGTAGCAAATCCTGGAGCCTTACCCTTGAAACAATATTCGCCAAATGCAACAGCAGAATCAACTTCAGTGAACTTTGTGTGGAGGAAAGGAGTTTCCTTGGCAATCTTTGGGATAGAACTAGCAGCTTTAAGCCATCTTCAAATCGGCCTTCTAGAAAAGACATAAGATGGAAGATTCGGCTTAAAGATAAGGATTTCACCAAATGGATAAATAGTTGCGCAAGACCTTCTCTTTTTTTCAATGGAGCATCAAAAATGAATCTAGGCATTGGAGGTGCGGGAGGCATCATTAGAAATGAAAATGGTAGCATTCTCACATCATTTGAATGGGGACTTGGCACCCTCTCCAACAACAGAGCGGAGGCCTTTACCCTCCTCCAAGGTCTATATCAGCTAAAATAGCTCAACAATTCTAACGCTATGGTTTTCGGTGATTCATCCATTATCATTAACTTGATGAACCATGCTCGACCTTCAAATAATATATCTCTCCATCATACAATCAGCAGATGTCGCAACCTCTTAAAGGGTATGGAAGGAACAACCTTCTATCACATCCTCCGAAATAATAATAAGGATGTTGATCAACTCGCAAACAGAGCTTGTGCTCGAATCTCGGGGCAATTTTTTTGCAATAATGTTACATATCTCATTCCTCTTCCATGATCTTACTGTAGACAATCTCCAGATTTATTCTGATCCCTCCCACATAATTCTTTGCGCTCCTCAGAATTATTCGTACTCCCTCCATATGCCTCCCCTTGACCTTATCTCATTAGGTCTCACCCCAAGCTGCCTCCCTCTTCCTACGCTAGCCTATTTATTCTCCTGCTCCTCGCTCCATCAGGAATCCCTTTGCTCACTGTATGCATGGTATTTTCTCCCTCTGCAAATTTCTTTTGCTCAAGACCTTGGATTCCCCTTGCTCTCCCATCCTGAGCCCTCTATTCCACGTCCCACCGCTTCGCTCCGCTTTTATAGCGCTCTCCCCTCTCATTCCTCAGCCTTCCTCCTTTCTGGCATATTTTCATCTCTTCTCCCTGCTTACTGTTGAACTTGCGCCTCCCTTTTGCACCTTCTTTGCCTCCATCATGGCTCGCAGCGAAGACTGCCTACACTGCGCGGATCTGCAAGCTGAGCTGGAACAAATCCGGGCCCATCAAAAAATCTTTAATGCAAAGCTGAAAATAGAGGTTAAGATCTTAGATGAAAAGCATGAAGCATATGTTAATGTTTTTCTCCACAGGGTTACCTCACTACAAAATCAGTATAATGCACTCTCCAATCAGTGTGCTCACGCTAAAGAATCAGTTCAAATACTTAAATACATCTTGGAGAAGCGCGCAGGACCTAGCTCCAGCTCCAACAATATGAGGAATTTTGTCAATGAGGACAATACGGATGCCTCAACAGGGCGCCATATCAGCATCGATTGATCCCCTCTATCATAATTAAGCATGTCTTTTAAGTTTGTTTTTCTTTTATCCCAGTTTTTTCGCATATATGCATTATCGGTATTTTAGTTATTCTCGAACATTAGAAGCAAGGAAAATGTAGCATTTTACTGTAGCTACTTCCTCTATTGCACTGCAAGTAGCCTAGCATGTAAACAAGGAGCTTCTCCTCCTCTTTTTTGGAATATAAAATAGCAACCGATTCTGTTTAAAAAAAAAAAAAGAACCGAATAAGTGCATAACAAACTATGTTTGAGTTTCATTCAATATCATGTAATTTCTGAATAACATGAGTTTCTCTACATTAATAACTTGATAAGTGCATAATAAACTATGTATGAGTTTCCTTTAATATGAGTATCTTTCCCTGATTTTCCATTTTTTGTGGTTTACAATCAAGCCCAATCTATTATTTGTTTAATGCATTCAACAGAGGTGGAGAGTATGACAGAAATAATTCACCATTAAAGAAAGGTTGGAGTATTATGTTCAATGGAATTTCCTCCTACCTACTTGGTGATGGTGTATGACTTGTATCTCAATGGATTGATATGTATATTTAATCTTAGAAGCCTCTCCTTTTGTAAATGCAATTGAATGTTGTCAACAACTTTAAGTTGGCACAAAACTTGTTGTTGGTCATATATTTGCTTATCTTTGGTGTTAGGCTTCTGCAAAATGTCAGACACTATTGATATATGTGACAAATCCTTTCGACATGCCTTGTTATTTTGGGTATCTCCTCCTATGTCTAACTCTTATGCTAATGTAAAATGTGGATCTAGATTAATTGAGGCTAATGGTTGGAACCAAAAATACACACTTGAAAAAAAATATATCTAACGTAATTGTGAATATATCTATTCTACCTTTTTCGTAGATAAGAAATAGTCTCAAGCACACGGATGTTTTGATTTATACATTATAATAACATCTGATATGATTGGTTAACCACCTCTATGTCTGGGTGAAAGGAAGTATAGGTCAACTTTATGTCTAACGAGGACCAAAGGAGGAGCTAAAAATGCTCAGGAAATTACCATCATTATCTAACAAAATGGTTATAGGTAGACCATAGTGAATCAACACATGTTAAATAAGGGTTTGGTAGTGCTCTCTATTATTATGCTCATCTTATATCGTGCCATAACTACAAATTGGAGAATCTATCAACAACAAAAATATAATGTTTGACATGTTTGATAGAAGGTAAAGTGAACAAGGAGTCCATGGAGATCAACTCCCATTTCTCAATGATGTGTGTAATCCCTATGTCTTAAATGTTGGATTTATGATGGCACAAGATGTGCATGATCTAATGACCCTATTGATATCTTAGAAAATCTCTAATAAGTAAAAATATTTTTGTAGTGTTGTTACATTCTTCTTTTCATTGAAGTGCCCCATTGTAAGTTTGTAGCATGTCTTCTAAATCATCTTTTAAGCTCACTCGAAGGAACACAAAGTTGTGCTAAATGGTAAAGTAAGCCATCATGTAAAAGGGAATAAAATAGTGGTTAACAAGTAAGAATACATTATATATGTTAGAAAATTTTGGATCATTGGCATATAGTTGAGGTAAATTAGCAGTCTTATTTCCTTAAGGTTAGAGGACTATGGTTAGGGCTACGATTGGAGAGAAACTTAGAGGGTTTGTAACTTGAATACTACTTAATTTCTTGTACTTGATGATAAGGTGGGGTTATTTCAAGTAAGGGAGCATTTCTATGGAGGTAATTTTATAGCTTTCCTTAGGTCTACCTAGATTAAAGAGCTCATGGTCCATGTGGATACTAGTTTCCTTACCCAACATGTGATGCTTTCATTATTGGCAATCCTAAAAAACAGTGTTGTACTTCGTATTTTGAGTTGGGTATATATGAAGATTGTCATTTCTTAACTCATCATGGTAGGTGGAGTACTACCCATGCAAAGTGAAAACAACTTTGCTTGCAATGAAACTTGAAAAAGAGTGCAAACATGGAAGATTAACAACTAGGACCAATAAAGTCATCACTTTGGTTCTTCAAGTGTCTTTTATTGTGGTCTATTCCAAGTAAAAATGTATTTGGCTTCCCCCTTTCATTGCTTTATTCAAGAACCAAGATATTTTTAATAACATTAGCGTAAACCTACAATGAAAATTGGCAAGAACTAAGCAGCTACAGAACTCTAAGAGTGTCACTGGGGCTAGTCAATATCTAATAAATTGGACCTTTGTTGGATCCATCTGCACCACATCTTGATACACAATATATCACAAGTATTATATTCCTTGCATATTAAATGAACACTTCATTAAGTTGACATACAATTTGTGGCAATGTAGAGTGTTGAGAACTTGTTGAATATGTTCCAAGATCTCCTCCTATGTTTTTATATAGACAGGGATATCATTGAATAAACCAATCGCATATGAATCAATGAAAGGTCATAATATATTTTTCATCATCATCATAACATATCAAGGGTTTTACTTAATTTGAAAGGCATATTTAGCCATTTGAATAAGCTTTCCTTGGATCTAAACATCAACTTCCACACATTCACTAATTTAATTTGTGCTTAATGGTACTTAGAATTAAGGTTGACTTTTCTTGAAAACTTTGCACCTCTAAGTTAATCTAACAAATCATTGATTTGAGGGTTAAGGTACACTTTTTATAATGGCCTCGTTTAAGGATCATTAATCAATACAAAGTTGATCTTGAACCTTGCATGAATTATTTTTTCAAGATCTTTCAAGTTTTTCTATGGAATTGGAGTGTTGTAGAATCACCTTACTCTCTATTCTACTTGGGAAATTGATTTGAAGGGTGAGATTCATAAGCATATTCTTAAGGGCTCCGTTGTGTGAGGTGCCAACAAACAAGTATTTAATTTAGAGCATTGTTGACTCTCTTTTCTTTAGAATTGAGTGTGTGATCGAAGATGCTTCTATGTTTTCCTTTCAATTAGTAGATTAAATTGCATACTAGGAAATGTGACTAGCGTAGATTCTTCTTATGTGTACATTGCACCAGGTGCCTCACAAGATCTTGCAAGTCTCTGGTTTGACAATTAAATGGTAAGATAATGTGAATAGGCCTAACTTTTTTAGTGACTATATATTCACACTGTCAATTTCTATCTATATTTCCTTCAAAAAAATTAGATATAAAAATGAGCATGCACTTTACTTAAATGACATATGCATATCACAAGACTAATTACAAAAATATGGACTCACAATAGTGGGGACATGCTACAAAATTTGAGCAGATTGGTTTAACATTTATTCTTATAGATTCTTAAGTTCTTCATAGAGGAGTAGGCCAATGTGTTGATAAAGCTAGGGCATTAGGATTAGGTGATTTCTCTTCTATGATAACTGTTTGTGAATACTTTTTACTTCTTTAAATTAGGTTCTTCTTTTGAATTAGATTATTATAGTGTTCATCTTCGCAAAACAATTACCAAAACATAAAAAATAATGAGATAAGAGACACAGGATGTATGTGACCAGTCAGGGCCAAAACCTCTCCAACTTGGGAGGAAAACCCAAATGAATTCTTCTTCTTATAGAGACTTCAATAGATGCATATCAAGACAAGGACCCTTGAAACAACAACCTCTCCAATACCAAGTCACAAGACCTTTCTTCGTTGGTTCTTCCTCTTGCCCAAGTCAACACAAGTAAAACTTCCCTCTTGCATTGCAAATCTCGGCTACTCTAAACTTTTGGATTCTTAGTTTAGACCTGCAACCCTTGGCCTCTTATGAAACCCCAGTTACAGCACATGTGATGGATGTTGACTAACTTTTTCATCTTGTTACCCCTTCTCTTGGATGGAAAGGCTTCCTTATATACTTTGGCTTTATGAATGTTATGCATTCTCCTTTTATTTAGCTTCTAGGATGACCTTACTAGCCTCGACCCTTCTCTGCAGTAGATGACACCAATTTTCTTCGCACATGTGAGGTATTTAGCCCAAAACAGATCATAATTTTGGCTTCTTCTTCTTCTTTCCTCGCTTTATGGGAGGCTTCTTCTTCTAGGTTTCTCGCACCTTGTCCTTTATTTCATATCCTTGTTTGAATTGTTTTCTTACTAAGGTTAAGATAACTCTATATATAGTGATTTTCTCTTTGGAATAGGCCAACTTGTGTCATGTTTTAGGCCAACTTTCCATTCTAGAAAGATCTCCATCTTCTTTTGAGGTATAACATGAAGGAATGGTTGTGAAGAGGTCCTGGAGTGTTAATGACTCAAACAAAATTACTTTTTATAATATGTAACATGTCTTCAATACATGACATTGACTCGCTAGACTTTATGACTTGATGACCAACCCTAAAGGCTCACAATGGGATCCTTAACTATAAAATAAAATTCCTTGAGCATGAAACCCATGGCTCAAGCATTAAAAAATAATTTTATTTTCTTATTTACATCAATTACCTAAAATCATGATTACATATGTCATTATGAAGATTGAACCTAGTTACATTTTTCAACACTCCCTCTTAACTAGGGAGGTATTCATAATCCTTACAAGAGGTATTCATAATCCATAGAAGTTACTGGGACATTCTCAATCTAAAGAATTTTCATAAGAAGATTCAGATTGGTAACCCATCTATATAACATCATATCATCCAACATTGTCACATAGCAAGGCCTTCACTAAAAACTCTATCTCTCCACAATATTAGAGCTCAATGTTGGCAATACCAATAATGTATAGACACCCTCATCATTGTCTCTCTAGGAACATACCCTACCTAGGTTCTCAGAGTGTGTTCCATCGGGACTATTCTTATATTGGATTCGTAGTCCTCAAAGAATATCAGTCCTTTACGACTACTATTATATTGAATGCCCGTTATGAAACCAACTCCAAAAATAGAAGAAAAGAGAGATCAACGTCTTAGAAATAAGCCACTTTGAGGGGGAAACCTCTTTTACATTATATAAATGAACAATTCTTAGATGATACAAATGAAAAAACCTCCTTTCTATATATAGGAGTCCATGGGGTCATAATATAATCCTAGCCGACATAACAATAATAATGTAAGGGCACAATAACAACAATATGGGGGTTACAGGGGTATAACAATAACAATAAGGGGGCTACACTAACAACAATAAGGGACTACACTAGTAATATAGGGACCTAACATGCCCCTATCCTTCAAAAAATTGTTTTCCTCAATGCTTGAGTAGCTCTGGATGCTTCTGTATAAAATTCTCATCCTCCCATGTAGAATCTTCAGTGGGTAAGTTCTTCCACTTGATGAGATACTTTGAAATTGATCAATTTTGTAATTGTTGATTTCATGTTTCTATGACTGCTTCAGGTTCCAATATGATTTTTCCTTCCTTGTCAAGTTCTGGAAATATTGTTTGAACTGGAATTTTGTCACCTATAACCTTCTTTAAGCATGAAACATGGAAAATTGGATGCACTCGAGAAGAAGCAGGAAGCTCCAATTTGTATGCCATAGTACCAATCTATTGCAAAACCTTGTAAGGACCATAGTACTTTGGCGATAATTTATTATCCTTTTTATCTTGCTTGAGGGACATTAGTTTGTATTGTTATAGCCATAAAATACCCAGTCTCCTACATAAAAATTCTCTCATTGCGATGTTGATATGTATGTTGTTTCATTCGATTTTGTGTCAAATTCAGGTTATCCTTTAAGAGTTGGAGAACTTGTTTTTAATGCTTGACGTGATCTTCCACTACTTGAACCTTAGAATTTTCTCTTAAATAAGATGTGATGGATGGTGTATGATATCCATAAAGTTCCATAAATGGGGTCATTTTTGTTGCAGTATGGAAGGAATAGTTATACCACCATTCGGCCAGAGGTAACCACTTGACCCGTTGTGTTTTTTTATCAGATACAAAACAACGAATATATCCTTCCAAACATTTGTTCACTATCTCAATTTTCCCTTAGGATTGAGGATGATAAGATGAGTTATGAGCTAGTTGAGTACCCAAACAAGAAAATAATTCCGTCCAAAATTTCCAGTAAAAATGGGATATTTATCGCTTACAATAATCTTTGGGTTTCCATGTAGCTTTTGAATTGTTTCCATAAATGCAGTAGCAACTGTACTTTCTTTAAATGGCTAAGATAATGCACAAAAGTGTGCATACTTGGTATGTTTATCAACTATCACCATGATGACACTCTTTCCTTCGGACTTACGTAAACCTGTGATAAAATCCATTGAAATCTCCTCCCAACGTTTCTTGGAATAGATAAAGGTTGTAGAAGACCCGGGGTCTTAATTACCTCAACTTTATTCTGCTGGAAAACCAAACATTCCGCCACAAACTTTTGAATATCATATTTAAGGTCATCCCAAAAAAATTATTTCTTCACCTTGTGGTAATTTTTTTAAAATCATGAGTGTCCTCCTAAAGGAGAAGTGTGCAATTCCAAAATAATATTTTGTTCAGCTGGGAATTTTTTCAAATATATAAGTGATATTTATACCATAAGGAATCATTTTTCCAACTAAATGTATCAGATGTACTAGGATATTGCTGCAAATTTTGAATGAGTGTCCACACTTCTTCGTCCTTCTTCCATTCATCCCTTTCTTCGGTTATCCAATCTGGTTGGATAATAGAAATGGCACAAAGCAATGCTTCCACCTCAGTCATCCTTTCTTGAGAGTGCATATGCAATAACATTTAGCTTCCATTTTTTGTATATGATTTCAAAGTCATAGCCCAACATCTTTGTGACCCTTTTTTGCAACTCTTCTGAAGATAGTCTTTGTTCCAAAAAGTATTTAAGACTATCATGATCAATTTTTACCTTGAATTTTATTCCCATTAGGTAAGGTCACCATTTATTTAGTGCATTTAGTATTGCCAACATTTCCTTCTCATAAATGGCTTTCTGTAAATGCTTTCCTTTGATTGGACAACTTTCAAACGCAATGGGTCTTCCTTCTTGCATTAAAACAACACCAATTCCATTTCTCGAGGCATCACATTCCACAATAAAGGTTTTTGTGAAGTCTGGTGTAGCTAAGACCAGTGCTAGGCACATTGCATATTTAATATGTTCAAAGGCCTTAGTTGCTTCAGGAGTCCATGAAAATGCATCTTTCTTCAATAATGTCATTAGAGGTGCCACTATTCTCCCATAGTTCTTAACAAACTTGAGATAATACCATGTTAACCTGAGAAATCATCGCAACTACTTTATGGTTGTGGGGACTTTCCATTCCTTAATGGCTTTAATTTTGTTAGGGTCTACCTTAACACCCTCATGAGATACAATATGACCCAAATATTCCAACTCTTGTACTCCAAAGAAACATTTGGACGTTTTTGCATAAGGGCACAATAATAACAATATGGGGGTTATAGGGGTACAACAATAACAATAAGGGGGCTATACTAACGACAATGAGGAACATTTGTTTATATGGCTGTAGCTGTAAAAATACCCAGTCTCCTACATCAAAACTTATCTCGCTGCGATGTTGATCTGCCTATTGTTTCATTCAATTTTATGCCAAATTTAGGCTATCATTTAAGAGTTGGAGAACTTGTTGTTGATGCTCGATGTGATCTTCCACTGCTTGAACCATATAATTTTCTCTTAAAGATGATGTGATGGAAGGTGGATGATATCCATAAAGTGCCATAAATGGGGTCATTTTTGCTGCAGTATGGAAGGAAGTGTTATACCACCATTCAACTAGAGGTAACCACCTCTTCATCCTTTCTTAAGAGTGCATCTGCAACAACATTTAGCTTCCGTTTTTTGTAGATGATTTCAAAGTCATAATCCAACATCTTTGTGACCCATTTTTGCTACTTTTCTACAGATAGTCTTTGTTCAAAAAAGTGTTTAAGACTATCATGATCAGTTTTTACCTTGAAGTGTCTTCCCATTAGGTAAGGTTGCCATTTCTTTAGTGCATGTACTATTGCCAACATTTCCTTCTCATAAATAGCTTTCTATAAATACTTTCCTTTGATTGGACGACTTTCAAAAGCAATGGGTCTTCCTTATTGCATTAAAACAACACCAATTCCATTTCCTGAGGCATCACATTCCACACAATAAAGGTTTTTGTGAAGTCTGGCTTAGTTAAGACCTAAGTTAGGCACATTGCCTTTAGATGTTCAGTGGCCTTAGTTACTCAGATTCATGAAAATTGCATCTTTCTTTCAATAATGTTACATAGGTGTTATTCTCCCATCATTCTTAAATAAACTTACATAATAACTTATTAATTGAGAAATCCTCACAACGTTTTTATGAAGCTGTGGGACTTCTTCTCTTAATGGCTTTAATTTTGTTAGGGTCTACGTTAACACCCTCGTGAGATACAATATGACCCAGATATTCCACCTCTTGTACTCCAAAGAAACATTTGAAGGTTTTTGCATATAATTGTTTCTCCTCTAATAGTTTGAGAACCCTGTCAACATATTGAACATGATCCTTCCAAGACCTGTTGTAGATTAGTATATTATTAAAAAATACTAACACAAATTTTCTAAGGAAGGGTTTGAAAATGAAATTGATCAGCCCTTGAAATGTAGAAGGTGCATTGGTAAGGCCAAAAGGCATGACCAAAAATTCATAATGACCATCATGAGTTCGAAATGTTGTTTTCAGAATATCTTCAGTCTTCATTCTAATTTGATGATATCCTGATCGAAGATCCAACTTGGTAAAATAAATTGCTCCATGTAATTCATCCAATAATTCATCAATCACATGGATGGGAAATTTATCTTTAATAGTGAGATTATTGAGCTCCCTATAATTCGGACACATGCGCCATGATCCATCCTTCTTGTGCACCAATACTACTAGAGCAGAGAAAGAACTTTGACTCGGTTGAATTATACCAGCCTCTAACATTTCTGCAATCATATGTTCAATTTCGCTCTTTTGGACATAAGGATATCTGTAAGGCCTGATGTTTGGAGGAACACTTCTTGGAATAAAATAATAGCATGATCATGATCGCGAATAGGTGGGAGTCCTTTGGGAGTTTCAAACGCCTTGAAATGATTGTCCAAGACTTTTTTGAGATCTGGAGAAATAGATGATTTTGATGTTGGAACTTCTAGTGAGCATAATTGTGCAATTATGCCTTGTTGTTCTTTCTTCAGAATCTTTTTCATGACATTATAGCTTATTATCTTTCTCGGCTTCCCTATGATACCCCATAA
Organism: Pinus albicaulis; assembly: GCA_034641835.2. NCBI lineage: Eukaryota > Viridiplantae > Streptophyta > Pinopsida > Pinales > Pinaceae > Pinus > Pinus albicaulis. Next base: position 794,328,390 of record CM076575.1, on the reverse strand, counting down.
TTTAAATTCCTTTCCTTCCAAAAAAAAAATCAATAAAATTTCTTGAAAATTAAAATCTACCATCCCCAAAGATTGTAACCATTGTACTCCTAGTACAACATCAGCACCTCCCATTGGAATAGAAATCATTGGACTATTCAATACATATTTCCCCATGGTTAGCTTGATATTATGGCATTTTCCAGAGCAATTTATAGTTCCTCCATTTGCAACCATCACTTGACATTCTGGTGTTGGGTATAGGAAGAAATTCAATTCCTTAGCTACCTTACAATGAATAAAATTATGGGTACTACCTGATTCAATCAACGCTATTGCCTTTTTCTTCTTGATATGTCTTTCTATCTTGAGAGTTTGAGGAGTGGTAATTCCTGCCAATGCATTACAAGATATGGTCAGACTCATTTCTTATTTCTCTAGGGTTGGTTCCTGGTGCATATCCTCTTCTTTTGAAGTTTCTTCTTCATTTTGTTCCTCCTCTTCACAATCTATGTAAAATAATTTCTTCTCAGCACACTTATGACCTTTAGTGTATTTTCTATCACAATTGTAGCAAAGCCCTTTTTGTCTTTTTTCTTCCAATTGTTGTGGTTTCAACCTTGTAGGTTGTGGAAGTCTAGGAGTAGTAACACTTCCATCTTTATAGATGTGAGTGGTAGGCTTCCTTGTCGCCATAATTTGACATTCAATTTTTCTTGCCAACTTGAATGCCTTCTCCAATGAATCAGGTTCCCAATGGTGAACCTCATGTTAGATGTTATCCTTTAAAGTCCCTATGAAGACATCAATCATGTGTTCCTCTTGAATATTAGCTACCCTTGTATTCAATTTTTGGAATTCCTCAATGTGCCCCACCACTGAACCATTTTTTTTAGATTTATTAATTGGATAAAGAAGGTGTTTTTCTTTGTATCCTCATAGTGTGCTATCATTTCCTCCGTAAAAATTGACCAAGTGACATTTTTTTTACAGGAGCAAAGCTATCGATACCATACAAATGTATTTTGCTCTAAATATAAAGTTGCAAGGCGTACCTTTTGTGTGTTTTTCACATTATTGAGATCAAAATATTGCACAATCCATGTTATAGGATCCTTGCCATATAACTTCCTCATATCGATCTTTGGAATATGGTGGGTCTTCAATCCAACATTAGAGTTTATGAAATCACGATTAACATTTATTTTTTTCTCATCATGAGTTTCTTCTACTATATTTTCGCCATTAGGAATCATTTCTTGTATCAAATTTGTCAAACCTTCCTTCAAACCTTCCATGTCTGCTTTTATATCATTCTTCATGTCTTCCATTTTTTCTTCCATGTCTTCCATGCCATTATTCAAGCCATCCATATTAGGTTCCACGCCTTTCTTCAAACCATCCATATTAGCTTCCACTCCCTTATTCAAACCATCCATCTTAGCTTCCACACCTTTCTTCAAAACTTCCATTTCATTTTTTGTTGCTCTTGCGAGAGCGAAATTTGGTGCACCTGCTCTTGTAATTTTGATATATCATGTTTCACTTCTTCCTCTTCATGAGTCATATTAGAGTATCCTGAAGGCTCAATTGGTGTTGGATCCTTTTTAGGGGGAATTTTAGAACCTAATACTAATATATATGCTTTAGTATGCCCTTGGAATCACTTCAAATTGATTTTTTAAACAAAAATTGAAAAAACAAATACACACATTTTTCTTGCTTTTGAGGAGCTCGATATTGAAACTGAATTATCTTTGTGATTTTGGTTCTTCAATATATAGAATTTGGTCCTGTAGTAGCCCTCTGAATCTTCTTTCGAATGATATAGGTCTGACCTTATTTGGATTCTTCAAGGCAAAGTTATGCCCAATCTCCCACAATGACCTAATTATGGACAAGTTCAGTAGAGAGAATTTGTACGGCATGCCACGTGTCATTGTTTCCTCCTTCGGCTCTGAAATTGATACACAGGAAACTAAAGTCTGTGTACTTTTGGCCACTTTTTACATAATTCCAATCCGATGCTCAAAGAGAGAGTTATGACATTTTTCCCAAGGTCACCTCTTTTAGATGAAATTTAGGAGCCTGCAAAAACCCTAACTTCCACAGATCATATCTCCAAAAATATTGTGAACCAAGATCTAAAATTTTTACACGAAGTTCCTCAATATTTCTTCAAAATGGGTTTTTTTTTAGTGTTTAAACCCTCATAGAAAAAAAATTATAGCTAAAATTCCACGATGACCTGTTTGAAGCAATGAAACCCTAGAATCCAAAGCTCTGATACCGAATGTTATGAAACGAGCTCCAAAAATAGAAGAAAAGAGAGATCAACGCCTTTGAAATAAGCCACTTCGAGGGGGAAACCTCCTTTACATTACATAAATGAACAATTCTTGGATGATACAAATGAAAAAACCTCCTTTCTACATATAGGAGTCCATGGGGTCACAATATAATCCTAACCGGCCTAAAAATAATAATGTAAGGGCACAATAATAACAATATGGGGGTTACAGGGGTACAACAATAAAAAAAAGGGGGCTACACTAATAATAATAAGGGACTAAACTAGTTATATAGGGACCTAACAATGCCCTAACTCATCCTCAAAGAGTATCGGATGCCAGATTTTTACCCAATCCTCCATTTTGTCTTCTCAAGTGAAGACAATAATGATGTGTCTATCTCTCCCTCTCAACTTAGGGAGAACACACCCATTCCATTGTAGGAATTTACCCATTCCTATAAAAGGAATTTACCCAAGCTTCCACTGAACTAAGGACTTGACCAAGCTCCCTCTTGACCAGGGACTTGCTTCCAGTAGCTCTTCAGGTGGGGATCATGGGATAACTAGCTGCTTGTAGAACTCCTTCTTTTGATGTCATGTTTTTCTTATTTATTGTAGAGTCTACATCTTTCAGGGCTTCTTCATAGGGAACATACCATCCATCAATTTCATCACTGATTCATGTCAGTCATGTCATCATTCCTTTCATTGGAAATTGATCCATTAATCCATATCTAGCCTTCCTTCATGCCATGTTTTCTTAAGGACCTTTCATCCTGCTACATGGGTATCAGTTGTGAAGAAATCCACAACTCTTCCCTTGGAAGCCCTTTGTGATGGTATTTCATCATGACATATTATAGTTTGCATCAACATCCAACATACATATTGACACATCTCCAAAAGACATATATTGTCAAGGGTCTTGTTCTTTTCCAGACTTCATCAAGGTCTTCATATCTTCCATGGAAATATTATAGTCAAATATTTCAATCCTTAGATGTTGATTTCCTTCTCCATAGTTGCATATTTCACGATCTCTTCCTTTCTTTCTTCACACATTTTCTTCCAGGAACTTCCAATCATAGTTCCTCCAATTATTTTCAACCACCTCATATTTCATATGTTGATTTCATCTAGTCAATGTGTGACCCATGCATTCCTGCATCTTTTCAAAGGAGGCGACTCTTTCTTTTGATCATGCTCTCAAGATAGAGCATTTATCAATGTTACCTACAACCATATGACATGACTCTAAATTATTAATTACAAGCATACATACATCATTTTCATTTAGGTCATCTATACTTCCTTCAGCAGTTTCTTTGATTGAAAGAACTTCAATTCCTTTCCCTGCTTTACTTCTTTTGGCATCATACCATCATCCCATGAATTCCTACAAGTTGGAATTCTTGATGAAATCCTTACTTCCTTTTATATGGAGAAACTTCCAATGATGATTCCAAATGTTTCCTTTTGACCAATGTATGATGAGCTTTGTACTAAATGACTTTTTCCCTTTTTCCCATAAGTACCACTTATGCTTCTAATGAGGTTACCAAGAGCTATTTTCTTTTGTAGGTGACTGTCATAGACTTATATTTTAGCCATCTTTCACGATTCTCTATGGTGTTGTCACGAGCTCTTGCTTTCAATGCTTTTATGATGTCATGATGCATCCTATCATGCTCCTTAGTGACTCATGATAACCATATCTTACAACAATAAAATTCAAAATTAGAAGCTTGAAAAGAACTAGGTGAGGAAGACTATATCAGTCATAGTAGAGATATTTTACTTCCTCTTTCTTGGACTTCTTCTTTTCAACATCCTCCACTTCTTCAGTGATATGGGCTTCTTATCTTCCCCTTTTATTATTTTCATTCTTAAGCTTAGGACAATCTCTCTTATAACAACCATATTCTTGGCATCCATAGCATTGAACCTTAACCATGTTCTTCTTCTCTTTCTAAGGGCCAATTTTTCCAATTTTTCCCTTTCCTTTTATCATTGTAGCATATCCTTGATTTTTCTCACTTGATCCTACATCAGTTTTTGCCTTGAACCTAGTTTCTTCAATATTTCATAATGACCATAGATCCTTGAATTGAGTGGCTTCCTTCTTCCAATAAATGCTTGATGTGAAGTTAACCCATTCCTCCAGTAGTGCATTAAGCACTACAATGGTCATATCTTTGCCAGACATTATTTCTCCTGAGTCTTGAAGTTGATCCCTTATTTCTGATATCATCATAAAGTATGAGGTTGTCCCTTCTTATTTTGATATCCTTAGCTTGTAGAGTTTTTTCCTTAATGATATAACTTCTCTTGTAGTTCTTACGGAAAACAAATCTACCAATTTGTCATATTTTTCTTTTAAAGTTTCGAGTTTGGATACATATGGAATGAGGGGATCCTCGATGGATTATATGAGAATCCTTCGAGCTCTTACTTTCCGTTTCATAAACCTTGAAATTTATTGAGCATATTCCTTTGGTGATTTGTTTATTGTGCCCTTAACATGTTCCATGACCTCATTTTCAATGAGATTCAAATGTGTCCTCTTCTTACATGCAAGAAAGTTGGAAGACCCAACTAACTTGTTGCTTTCCTTGCAAAAAATACATTTTGACAGATTCAAATGTAAACATAAATATACTTACTTGTGAATATGATTCTTCCACTTGTCGCTTCCTTGAGTTTGATGATGATATAGATAATAGAAATTTCTCCTTGAAGAAATTTTTCTTCAACAGCGTTCCTTAGCTCCACAGAGAGGGAGATCACCTAAGAACTTTAAATGATGGTGTCTTTGTTGATGATGATGACAACTTCTTTGATATTGCTTCTCTTGGATGAGTATACTTCAAGTTACTTTGATTTTTAGATATTCTTCAACTTGAGTAGAGGTAGGGTCTTTGTGGTCTCTTTAATGATGACTTGAGCGAGGATCCCAATGACTTCTTCAGGTGTATACTACTTCTTTGATCTAAGGTTTTGATACTTCTTTGTAGATATTGACTTCAAGATGATATTTAGATTTTCTTTGATTCCCTTCTCGATATTTATTCCTTGAATGCTTGAGTGTCCCTTGATGAGATTCCCTTTCCTTGATTTGTCACCTTAGTTCTGATACCATGTTGAGAAATCTAGGGCATCAGGATTAACTTATTTATCTTCTATGATAACTGTTTGTGAATACTTTTTACTTATTTAGATTAGGTTCTTATTTTGACTTAGATTATTATATTGTTCATATTCATTAAACAACTACCAAAACATAAAGAATAATGAGATAAGAGATACAGGATGTAGGTGATCAGTCAGGGCCAAAACCTCTCCAACTTGAGAGGAAAACCCAAATGAATTCTTCTTCTTATAGAGACTTCAATTGAAAATGACCAAGACCAAGACCCTTAACACAAAAACCTCTCCAAGACCAAGCCAAAAGACCTTTCTTCACCGCTTCTTCTTCTTTCCTAAGTCAACACAAGTCAAACTGACTTCTTGCACTGCAAATCTTGGCTACTCTGAAATTTTGGCTTCTTATTTCATACCTACAACCATTGACCTCTTCTGAAAACCTAGTTGCAACATGTATGATGGATGTTGACTAGTTTTTTCACCTTGTTACCCCTTCGCTTGGATGGAAATACTTCCTTATATACTTTGGTTTGATGAATGTTATGTCTTCTCCTTTGATTATGCTTCTAGGATGACCTTACTAGCCTCAACCCTTCTCTGCAGCAGATGCAACCAATTTCCTTCGCATGTCTGATGTATATTAGCCCAAAACAGATCGGAATAAATTTGGCTTCTTCTTCTCTTTTCCTCGCTTGATGGGAGGCTTCTTCTTTTAGGTTTATCACACATTTTCCTCTACTTTAGATCCTTGTTCGGATTGTTTTCTTAGTAAGGTCGAGCTCACTCTTTATATAGAGATTTGCTCTTTGAAATAGGACGACTTGTGCCATGGGTTAGGATGACTTGTCGTTCTATAAATATCTCCATCCTATTTTGAGGGTTGACATGAAGGAGTGCTTGTGAAGAGACCGGAGTGTTAATGACTAAAAAAATATTACTTTTTACAATATGTAACATGTCTTCAATACATGACATTGACTACCTAGACTTTATGACTTGGTGACCAACCCTAAAGGCTCACAATGGGAGCCTTAACTATAAAATAAAATTCCTTAATTATGAAACCCATGACTCAAGCATTAAAAAATAATTTTATTTTTCTTCTTTACATAAATTACATAAAATCATGATTACATATGTCATTATGAAGACCAAACCTAGTTACATTTTTAAACACAATGGGATCTCCTACTTTGAAATATTATTTCTCTTCCATCACCTAGGGTCACTTGAGTTGGTAACAAGGTAAGTCGTTGGATGAGCCTTTTTTTTACATACCTGGCCTCATGTATCTTGAGATTGTAAGAGTTGTCATGCACGTGGAGTAGAAGAATTTAATACAATTGATCTAAATCATGGAGGAATCCAGTGGAAGCACATTAACTTACACAAATTAATCTGTATAACAAGGGGATGTAATATTGAGAGTTAAGTGGAGTGCTTGAAATTAACATGAATAGAATCTTCATCCACATATTGAATATAATATAGCAAAAATAATAAAGGAAAGTGCCTAATGATTGTAACACGCAAAATCATTATCTGAAATACATTTTATTCATAAGCGACAAAGACATGGTTGTATCACTCCATGTGAACAAAGAGATACTTATGATGATCATGTGCCAAAATTCAAAGAGAATGCAAGAGAGTGAGGCCCTTGTTTATTTATTTCCAAATGGAAATAAAACATACAAAAGAGTGAAGAGATAGAGAACTTAAAATATAGGGCAAGTAGAAATCCAAGAGACAAGGGACAACTGAAACCAATATGAAATCTCATCCATAGGAGGCACATCAATTAAATGATCTGGAATTTGTTGACGAGGGATTGTCATCAATGGATTCGTCAATAAAGGACCCATGGACAAGAGGGTTATTAAGGAAGGGCTATCTAAAAATAGGTTTTTCACTAAGGGACTTGTTGATGAGGGGCTAATTGACAAGAGATTTCTTAATTAAGGGCCCATTGACCAAAACCTTATTATTGCCAATGCTGACAAATCATACAAGAAAGTAGTTGGTCAACATTGATGAAAGCAATGTCAACATAATTGTTCTTAATAACAAAGAAGTAGATGGATCATTAGATGTGAGGCTTTAATAATATTTAAACTATCCAAATGTTGAACTAGACTATCGTTGACTTGTGTAAAAAATTTCAAAAATCCCTCACCACAATTTTTGAGAATACATTAGAAGCATTTTCAACCTAAGTGGCACTATTTTGCAAGTGAATGAACCCCATTTTTTCACAAATGATATCTTCTTATACAATTGACACCTAATTATACCTTTAGAGTACATTTACTAAGAAGTAACGCTCATCTCTTACTAGTCACTATATCAATAAATAAAATGGTATCTCTCTCCCTCTCTCTCTCTCTCTCAAAAATATGAGAACCCTTTTTCTTGGATTAAATAACCCTCAAACTTGCCTATTATGATTTGTGAAAAAAGATATATTATTTATTAATGCTAAAACAATGTCAATTCAATGCTTAACAAAATCTCTCTCTCGCTCCCAAAAATATGAAAACCTTTTTTCTGAGATTAAATAACCCTCTAACTTACCAATTATAATTTGTGAAAAAACATATATTATTTATTAAATACTAAAGCAATATCAATTCAATGCTTAACAAAATCCTTGCACTCATACAGAGACTTATATGGTCTCTTCTTATTTAGCTCCATGGACATAAGACAATTTTCACCTTTTCATCCTTCTCATTTTTACCCTTAAGACATATAAATATTTATAATAGTGTTTAAAAATACTATAAAGTTAATAATATATCTCTTTTATTCTCATACCAATAATTTCTAATAAAAGTAAATTTTAACATATAATTATATATTTCTTATGTACAAATCACACCAATCTACTTCTCAATCTTAAAATAAATTGCCACTGCCTTCAATTTCGCATGTACTCTTCGTGCTTTTGTCAATGGAGTCATTAATGCTCTTGGTGCCATTCATTGATTTTGTGGGACGAGGCTTATTTTTTAAGTCCATCGGCTCATAAATGTGTCGAGGCAAGAAATGTCCACCGTTAGATTGAAGCAGTATATCATCTGACGATAGGCATTTCCAGTCTCGGCGCATTTATGGGCCGATGGACTGGGGAAATATTGTTTAGATTGAAGCAGCCTATCATCTAACGATAGGCATTTCCAGCCTCAGCGCATTTATGGGCCGATGGACTGGGAAATATTGCTTTTCGATTTTGTGGTCGTTCATCAATGGAGCCGTTAATGCTTTGTTGTAGTTCATGATTTCGAAGATGCAAAGGGATTATTCTCTTAAGATGGGAGCACCGCCATCCTGCCTTCAAATTCCATTGGTAATGGGTCAATACAATATTCATCGATGCGTCCATGGAGTGAGTTGCCTTGAGATCTGGAAAAAAAGGTCATGGGGTGTCTACTAATGGAACGTTGTTGTTGATTTTCGCATTCGACAAGGCCACCAAGTCCTCGAACGTCGTTATCGTACCTCGCAATGGCAACCTGACCGTAATTTTGGAATTCAATAAGTCGCTCATGGCTTCCAGAATCCCCAGCGGACTCCCAAGTAGCCTTGCAGCAATGTATTCGCTCACACCAGCATCGTCATATCGTGAGGTAGTGAGTTCCAATCACCACAGGCATTGAGGAACTCTCCATACTTTCCATCACCCAATTACTGCCTTCATTTGTTTTCCATCTTAATGCAAATACGTTCATATATACGCAGAATCCACTTTGCGTAGGACTTGGATCACATAGTAGATATGTGTTCGTAATCAAAATATTATTATATGATTTATAGAACTTTCCACTCTCACCTTCCTTTTGGTTGTATGATATATATGTATAATCTTTACGAAACTTTCCACTCTCACCTTGCTTTTGGTTGTGTAATATACATGCAAAATCCACTTTGCACAATACTTTGAATTAGAGTAGAGATGTCTTCGTAATAAAAATGTTATTATAAGATTACAAGATTTGTGAAGTACATATTTCTATCTTCTAAATTAACATTTCAATCCTAATGTGTGGAAAAAATAGAAAATATGTTTTTTTCTAATATCTCTTAAATGGTAGTTTTGTTTGTTTTTTTTTTTTAAATGGAAGTATGGGTTTTTTTATATTTCTTAAATGAAAATAGATTATTGGTGTTCAATGTTATAACCTAAGTTACAACGATGATTTTAAGGGACTACTAGAGGTCATGTGAGGGTTTCTGTGTGAGAGAATTTCCAGACCTTGCCTTTGCGGGTGCGCCTGCAAGTGGGTCTAAACATCTTTAATGAATTATATTTTTTCTTTGTTGTCAGGAGGGTTGTAGCAGGTACTTTTTCTTGGCAATGCCTCTTTTGTTGGTGTCTGGTTTTCTAATATTGTCCTCGTAAATGAGCATGTACTCGTTTTCTTTTTCATTCATGTTATGTTGATAACAAACATATACACAGGATAATCAGTTGCAATATGATGAGGTTTTTTGGCATAAGGGTTACTGCTTTCGGAAGCTTCAAAATTTTACAAGTGGAAGCAGTTTCAATGCCCTACGCAAATATTAGGAACAACTGACCGACAATTACAATCTTTTAGGAATTTTTTTTTGTTTGCACTTCTCAAATGAATTATTTTCATAGTCTCATTAAGATAAATAGGAATATTGAAGCAAAATAGCATATTGCTATGTAATAAAATATGGTAAAATGGAAATATAAAAAGAAAAAGGAAAAACCTTGAAAGTAAAAATATTAAACCACATAAAAAAAAGGGCTTTATAGGATAGAACAAAGGATGTGTGTGGTTTTTTCTTAAAAATATAACTAGCACTTTCCACTAAAGGTGTAAATATACATCGAAGCAATAGAAGGCTTGGAAGATTTTGAAGATCAGCCAAATTGTGAAGACAAAATGGAATGGATGGGTCTTCACACTGTTGCTTTTAACAGTGAGAACAATGCAACTAAAATGGCACCTTCAAAGAGCTAGACAAAAAATTGACTAAGTCAGAGATTGCCTAGGGGATGTTGGAGCTACTCCTGAGTTTCCAAACGATGATTAGAGATCTCATCTGTTGGCCCATGTCCAACGCTTCTCTTCTCGATGAAACAACTGCTACAACAAAAGCCATGTTGATTCAGGTTGGTTCACTTGCTATGAAGGCACTTAAAGCTATTTTGATGGATTTTGATTACAATAATTCCAAGGATGCCTACAGGGTTCCCAAATGTCTATTGCTTCAGTGTGTATTTGCACCTTTAGGGGCAATTGCTAGTTTAGCTATATTTAAACTAAGCAGGAGAGACTAGCTACTATGTAGCACTTGTTTATAACCATCTAACCTTTAAGATTCTTGAAAAATAATCAAAACCTTATTTTTTAAAATCATCGTTCCTTTCCCATCCATGTCTATATTAATAGCAATGTAAAATGTGAACATCATTCTTTGTTGATTTATTTATTTATGAATATCCATATGATTAAAATTCTTGAAAAATAATTAAATCATAAATACCATTCCTTTCTCTTGAATATCCATATTAATGATAAGACTGTATCAATAACACACAAGAGGCAGCAAAAACAATATTGTATTCTAGTAGGAAGTACAAATATGTTTATCCATTACATCAAAGACAAATAAGTTTGAGTCTACAATTGCATGCACAGAGACAAATAAGTGATGTACTAACAATGAAAAGAATCACCAACAATATGTTGACATTGACCAATACAACTATATGATTTCTTTTGCTCCTTTGTATGGTAATTTAAATGATGGGATAGTTAAAAAACTTATCTTGGACGTTGGATCAAACAATGAGTTATTTTTGACAATTCAATTGATTTTGAAGAATATGTTAAAATCAGTTTAGCTTTATTATTTGATATTATTGATAGAATATAATATGAATTAGTGTTAATTTTAAGGATTTAAGGATTATTAATATAAATGTAGATTTATTTTAATTCCAAACCAATCATGTGTTGAAACAAGATTAAATTTAATGCATATTCATTTATCTTTCAAATACCCTTTATTTTATATGATTTTATAATGAAATAGAATACTATGTTTATCATGAGATTTTAGTGGAAAGTTATTTTTTTAATTGAATATTGAATCACATCGACATTTTAATCATTAAGATTGTTAAGGTGTTTAGTTATGATAATTTATAGAATAATTGATCTAGGCAGATATTGGTGGCCACCTATCTATTTTAATTGGATCTGTTATCCATGTCAACCCCCATCAAAATTTTTGGCCATCAGCCCCTCCTGAACCTTTAAAATTTCTATCATAGCCTAAGGAACCCTTTTTCTGTTTATCGTTGCCCTCCTCTGCGCTCAAATTTCATAATAGAAGGCCGAAAGACTCGCTTTTTGAAATATTTAAATCTGAGCCCCTTTGGTCCTAGCCTCTTACAGCTAGTCCTTCACGTGACCCGGGTGCATAACCCTGTGCTAGACCAAAAGGAGCTCATCGTTTAAATGCTACCGGGCCCGCTCTTAGCCGTCAGATCAAACACAGATCAATGTTCCACGACATGTCGCCCTGGTGGACCCCGCGCTGCGCATCGATGCCAAAACCGGCCGGTTTATTTCGCACCACCTTTGCTGGGCAGGCGGTATTCCCCATCGGGCCAGCGATTCCACACGCTGCGTGACAAGTGTCCCAGAGTACGACCCCAATACCGCCCTATTTCGCGAATTATCTCCTGGGCAAAGACGTGCAGTGAAATTCATATAAACCGTCCGATCTTAAGCGTTCGATCCAACGGCTCTTGCTTTCCAAAGTCGTGCAGCTTTTAACTCCCGTCCACATTGCCCCTAACCCACCTCCTCATTGCTTCTAGTCACATTCTTCACCGTAGATTACCCTCTAAATCGGACGATTACGATTTACTCACCTTTGTTATTGACCAAACCCCACAGTCAGTACTCCACGTCATATGTCCCCATCATCCTGTCATAGTACCACCTGTCCCTCCATTTTACTCCACATGCATTCCGCCACCACGGGTCTACATTAGGCTCGTCGCTTCATTTCCAACGCAGTTTCACGATTATATTCGCCTTCTCCTCCAAGCCTGCTCCACACTGTTACGTTGCATTTCTCATCATAGTCCTACATTTTTCACTGGTCGACCATGCAGCAGTTGCCACCCCATTATCCCCACCGTGTCTGCATTCCCGTGCATTATTTTCTTAACATGTTTGCGGATTTTTGCAAGGTTTTCAGCGCCGGAGGCTAACCATAATTCATAGCCCCCTTAATACAGAGGGCTTATAAAATTTAAAGGATCTGTTTTTAAATGCAACAGTGAAGAATCCAGAAGGTCTCTGACGCTTGTCAAGGTTGGTCAACGAGCTGATCAGATTGTCTCAAACTTCAAGAACTCATTCAAGAGGCAGATTCTGTAGAGATGAAATTCATTAATGGTGCAGATAATTATTATCAAATACAGAGAGAGGAATTCAACGTCCATTTTAAGATTTTAAATGAACAATTCAGCATTCAGAGGGAAAAGGAGGGCTATGCATAAAAAAATCACATCCTCCAGTTTTAATTTCAATAGATTTTTCTCTCAGGAAGGTACAAGAATGTTACATATTTTATTCTTCATGTCTCATCCCTGGAGAAATTTGCACCTACAGCCTTTACTTCATGGGGCCAACCTCAGAGTACCTATAGCTCAACATATTAATTAAGCCACATAGGCGTGAATGTTTCCGCCATTTTGTTCAAATTAAACAATTAATTGCTTTCACCTACTTCTTTTAGGAGTTTCTCCTCTCCTTCCTCTATAAAAAAGAGGAAGAAAGACATTGTAAGGGTTCCAGATTTTTATCAGAGAATTGTGCAGTGAAAGGCATTTTTGTATACATTTTGTAAAGCTTTAGTACGAAGGCTCAGAGCCCATAGGGTCTCAGTGAGGAGGAGTTCTATCTGTAATGAGGATTCTGGTCTTTGGTATTTCACAGTATGTAACTTTCTCTTACGTGTTAATATAACATCTCTTTCCATTTCATTTATCTTCCTGTATCATGTACTGGAATGCGAGTGGCTCACTGATTTTAGGTCAGGATTTATCCTAGTTGATACCCATACTTGGATCAGTCAAGCGCTTTAAATATGGCTCAGGCATGATATACTGTTTCATGTTCATTTTATCCGTCTTTCTCATTATACGCTGGTTTGGAGGGTGTTTTGAAACGCTGCATTGTTGTGTATGGAGATTCAGATTGATAGTCTGGCATAATTCTAGTTGTGTATCCGGGTATCAGCACTGCAGTGAATTAATATTCTTGAGAGTTTGTCTTCACTACATAATCTTCGACATTTGATTTCTAGGGTATATTATTTGAATCTGCCTTTGCAGAAGTAAACTGCTGTCTCTTAATTGTCTGATGCTTTTGTGTTGGAGCTTTGCATTGTGTCTCTGTAACATTACTTTCCCTGTGGCAGTTTCTGTAAGTTCTGGTCCCATTTAAAATCAATTTCCTTGTTTACAAGAGATAGCAGGAGAGCCTTTGGATTGACACCCAAGTTATATTATACGCTCCTTGCTATGATAAGATGTCCTAGGCACTAGTCTATGGCAACTCTAGGCTGTCTCTAGGAGTGATAATATCTGTCGACAACATCTTTCTGGCGCCGTTGCCGGGGATCGAATTTAAGAAAATCATTATCCCTAGGCCTCGACAAATCATATTCACTCTCTAATCAGGTGAGCACAGAGAGTTGAAGAGTTGTATATCTCTCACCTTGGCGACTCCACGCTGTTGTTTGTTTGATAAATCTATTGGTAGTCCTGGCTCCTCGAAAGCCACATCTGAGGTCAGATACATCACAGTCAAAGACACCTTCAGTGTCTGACCCTGAGAAGATTATACATAGAAGAAGTTGGAAAGAAAAGAAATCAGTCCGTGCTGAGATCCCTGAATATTCTGTAGAAGATTATCCATCCTCTTCTTCTCAAGAAATCCAAGTAGAAAATCTTGACTCCACTGAGGAAAATCCTGAATATTACTCAGATAGCCCACCCCGGGGAAGTGCTAGAACTAAAGAGAACTTTCATCCTACCCCTGAGGCTGAGGAAGTTAAAAAATTTACAGAAGTAGCCCCTGTTAATCGTGAATTGTTTCCATCTACACCTCAGGCTTCTGTACAGTATACTCCTGTTGTTATTCATACTCCACCTCCGCCTCTTCCTCCATTTGTACACCAGACTGTTGCACAACCCCCACCTCCTCCAATGGCTAACATCCCAGCCTTTTTGTTGAACAAATATGCTCCCCTAGCACTGCCTCAAGTGTTAAATGATATGCCCCAGGATTATTTAAAGATATTGCCCAGATTCACTGGGGAAAATGAAATTGATGCTCAGAAACATCTTGAGACTTTTTGCTCTTTTGCCAAGAACTTTAATGTAGAACATTTGGATGTAGTCTTAAGATTGTTTGTTCAATCTCTGGATGGTGAAGCCAGAAAATGGTTCAAAACATTAGGAAACCGTTCCGTAACCACTTGGGACGATATGGAAAATACCTTTCTCAGGAAATGGGGAGAAAAGAAAGATCATGGACAGTGTCTTACTGAGTTCAATACACTCAAGAAGAAACATAATGAAGGGGTGTCAGAATTTATCAAAAGATTTAATAAGTTATATCTAAACCTCCCTGCAGATATGAAGCCTCATCAGAATGCTGCCAAAGTTGTTTTCATAGAAGCCTTTGACTCAGATTTTGGTTTCTCTCTCAGGGAAAGAAAGCCTGCCACTCTAGATGATGCTCAGTCAGATGCCCTTGAATTGGAAGCAAATTTTTCTTCCACTGGAAAATTAAGAGGGAAAGCTGAACACGACACCAAAAGAAGGGGTAAAGAGGAAGTATCTACTTCTAATCAGGATAAGAATTCAGATAAAATTGAAGAAATGAGTAAAATGATAAAGAATGTTTTTAATAAACTGGTCAAACTTGAATTGGAGACAAAGAACGCAGCCTCCAAGAATTTCCAGAATGCTCCAAACAGGGGTTACAATCCTCAGTATAGGAAGCCACCCCTGCAAATATTGCCAAGGGAAGCAAAGGAACAACAAGATCAATTTCCAAACCCATTATACCTGGAAGGTCCAGTAGATGACTCTAATGAAGATGCTTCCTATGAACTGCAAGATGCAAATCTTGCTTTCTCTAACAATGATGAAGTTGAATGCCCATTTCATGAAGAAGGAGAAGAGCTCAGAGACACAGAAGATGCAAAAATTGATCACTATTGCAAACAGTTTAATGATTTCATGCAAGGAAATTTTAACAGAAAATATGATCTCAGATCTTCAAGGAAGAGAACTCAGACTCAAGATCAAGAAGAGGAGCAACTTCAAAAGGAAGTATCAGCTCAAAAGGAGTCAACGATGCAGAAAGGCACATACAAAGGTAAGAGTCCTCTGAACAAACCTTTGCAGTCTAATGATCAAATTCCTTCTTCTTCAAAAGTAGTCACTCCTCCTAATGTTGAGTCCGTATCAAAAGAAGTTAAACCTTCAGCTGAAAATAAAGAGTCAAAAGAAGTTGTAATAGAAAAGCCCCCTCCTGCTTTCAATTTGCAAAAAGAACTTGAGAAAGTCAAAATCCCAGTCCCTTTGACTGAACTGTTGAAACAACCTGCATATCAATCTCAAGTCACTTCTTTATTGCTCCCTCCTGAAGCACCAATAATTCCAGACAGTCTTAATCTTCAAGAAGAAAGACCCATGGTAGTTTTTGGCCCACATGTCGAGGAGATAGACCCTTCTACTCCTCCTTTCTATGTGTCTCTAGTTATTCATGACCTGCTGTTACACAATTGTATGTTAGATTCTGGGGCTTCCCATAATCTTATGCCTTTGTCAGTCATGGAACAACTAGGTTTACAAATCACACGTCCATATAAGGACCTATATTCATTTGATTCCAAAAGAGTTAAATGCTTGGGGATGATTAAATATTTAGTGGTCAAACTGGCCCAAATTCCAGCAAAAAGCGTAGTAATGGACATTGTGGTGGCTGATATCCCAGCTCGCTTTGGCATGCTGTTGTCAAGGTCCTGGGGAACAAAAATTGGTGGGTCACTTAAACTAGACTTAACATATGCCACTATTCCAATTTTTGGTGGCCAGGAGAGGAGGTTATATAGAGAAACCAGATTTGTCAAGATGGTTACTAAGGCTGACAGCTCAGAGAATTCACCAGTCTACAACAAGGAAGGATATTTTTCATGCTTAATGCTGGAAGAAGATCAAGAATATGCTCAAGAGCCACCCTTCTGCCAGATCAAGACTGAGCAGCCTTCAGTGGACCATGAAGCAGGAGTATGGACTCTACATTTTGATGGGGCAAATTCAAGAGAAGGAAACGGAGCTGGAGTATTATTAATTTCTCCTACAGGTAACTGGATCCCACTGTCTTTTAAATTGGAATACCAATCTACTAATAATGTAGCTGAATATGAAGCACTGCTATTGGGATTACAAACAGCCAGGAGCATGGGCATACAGTGTTTAAAGGTCCTGGGAGACTCTGAGCTGGTGGTCAAACAGGTCAGAAATCAATGTCAAACTAAACATCCATGGCTGAGAGCTTATAGAAATGAAGTATGGGACATGGTGGAGAACTTCTTCTTGGCATACAATATCTAGTTCATGCCCCGGGAGCAGAATAGAATGGCGGATTCTCTTGTTGTAGCTGCCAGTACATTTTGTCCTCCTCAGAACCCTCTCTTGAGGTATGAAGTCAAGGTACGTTATAGACCATCAATCCCAGACAATATCAAGCATTGGCAAGTATTTGAAGATGAGGAACAAATGAAGAGATTCCTGGAAACAATGGGGGAATTCTCCAATATGGGGAAATTGATGACTGTGATGAAGAGGAGGCTGAAAATACTTCAGAAAATAAATGGGAAGAGAAAATGGCATGTAGTAAAGTGCTGCAGCTGAAAGGAAATGTCGTCCCTAGAGGGCTGGTGCCTCTAGAAAGATTATTTGACAAGAATGATGTCCCAGTGCAGTCTGGTAAAGTGGTAGAAGAAGATCAGGTGGAAGATTTGAATCTGGGTACCAATGTTGAGCCCAAAATTGTCAAATTATCCAAGAAGGTCCCAGAGGAATATAAGGAAAAATACTTGAAATTATTTCAGTCATACAAGGATGTATTTGCATGGTCCTATCAGGACCTTAAAACTTTTGATATTAGTATAATGCAGCATAAAATTCCTCTAAGGGAAGATGCAAAACCTTATAAGCAGAAGCTTAGACATATAAATCCTCTCTTGCTTCCCTCCATTGAAAAAGAAATCAAGAAGCTGCTAAAGAAATCAAGAAGCTGCTAAAGGCCAAAATAATTGTACCATTGAGGTACTCAGAATGGGTGGCAAACCTTGTCCCTGTTCGAAAGAAGAATGGAGAAATAAGGTTGTGTGTGGATTTCAGGAATTTAAATAGAACATCTTTAAAAGATAATTATCCACTCCCCAAAATGGACTAAATTCTACAGAAAGTAGTGGGAGCTTCTAGGATGTCAATGATGGATGGATTTTCTGGTTATAATCGGGTGGCTGTACTTCCGAAAGATCAAAAGAAGACTGCTTTCACCACGCCATGGGGAACATTTATGTATGCCAGGATGCCTTTTGGATTGATTAATGCAGGGGCAACCTTTCAGAGGGCGATGGACATTGCTTTCGTCGGGGAGCAGGATAAATTTTTAGTGGTATACCTTGATGATATCACAGTGTTTTCAAAAGATGATGCTGAGCACATTGAGCATTTACGCAGAACTTTTGAAAAATGCAGAAGGTATGGTCTTTCTCTCAATCCACAAAAGTCTTTATTTGCATTAGAGGAAGGCAAACTTTTGGGGCATATTGTAACTAAAGATGGGGTAAGGATATATCCCAAAAGAGTAGAGGTTATAAATAGCATCCCCCTCCCCAGAAATAAGAAAGAAGTGCAAGTGTTTTTGGGACGAATAAATTTCCTGAGAAGATTTATTCCTAACTATGCTGAGATAGTTAGGCAAATAACAGATATGCTAAAGAAGAATAATGAGGTGAAATGGTCACAAGAATCATGGGAGGCCTTTGCTAGAATTAAAGCCGCATTTTCTGAAGCCCCTGTGCTGGCTGGACCTGATTATACAAAACCATTTATGATCTTTTCTTTTGCTTCACCCCATACAGTAGCTGGAGTGTTATTACAGAAAAATGAAGAAGGATATGAGCAGCCTATAGCTTTCTTTAGTCAGGTGCTCCATGATGCAGAACTGAAGTATAATATATTGGAAAATCAGGAATATGCCCTGGTGAAGTCCCTCAAAGCCTTTAGAATGTATGTTTTGCAGTCTCACATTACTGCATATGTCCCTACAGCAGTTGTCAAGGACATTCTCGTTCACGGAGATAGTGAAGGAAAAAGAGGAAGGTGGATTGCAAAGATATAGGAATATGACTTGTATATCAGACCTAATAAGCTGATTAAAGGACAAGGGCTTGCTAAAATGTTATCTGAATCAAACTATCAAGCTCTGGGCATAAATTTGTCTATGATTGCAAGTGAAGAGTCTGAGAGAGAAGAAGAGAAGCAAGGGCTGGAGATGGCTATTCAGAAAGTACACATGAAATATCTCACCAATCCTTGGTACAAGGAAATAGTAGAATATCTTTTGACACTGAGCTGTCCCCCAAGTTGTGACAAGGAAAAATACAGAACATTGAGGCTAAAATCACAAAAGTATATAGTTGCCAATGGCCAATTATATTGGAGAGATCCTTCAGGTATACTACTATTATGCCTCACAGAAAATGAAGTGGAAAATATAATGATAGAATTCCATGAGGGAATTTGTGGAGGACATTACAGTTGGAGGGCCACAACTCATAAAATCCTGAAGGCTGGTTTCTACTGGCCAAAATTATTTGGAGATGTTTTTACTTGGGTTAGAGTATGTGATAAGTGTCAGAAATTTGCTGAGAAACAGAAGTTGGCAGCTCTGCCCTTGATTCCAGTTCATGTAGATGAACCATTTCAACAATGGGGAATAGATTTTATTGGAGAAATACATCCCCCATCAAGTGGGCAACATAAATAGATATTGACAGCTACAGATTACTTTACAAAATGGGTGGAAGCCATACCTGCAAGGAATGCTACTGACACTGTCATCATAAAATTCATGGAAGAAAACATCATATCCAGGTTTGGCTGCCCTACTAGAATAGTGACTGATAATGCACAGGCCTTCAAGTCTGCAAAATTTGTAAATTTCTGCCAGCAGTATAATATTACATTGAAGCACTCCATAGCCTACTATCCACGGGGAAATGGCTTGGCAGAATCCTCCAACAAAACTCTAGTGAGGGCTTTGAAGAAGACAATAAATGAAAATCAGAGGAATTGGGATTCCCAATTGAAGTTTGCTCTATGGGCTAATAGAATCACCAGCAAGAGAGCAACTGGGAAATCTCCATATGAGTTGGTATATGGACGAGCAGCAGTGTTTCCTGTGTAGTTGGCCTTACCAGTGGCATGTTTCATGCAAGACAGTCAGGAGGAACCTGATGACATGATTAGAAGGATAAACCAGCTAGTGGAATTAGAAGAAACACAGAATCAAGTGAGTCAAAGGCTAATTGAGTATCAGGAGAAAATGAAACACATGTTTGATCAGCATGCAAAAGATAGGAAGCTGCAGGTTGGCGATCTAGTGCTCAGGTGGGATGTCCGAAGAGCCGAAAAAGGATAACATGGCAAGTTTGACCCACTCTGGTTCGGCCCATTTAAAATTGTGGAACAGGGAGGCAATAACACATTTATATTGGAGAATTTACAGGGTGACGTGCTAGATGCCCCTATAAACGGCCAATTTCTAAAGCCCTACTTCCAATTCTGATTCAGGCAGAGTAAGCATGATGTACCATATTGTATATAAGTTTTGGTTCGGTTTTGATTTGATACAGGAGGACATGCTGATGAACTATGAAGTAAAGTGCAGAGGGGCTGAGGAATAGAGTTTACATAAATGATAATCAGGTGGTCTATAGGTTCTCGACACGTCCAAGGATGAACGTGTCATCCCCAGTTGGAGCCGATGTTATCCATGTCAGCCCCCATCAACATTTTTGGCCATCAACCCCTCTTGAACCTTTAAAATTTCCTATCATAGCCTAAGAAACCCTTTTTCTGTTTACCGTTGCCCTCCTCCATGCTCAAATTTCATAATAGAAGGCCGAAAGACTCGCTTTTTGAAATATTTAAATCCGAGCCCCTTTGGTCCTAGCCTCCTACAGCTAGTCCTTCACATGACCCGGGCGCATAACCCTATGCCAGACCAAAAGGAGCTCATCGTGTAAATGCTATCGGGCCCGCTCTCAGCCGTCAGATCAAACACAGATCAACGTTCCACGACCTTCCGCCCTGGTGGACCCCGTGCTGCGCATCGATGCCAAAACCGGCCGATTTATTTCGCACCACCTTTGCTGGGCTGGTGGTATTCCCCATTGGGCCAACGATTCCACACGCTGCGTGAAAAGTGTCCCAGAGTACGACCCCAATACCGCCCTATTTTGCGCATTATCTCCCGGGCAAAGACGTGCAACGAAATTCATATAAACCGTCCAATCTTAAGCATTCGATCCAACAACTCTTGCTTTCCAAAGTCGTGCATCTTTTAACTCCCGTCCACATCGCCCCTGGCCCACCTCCTCATTGCTTCTAGTCGCATTCTTCACCGTAGATTACCCTCTAAATCGGACGGTTACGATTTACTCGCCTTTGCTACTGACCAAACCCCATAGTCAGTACTCCACGTCATATGTCCCCGTCATCCTGTCATAGTACCACCTGTCCCTCCATATTACTCCACATGGGTTCTGCCACCACGGATCTACATTAAGCTCATTGCTTCATTTCCAACACATTTTCATGATTATATTCGCCTTCTCCTCCAAGCCCGCTCCACACTGTTACGTTGCATTTCTCATCATCGTCCTAAATTTTTCACTGGTCGACCATGCAGTAGTTGCCACCCCATTATCCTCACCGTGTCTACATTCTCGTGCATTATTTTCCTAACATGTTTGCGGATTTTTGTAGGGTTTTCAGCGCCAGAGGTTAACCATAATTCATAGCCCTCATTGCAGAGGTCAAGGGTGCGTCAAAGGACCGGTTTTTAAATGAAAATTTCATGAAGAAGGTCGTGGGTAGTTGCTTCGACGCGACTTTCATTAAAATAAGCGGGACTCAGATCTGTCCGACCTTCAAGAACCATTCAAGAGGCAGATTCTTGTAGATGAAATTATTAATGGTGCAGATAAAGAATATCAGTCAGAGAAGCGAGGAATTCAACGTCTAGAGCCGAAGATTTTAAATAACAATTCAGCATTCAGAAGGCAAAGAGTACAAGTGCATAAAAATCGTATCCTCCAGGTTTAATTTCAATAGATTTTTCTCTCAGGAAGGTACAGAATGTTACATATTTTATTCTTCATGTCTTATCCCTGGAGAAATTTACACCTACAACATTTACTTCATGGAGCCGGCCTCAGAGTACCTATAGCACAGCGTATCAGTTAAGCGACATGGGCGCGAATGTTTCCGCCATTTTGTTCAAATGAAACAATTAATTGTTTTCACCTACTTCTTTTATTAGTTTCTCTTTTCCCTCCTCTATAAAAAGGGAGGAAGAAAGACATTGTAGGGGTTCCAGACTTTTATCAGAAAATTGTGCAGTGAAAGTATACATTTTGTAAAGCTTCTGTATGAAGGCTCAGAGCCCGTAGGGTCTCAGTGAGGAGGAATTCTATCTGTAATGAGGATTCTGGTCTTTGGTATTTCACAGTATGTAACCTTCTCTTATGTGATTAATACAACATTTCATTTCATATATCTTCTTGTATCATGTACTGGAATGCGAGTGGCCCACTGATTTTAGGTAAGGATTCATCCTAGTTGATGCCCATACTTGGATCAGTCAAGTGCTTTAAATATGGCTCAAGCATGATATATTGTTTCATGTTCATTTCATCCATCTTTCTGCTATATTAGTTGCTTTGGGAGGGTACTTTTAAAATGCCATTGTCATGTATGGATTCTTAGATTGATAAGCCCATACATGGTTCTATTTTGTATCTGGGTATCAGACCAAAGTTAACTAATATCTTCTTATATTTCTTTCACTACATACACCTTCTGATACTTGATTTTTGTGGAATATTATTTGAATCGGCCCTCTTTACAGTAAATTGTCTCTTAACTGTCTGATGCTTTTGTGTTGGAGTTTTTCATCTTGTCTCTGCAACATTAATTTCCCTGTGGCAGTTTCTGTAAGTCCTGGTCCCATTTAAATCAATTTCCTTGTTTTACAAGAGATCGCAGGAGAGCTTTTGGATTGACACCCAAGTTATATTATGTGCTCCTTGTTATGATAAGATGTCCTAGGCACTAGTCTATGGCAACTCTAGGCTGTCTCTAGGAGGGACAATATCTGTCAACAACATACAGCAAGATGATGCAACAATTTGAGAGGGAGCTATAGTACGAATGTGGCAGTGTCAGTGGCAGTGGCATGGGCAGCAGTACAGAGAGCAGCAATGCAGTGGATGGAGGGCAACAGGCCAAGCATCAACAGCACAGAATCCAACTTCAAGATCTTGTAATGCATGGTGTGAATGCATTGCTAGAGCACACTTCATGCTAAGAGGGAGTGTTAAGATTTTGTATTTTTGGTGTAGCATTGGGTGTGCTCTAGCCCTGAAATTTTGTGGAGGGGTTAAGACACACTTGAACTCCAAAACCCACAAAGTGTTTTGTGAAAATTTAGCTGGTGTTCAAGTTATTCAAATAATTAATTATTTTAATGGATTTCCTAAGTCTAAACTTAGGAAAATTAAATAATTAAAGTGAATTAATTAACACATGTGATGAAATGTTCTAAAAGACACAGATCAAGAAATATTTTAATCTCAGTCGTTGAAGGGTTCAATGAAAAATTATAAGAGAAAATCTTGAGGGTCAGTTGGAGACACACATAGAGTTGCAGAGCGAAGAAATAGATATGGAATTCTAGGGCGGGTTCGCTAAGAATTTCCGGAGGAATTTTCTGTAGCGAGGGATAGTATTGGCTAAGGGGATGATCTGATCCCAGAGCCAAGAGTCAGTAAGAGGCAGAGGAGCAACAACAAGGATATCGTAGAGAAGCATAGCAACAACGACGCAGGTGTTGCGCAACCACTATGCAAATGTTATGCAAGACAGCGCAGAGGCTCCAGAGGGCTTTAGAATTTACACAAAGGGTCTCCAGGGCCAACGTAAGGCCTGCGTCACCCTCTCAGGGGTTACGCAATCCCTCTCTGGGCAGCATAATGGCATTATGAGGCTAGCAGGGTTGAAGCTAGGGCTTTAGGGGCAGCATTGGGGTTTCTAGGGCCAAATCCATGTTGAGTCTTGTAAATATCGTTTGAGGGTGTGGATCAGTCAAATATTTGGTTCTAGAACAACAAGTTAGCTACATATTTGATTTATTTTATTCTCTGTCGTGTTTTCCAGATATGGAACCCATATTTACTATACTCAGAATCTACTTAATAAAATAAACCCTCATATCCGTTGCGTCGGTTTTCCCGCTTTGGGTTTTTCCGGGGACTTATGTCCAAAAATCCATGTGTCACTTTTTTGGATGAGCGTATTTTTCAGTAAATGATCTTCATGTGTAGACTGTAGTTGTGTTTATTTTGGTATATTTCGAATCTCATTTCTGAAAATAACTTGTAATATTTTAAATCAAGTAGGAGAAATAAACCATGATAGTGCAGTAGAATATGCACAGATAACTCATCACATCCCAATCATTCATCTTCTAGAAAATGCAGTAATATCTCGAGTACCACCCCAAATCCTATTCCTGAGGTAGGATGCTCTTCTCAACCTAGTCTGGAGTTAGCCTACGAAGTTACCTACATTCAACTCTAGAAAATACAGCTTATTACCCATCGGTTTGTGAAAGTTATCAGTTTACTCCTTGTTGCTCATAATCCTCCTCATGATCCTAAGAATAAAGAAACAAATCCTACTGTTGTATTGGTTACATCAGTGGAAGAGTTAGTTTATGCCAATCTTGAAGAATTGGTAGAGTCTTCACAAGAAACATTCCAACAAGAGCCGCTTCCATCTATTCATGAAGAGTACGAGGAAGATCTTCTTCTTTCTGACGAAGAAAAATTAGTGGTTGATTTTTGTCTGAAGAAGGCTTAAACGGTGAAGGAGAAAGCTCATCGGATTCATAAAAGGAGGTGGAACAAGGAGCCAAAGATATGGTTGATAAAGACCTGGATTGTATGGCCCAAAGGCCACTCGCTCTTTCGGATAGCCTTCATAGAATGCCTAAACATCCAAAGAAGTTGTTATCAAAGTTTGATCCTAAAAAGAAAGCTAAGGCAGAAGACCATCTTGATGATTTCTACATGCATCTATGAATGTTAGAGGTACAATATGATGATGTTGCTTATTGGATATTTCCTTTCACTTTAGAAGGTAGAGCAGCAATATGGTATCATATTTTGCCTGTTAATTCAATCCATTGTTGGAGGGAGTTTAAGAAAAAAAATTGGAGAAATTTGTTGATGATAAAACTCTTGTCGTGCTCTTAAAAGTGCTCAGAAATATTAAGAAGGGGGAAAGGATAAAGTTAAATATTTCAATCAAAATTTTAATTGTATATTGAACAAGATTCCCTTAGACACGCAACCTCACAATTCTATTACTATAGATTTTCATACAACTTCCTTTCCAACAAACATTTTTTTTTGTTAAAAGAATTTTTTATCTGTATATGAAAACTTGAAGGTTTGATGAAAGTTTGCAAGTGATCATTTATGTTATTTTATGCAATTATACAAGTTGCCATAGCACATTAATTAAGTTTTAAACTCAGTTTTGCAGCATAAAATAGAGACAATAATACCATAACAGAAACACAAGACAACAAAATCATGAAGGAGTTCATCCCTCATTGGCTACATCTCCTGGTCTAGCTTCCAATGTTGGGCCTCTTTCATTATGTGCTCAAAATATGTGTTTACATGGATTTGCAGTGCTCATAATGCAAAAATATTGTTTCCAATGGCTCCTGAATAGTAAAAAACCACTAGTTGGGCTCTCTCTGCACTCAAAAAGGTCAAAAATTCACTGAGTTGTGCTCTAGAACAATTTTTCTGCTAATTGTCCTACAATCCGCACCCACCTGTTATCCATCCTAAAAATTCTGCAAATTTCAGCATCGTGGAGCAACAAATTCGCCCCGCGCTGGCAAGATTCACTTCAGTTCAAGTGTAAATTGTCACCTCTTTAAATTTTCCACTGACCCCTGTGAGCGGATACGATGAGGCCAAGTGGTGTGTTTTTCAATGTAGATCTAGGACCCATTCAAAATTTTGGCAACATTTTTTTTTAATCGCCTCACACCGTGGTTAGGTGGCCGTGTTACCATGGGTTTCAGGGTTGGTTTAATTCTTGCCCAAGACTTGAACTAGTACTCTGGTTGCGGTTGATTGGTGGTTATGTTTTGTGAGTCACGCGTTTTCATACCCGATTGTTACCATGATTGATTCTGTGGTAGGGTTTCAAAACCCGTTGGGTTATATTAACCCCACGCCAAAACTTGAATTATGGTTGCACATTGGTTGGGTTATATAACCATAGATGGTTACATAAATCTCCTTGCCAAACATTTGAACTGCGACTTGGGTCACGTTACTGCCGGTTCTCACAACTTTCAATTGAACCATGGTATGGCATGTGATATGTGCTTTGGGTTCGGGGTTAACCCTACACCCTCGATTCCTCGACCTGCGGTCTTGTGGGTTGGGATGGACCAGGGTCCAAGGGTTAACCCTGGCCCCGACCCCCAACTTCCAAACCGTTAAACCTTAAATAGTACTTGCGCACCATAGTTAACAAGGAACACTAGTGGCATCGAAGTAGGACATTGTGTTGCCACCTCGATGGTCACGAGTTCGAATCCTGTGAGGCAGTTCGACCGATATAATAAAATTTTACAATGACATCAAAAGGCCACATGGTAGCCAGCCATTGGCCCACGTGGCCCTCCAATGTTGGTCCAACCTTCAATCAACCAAAAACCACAAAAAATCGACCAATTAGAATAAGAAACTTGGCGAATAACCACTGGCCTAAAAATACACATTCAATCTACACAATCATATGGCTAGTCATCGTACCGACTACTGACTAGGCATACCCGAAACCCAATTACAATTTTTTTAGTTGTTTGGAAAATGGTCAGAACGTGATATCGAGAGAATACGATATCGGTTTTGAGCGATTCGAATTGCGTTGGATTCAGGGCGACGAGATCTTCGTTTTGGAGCTAGTTTCGAGCACTTTCGAACACTTTGAATTTTGAGCACTTTACTAATCCATTGGATCATTCCTCCCCAATAGAAGCTTTTAGACCTCCAAAAGCTCATTTTCAGTCAAAAAACAGATGAGGGTATCATTACCTCACCCTTCTAATCTCAACCATTTGGATTTTCTTGGATTTGTCTCTTTGAGCCTTACATGAAGGTACTTCACTTTCCCTTGTTTTCAAGTTCTTGTTTTTCTGTCAAGGATGATATCTTGCTGCAATTTTCCAAGATATTCAGAAAAGATAACTTCCTTTGAAGGAATTTGAAAACTCCCTCCTTGATCTTCAATCAAACGATACTTATATAATTTCTTCATTTCACCTTGAAAACTATTGTCATAATAATGCTTAGCATCTCTAGCCTTACACTTGGCTTGACTCTTTACCAAATGTGATCGCCATCGTCATTCACCATCCTTATTCAAAGCCAAAACATTATGAAACCCACAAGAAGATGTCTTAGAACCAATGTCCTCTTTATAAAATAGCTTTTGCACTGTTTTTTGTTCCCTGCATTCTTTAACACTAGCATCTTGTTCATAGCCACATTCAACATTGATGCATCCTACTCCAATTGCACTTCATGTTGTTTTCCTATTTTAGGAGTCAACATGTTAGACTCCTTAAACATATTATCACATGGATTAGCAACCTCAATAAAATTAGATTTTAAACTTGATTCATATCCTTGAAAGGCTTTAGATTCATCAACATCTTTGTGTTTGAACATTAACAATGCAAAATTCGGACTACCATTAACAAGCCTCTTCATTTTTCTAGCATTCACAAGAGATAGACTCAATTTCTTGCTATGTGATCTAACAATGTACTCAATCCCATTTTTATACAAATGATATTTTTTCTCATGGCAATGAAAAATGGATCTCCTCTCATATGGGCTTCCCAAAACAATACCACATATGTCAAGTGGTACTACATGAAGTTCTACCTCATTAATGAAGTTTACATTGATGGAAAATCTAAGTATGTGTTTTCTTGTCACTTCCAATTTTTCACTGTCACGTACCCAACCTAAAGGATAAGGTTTAGGATGAGGAATGGTTTCCAAAATCAATTTTTTGACAATGTCTTCTGAAATGAGGTTTGTTTGTGATCCACTATCAAACAAAGTATCTATCTTGGTATGTTTTGAAACAACTCTAATGTGGAAAAGCTATATTCTTGTATTTTCATATTGAGTTTCAATGAGGCTATTTGAAGAACTAGTACTTGCAATAGTGCCCATACCTTTCAATCCCATGGTTGTGATTATTGTTTCATCCCTGGAATCAAAACCTAAATCTTGTTGTATAGTTGCAGCTGCCTTTTCTTTCTCCTTATTATTAAACTTTTTGGGTCTCATCTCCGGATGAAGTTTCCAAAAATGGTCTTCATCATGGCCTTCTTTGGAACAGTGTTTACATGTGAGTTTTTCTATCTCCTTCTTGATGGAAGCATTTTCTTCCCTTTTCCTTTGAACTTCCCCTTTCCTTTGTATTCAGACTCAAATGAGTTCTCACTAGTTTCTTCAAAAACCTTCTTCCCTCTTGCTTCTAGATGTGTTTCCTGTACACAAATTTCTAAATTTGTAGGTTTAAACATGACAATAGTGTGTCTCAATTAACTATGTAAACCTCCAATGTATTTGAGTAAAGTGTCTTGGAAAGATAAATCTACACCCAAAATCTATGCTCTCCTTCTAAACTCTTAGGTATAACTTTGCACACTTTGACCCTTTAATTGCCTAAAGTTTTGCCAATCCATTACAACTTTATGCATGTATGCTAAAGGGTAAAACTCTCTTCTTAATACAACAACAAAATCAGTCCAAGAGGATAAAACCTTACCATGTTTCTTCATGTCCTCTTGAGTTTTGGATTCCCACCATATGAGTGTTTCACTTTCCAACCTTAATGAAGAAAGATGAGTCTTGGTCTCATCATCTTTTATCCTTTGTATCTTGCAATACACTTCAACCTGACGAACCCAATTATCCAATTTCACAGAATTTACCTCTCCATTATACATAGGCATTTCAAACTTTATGTCAAGTTTTAAAAATGGAGTTTCACCATGTCCCTCTGGAGAATGTGGAGGTGTTTGTGAAGGGGTTGTTGTAGAATATGAATATGGTGAATATGAAGGTGAAGATAAATGTGGAGGTAGAGTTGGTTTATCACCATTTCCTCCATTCCCTTTTGGAGGCTTGTCTCCATTTCCTCCATTTCTCTTTGGAGGATTTGAGCTCTCACCTTGCAATCTTGAATTCCTTTCCTCATAAATGAATTTCACCATCTCATTCATGTGAAAGAATTCTTTCCTAAAAGCCTTATAATCCTTAGAAATATTTTTAGGCTCTCCTGCATGTGCCATCAATGGTGAGGCCTTTGGTGAAACTGATGGTGGAGATTGTGGCAAATGTGCTCTCCTTGAACAAGCTTAAGGAATTGCTACCACAAGCTTTCCTTCTCCTATTTTGAGCTTCAAACTTATAAGCATAAAAAAACACTTGCAACATATTTAAACCCTCAATACAAACAAAGAACCAAAGCTTTGATACCAAATTGATCTGTATATGAAAACTTGAAGGTTTGATGAAAGCTTGCAAGTGAAATTTTATGTTTTTTTATGCAATTAGACAAGTTTCCATAACACATAAATTAAGTTTTAAGCTCAATTTCGTAGCATAAAATAGAGATAATAATGCCATAACATAAACACAAGACAACAAAATGATGAAGGATTTCACCCCTCCTGGGCTACATCTCCTAATCTAGCTTCCAAAGTTGGGCCTCTTTCATTATGTGCTCAAAATATGTGTTTACATGGATTTTTGGTGCTCAGAATGCAAAAATATTGTCTCCAATGGCTCCAGAATAGTCAAAAACCCCTATTTGGGCTCTTTCTACACTTAAAAAGGTCAAAAACTAACTGAGTTATGCTCTAGAACAATTTTTCTGCTAATTGCCCTATCATCCACACCCACTTGCTATCCACCCTACAAATTCCGCAAATTTTGGCATTGTGGAGTGAAAAATTCGCCTCGCACTGATTTGGGTGAAAATTATTGCCTCTTTAGATTG
Source organism: Pinus albicaulis (assembly GCA_034641835.2). Taxonomy (NCBI): domain Eukaryota; kingdom Viridiplantae; phylum Streptophyta; class Pinopsida; order Pinales; family Pinaceae; genus Pinus; species Pinus albicaulis. Next base: position 794,298,421 of record CM076575.1, on the reverse strand, counting down.
TCCACTAGCCCTTATGACTGGATACGATGAGGCCAAGGGGCGCGTTTTCCGCTGTAGATTTAAGATCATTCAAAATCCTGCCAACATTTTTTTTAATTGGCTCACACCGTGGTTAGGTGGCACTGTTACCATGGGTTTTGGGGTTGGTTAAACTCTCACCCAACTCTGTAACCATTTCTCTGACTGTGATTGTGGTTAATTTTGGTGAGTCACGGGATTCCATACCCGACTGTTACCATGATTGATGTCAAGGTAGGGTTTCAAAACCCGTCAAGTTATAATGACTCCGCGCAAAAAATTTAAATGTGGTTGAACGTTGGTTGGGTTATATAATCGTTAGTAGTTACATAAATATTTGCGCCAAACATTTGAACTGTGACTTCGGTCACGTTACTGTCGATTCTCACAATTGTCAACTGAACAATGGTACGGCATGTGATATGTGGTTTGGGGTCGGGGTTAACCCCGCGCCCTCGACGCCTCGACCTGCAGTCTCGTGGGTTGGGGTGGATCAGGGGCCAGGGGTTAAACTTGGCCCCGATACCCAACTTGAAAATTGTTAAACCTTAAATAGTACTTGTGCACCATAGTTAATGAGGAACACCGATGGAATGGTGGTAGGACGTCGTGTTGCCACCTAGATGGTCACGAGTTCGAATCCTGTGAGGCAGTTCGACCGATATAACAAAATTTTACAATGACGTAAGGAGGCCACGTGGTAGCCATCCATTGGCCCATGTGTCCCTCCACCATTAGTACATCCTTCAACAAACCAAAAACCATAAAAATTCGACCAATTAGAATAGGACACTTGGAAAACAAACATTGGCCCGAAAATACACATTCAATATGCCCAGTTAGTGTACGGACTGCCGATTGGGTGTACCTGCAACCCAATTACAATTTTTTTAGTTTTTTGGAAAAATGGTTATAACATGATATCGAGAGAATGTGATATCATTTTTTAGTGATTCAAGTTTCATTGGATTCAAGGCGATGAGATCTTCGTTTTGGCGTCGGTTTCGAGAACTTTCGAACACTTTACTAATTCACTGGATCAGCTGCAAAGGGGACACTGGATTTAAACTTACAGAGGCAATTGCCATGGAGAAATACTTGCATGCCATTGGAACTATTACTAATGATGAATAATCGAAAGAATCCAAGGATACTTGTAAGAAGTCCCAAGCCTCTTCAAGAAAGTCTAAATAAAAGGATTTTGTTGATATTGAAATATTTATTAAATCTTAAAAGTCACTCATTAATGAAGTCTCTGAATTAAAGAGAAATTCAAGCGAGGCCTATATCATTAGCAAGCCCCATAAATATTTCTTATTCATAAGGAATAACAACAACCATCCAACTAAATCTGCCCAAAGCTCAAATGTTGTGTTGAATGTTGAAAGCATAGGCATGGATAACTATTTCTCCTTCCATCAAGAATAACATTCCGAGAAAACTTGCCCATAATGGAACCATAACATGACTTCTCTGGAATCCCATATTGTTGATACTTTATTAGCAGATGAGCAGTCTAAGTAGACAAAAGAAACAAACGAGCCTACACCAGCAGAAGAAATTACAAGTAATGGACACTCAGTTAATACCTTTGATTTCATTCTCAACATTGATAAGAAAAGTGTTGAAGGACCATCTGAAAGTGAATCCCTCCCTCAGAAACAAACTGCTCATTATAATTTGAGTAAAGGGCCTGTTTCTGAACATGAAGTGACAAGACAAAAACTGAAGAAGCAATTGTTAAGAAGGATCTCAACACCAACCAATCCTACTTAGAATGCACAAAATAAGTCTAGAAATGTTACTGCTTCTAAGAACGCTTCCACTATCAGTAAAAACAAGTCTATCACTCCAAAAGTTTCGAACAAATCTACACCTCGAGACACTTTATCACTGCCTGCTAGAAATGAGGCCATCAATTATAATATCATTGAGGACTTGAAATAGCTTGTGACAACATTTCCATCTTTGAGCTCACAAATATAGCAAGACAGCATAAGCTTCTTGTCCAAGCCTTCTCACAACCTTCGTCAGGTGACAAAGGTTCTACTTCTCAAACGATGTCTGGTAAGGCTCTTAGAGCTCTCAAATCTATGGTAAATGTTGTAATTTTAGATACTAACACTCTCTGCCCCCATTTTTGTTAACTTTTGAATTTTTTAATTACAATGTCCATAATTGTTTGGTTGATTCAGGTGCATATGTGAATCTAATGCCATTATCTGTTACTAAGAAAATTAATGTTGATTGGGATAAAATAGATGCACAAATCATTCAGATGGACATATCACTTGTCTAGACCATTAGTGAACTCAAGAATGTTATTATCCACTTGTCATCAGAACATTGGGTATACCAATGCATAAACATTATGATCGTAGACATGCCTATGGATTACTCTTGAGTTGATAATGGTCTAGTAAATTACAAAGGTATTTTTCAATAGATTGGTCACATTTATGGCTTCCATACAAGGGAAGAAACAACCAGATTTGAGTGGAAAGTGAGCTCTACATGAAATATATTATGGCACCACTTGAGAGTCTTAATGAGCCTATCGTCTTTGCAAACGTAACCTTTGGAAATTGTTTCTTGGAAATTGATCACGAATATTATCAAGCACAAATATCACCCGTCCCACAAGATAAACAGTCAGAGCTCCTTCCTTGTACTCCAACTAGTGCTAATGAATCTTGTAACATAGATGTACATAGCAATAATAGTGTAGGGACTAGTTTAGTAGCTGACAATATTTGGACTTTGTACTTTGATGGTTCAAAAACTTAGGATATCTCTCGAGATGGTTATATTCTCATAGACCCATATAACATGAAGTACATCCTGTCATGTCGTTTGGAGTTCGAGTGCATAAATAATATTGTTGAATATGAAGCTCCTATTATTAGATTAAAGAAAGCCATCGACCTAAAGGTAGAGTTTATTAAGGTAATTGGTGACTCAAAAGTGGTCACTTGCCAGGTATGGAACACTATCCATTGTGTTTCACCAAGTTTTAAAAACTACCAACACGAGGTATGGCGCCTTATTACTTTTTTAAAATATTTTAGTATTATTTATGTTCTTAGAATTAGAAATGTCGCAACAGGCACATTAGCTCATGTAGATGCTAGAATGTCACCTTTGAAAAACGGTTTTTTCTATAGAAATTATATATAAACCATTTGTGCCCGATAACGTAACTAATTTTCGTGTTTTCAGTGATGACCAACAAATACTGTATTTTATGGCTAATGTGGACATGTTAAAGATGTGTCCATCGAAGAAGATGAGCACAACAAGGCTTTCCATGAAGCCCTCTGATGCAATGAAAGGCAATATTATGCCTAAAGGTGTAGTGTTCTTATAAAAATTATATGATCTTCGAAACCGGTTTAGAGGACCAATTAATACTAAGACTCAAATCTTGAAGATACCATTTGAACAAGTCGATTTGGTAACTCAAGATGATCCAAAATATGTAAACCTTGACACATGTTGTTCTCCACAAGGAAGACAAGCATTCATCCACCTATTCAAACAATACCGAATTGTGTTTGTGTGGACTTGTGATTATTTAAAGACATACAATACTTGTATTATCCAACATGTCACTCCTATTAAAGAACGGGTGAAACCTTTTCAACAAAAGATAAGGAAATTTCATCCAACTCTAGAACCCCTAATCCAAGAGGAATTAAGAAAGTTGATGGACACTTGAATCATTTTTAAGGTCAAGCACTCTACTTGGGTTTCAAATTTGGTTTGTTTCGAGAAGAAGTCTGGTGAGATAAGGTTATGTGTCGACTTTTGTAATCTCAATGAGGCATTAGACAAAGATAATTACTCGGCGTCATCCATGGAATAGTTCCTCCAAACAGTATCTATTTCTAAAATTTTCTCACTACTAGATGGTTTTTCTAGCTACAATCAAGTGCTAGTGGAAAAACCTAATTGCCTCAAAACCACTTTCAAGACCAAGTGGGGAACATTCTCCTTTAAGTACATGCCATTGGGGTTCATCAATTTTGGTGCTACATTTCAAAGAGCAATGGAAATCTCCTTTCGTGGCCTTATTGGACAAAGTTTATTAGTCTATTTGTATGGTGTAATTATATTCTCTAAAAGAAGATCATACCATGTGCATCGTCTAAAACAAATATTTGAGTGATGTCGCAAGTATGGGATTTCTCTCAATCCCAAGTAAAGCATCTTTGGCATGTCACAAGGCATTCTCTTGTCACACATAATTTCCAAGAGTGGAATCAAATTTGATTCAGAAAGTGTAGAAACTATAGCTCAAATCCAATTCCCTATGGACAAGAATGCCATGCAATCTTTCTTAAGGAATATTAATTTGTTGCACAAGTTCATCTCTAAGTATGCTCAGATAGTTAAACCATTACAAGAGATGATTAAGAAAGATGCAATCTCTAAATGGGACAAAATAGAGAAAGGTGCTTTTGTTCATATCAAACAAGCTATCATTAATGCACCTACATTGTTTAGTCTTGATTATGGCAAGGATTTCCTGCTTTAAAATTTTGCTTCAGATTCATCTATTACAGTTGTATTAACACAGAAGGATGTTGAAGGAAATGAACGACCTATTTCTTTCATGAGTGATGACTTCCAAGGGTCAGAGTTGAATTACCCTGCCATTGATAGACAAGCTTATGTTGTATATAAGCTAGTCAAACATTATTGGCCATACTTCCTCAAAGCTCACACGACTGTATATGTGTCTTGTTGAGCTGCATCTTTGTCCAATTTTTTATGATTTTTTATCAAATAAATACATACTTGTACTTGGTGTTTTTAATCATTATTAATCCATTATGTTGTTAATTAGAGGAATTTAGAAACAATAGTTATTATTCTTGTTATTAGATAATTTGATGAGTGTTTTTGATAAATTACTTCTTGGTTGCAGGAAGGCTCGATGCAGGAATGCATTTGAGTACAATTCACCAAATGCATAAAAGCAGCAGCTGGGTAGTTGAATTGATGTAGGTGAAAATATCCAATTTGCGATCAAATGGAGCAGAATCTCTCAATTCCGAGACATGGGTTGTGTTCAGAGAACCATGTTTCCTATAACCCAGAAAACGTTTGACGAAATTCGGCTTCGTGAAAGAGTTATCATCAAGGAAATATTCCACTAAAGATCACTCCTGAACGTGAATGTATTGGGTCTCTATGAATATTGCTATGTTTGGGGATTAAAACAAATCTTAGTTCACTCTTAAATGGTTGTTCGCCCTTTCGTAAAATTCACATAAGCCATCATTCTCGAGGAGTTTCAACTAGCCTTATTCAAGACTAACAAGAAGGTGAGCATTTTTACAGGCAGGCTGTTTGAATTGTTCGATACAAAGCATAATGGCCTATTAGGATTTGAAGAGTTTGCATGTGCTCTCTCAATGTTTCATCCAAATGCTCCCATATACGATAAAATAGAATTTTCCTTCCAACTTTATGGCCTAAAGCAGAAAGGCTTTATTGGGAGACAAAACGTGAAACAAATGGTCGTAGCTACCCTTGCAGAATCTAGCATGAACCTTTCAGATGATGTGGCTGAAAGTATCATTGATAAGACATTCGAGGAGGTAGATACGAAACATGATGGGAAGATCGACAAGGACGAGTGGAGGAGTCTCGTTCTGCGACATCCTTCTCTATTAAAAAACATGACTCTTCCATATCTAAAGGATATCACAACATCGTTCCCAAGCTTTGCCTTTCACTCCGAGGTGGAGGGTACATGATTATACTTCAGTGGTCATCCGGTAGCATTAAATGCACAAAATTTAGCATGCAGTGGTGTGCTTTGGAGAATTTTTTATCAAGGATCATAGCCACCAGTCGTGGCACCCATAGCACGCATCATTTCAACCATACATTATCGATTGGGGATAAGCTAGGCTTAATGGCATTCTGAGAGGCGTAAAAGGAGAATCGCAGCCTTTGTCGAGCTCTTATCAATTTTCCATCCTTAAAATCATTGTTGAAGCTACCTTACGATACCTTTGCCAGTAGTGTGTGAAGTCACATTCTTCCATAAGCCAATCGCACCTTCCAGCAACAGCAAAATCCCACAGAAAGGGGAACGATTTCCTGAATTTGGCATTCTATTTCAAACCAATTCTCATTTCGTCAAAATAATCTTCTATATTTTAAATTGGCTAAATTAAAAGCCCAAGTTTGTGATTAACAATGTATATATATCAGTTGTGCATTAGAATGAAGGGGTCGATCCATTAGAGATAGGTAGCTGCACAATAGATAGAATGTGTGTGAGAGAGAAACAGAGAATGTGAGTTAGAGATTGTAATTGCAAAGGGGCAGCCAACGATTATTAGCCCATGCAGTAGTTTGTTTGATTGGAATTTTAATTTCCATCTATTTCTAAGTGCAATTATGTTTGCTATGTGTAGTGTATATATATATGATCTGATGCAGGTGGACAAGGTTCAAATCTCGAGCATGGTAAGCGTTCATGACTAATGCAGAGATTCAAGCAAGTAAACCAATGTCGTGAGGGTCCAAAGCTGAGTTCTTGTTCGTTATTATACACACCAGCATCACCGTGAGTCCATATGCGTGAATTCATGGTCGTGTCATCACCGTGATTGAGCCAAGCAAGACCATCTACACAAAAGCGGCGATCATCATAGAACGCAGAGCATCAATCATTGTTGAACGCAGCGCAGTATTTTAGCAAACAGAGGTAGTGAATTGCGTTGAGTTATATTGATGAAGCGTCGATGTTTTTTTTAATCCCATTAATATATATAACGCAGAGTTTTATGGTTGATCATTTAAACATGACGTAGAGTTATGTTGATAGCAACAGATTTTTAAATCCATTGGTTCATTTATATAATGGATTTTTAATTTCACCCTTACATATAAATTGAAATGTTGCTACAGCAAATCAAATTCACAAGTTGTAGAATGAAGGGTATATGAAAAAGAAATGATGCAACAAAGATTGTGGTTTTTTATGGATATAGAGTTGCACACTAAAGAGCAAGGGACAATTATATTCTATCATTTAAGAAAGTGATTCTGGGACTTATTAAAAAAGGACAATTTTGCTATATTAAAATGTATGTAATTGATAAAGTGACGAAGAAGAACATGTAAATTTGCTCAGCTGGTAGAGATCATTTACATCTTATTGAAGGACATAATCTAAGTTTCACTAGAATTTGTGTAACTACTACCTTTGCAGTGTAAGTGTAGGATTAATTAAATTTTCCTACATCAGGATTTATTTTTAATTAGAATCATTATTGCTTTTATAGTATAATCATTTATATATAAGTTTGAGCGTTGATTTAATTATGCAGTACCAGTGATTGAGTTTTCATTATCGAATGGCATGAGTTTGATTTAGTTTTCGTTATGAGATGCATGCTTTCGAAGAGTGGTTTGTTTTTGAATAATTTGTTTCACTTACATTAAAATCTTTAAATAGAAAGCTTATCATAGGCCATTTGCAATGCTATTTTTAATGGGATTCTTAAGTGTTATTTTATAGAGTGAAATGGTTTCTTTTAGCAATAGATAGAATTGTAATTTGTTAATTTAAATCTTGAATTTGTTATCAAGAGTAACTTTAGCTAGTTTAATGTTTGAAGTTATTATTAGGGTAATGTGTGTGTTCTTTTAGTTATCTCAAGTCTTAGTTTCAAGTGTTAATGTCAAAGTTAGTGAGAGGAGTTAATAGATTGAGGTTTTTAAGTTATCATAGGAGATTTTAAAAGTAAAATGCTAGTGCGAGAATGTTACATGATTGAGGATTGATTTGTAGTTTAATTACAGTGTGGAGTTTGCAGTAAATGGAATTGGTTCAGTAAGTTTCATTTTCAAGATTGTTTATTTGCGAGCAAATGTGTGTTTCATTCCAGTATCTAGTTTATCATTACAAAGGAACATATTTATACTCTGATCAGTAAGCTGAGCCAATATGCAGTACAACTCACATTTATGACTCCCGGATTGATAATTAATATTGAGAGGTTAATCCGAAAATTAAGCCAACCAACATGCCTCATCCAGTAGTCAAAACAATCTTAATGCAACAAGAGTTGGGTGAGAAGGGAGAAAATTGGATGACCTATTTCCAAGAATATAATATGGAATTTAAGCCAGCTCATACAATTAAGTGTCATGGCCTTTGTCAACTTGCAGCCAAAGTGAGATATGTTACATAGCAAGATATTTCAGGATGGGAGCATCAAATAGAGATGTATAACGTTGAACAAGTTCCCCAGAAAATCTCAACGGTGCCATGGTATTTAGATATATGATAATACTTAGAGCACGACACATTTCCCACACATTTATCAAACAAAGAAAATAGGGAAATTCGCCTTAATTCTATATCTTATCAACTTGTTCATGGAGTGATTTTCAAAAAGCACCATAATGATGTCTTGCTAACACACATAGAACCTCAAGACAAAGACAAGATATTAAGAGATTTGCACGACAAAACGGCAGGTGGACACTATGCAGGCGATACAACTGCGCATAAAGTAATCAGGGCTGGTTATTATTGGCCCACCTTATTTAAGGACATTCACGCTTATGCCTGAAATTTCCCATCTTGTCAAAGGTGTGTCGGTCGAGACCAAAAGTGAGTTGCCCCAATACTACCAGTAGCAGTTCAGGAACGATTCCAACATTGGGGACTAGATGTTATTGGAGAAATATTTCCACTCTAATTATAGCAACACTGATACATCTTGACAATGACAGATTATTTCACTCGATGGACCAAAGCAGTTCCTTTAGGACAATTCAACGACCAGGAAATCATGCAATTCCTAAAGCATAACATTTTAACCAAGTTTGTCATTCCAACGTCTCATGTCTTTGATAATGTGACTTAATTTTCTTCATTTAAACTTTACGATTTCACATTTTAAAATGGTATCTTATTAAAGCATGCATTAAATTATTACCCAAAGGGAAATGGTTTAGCATAATCAACAAACAAAAATCTCATTCGCATAATCAAGAAAATTGTTTTCTTCGAGCAAAGGAACTATCACAATGCTTTGGTAAATTCATTATGGGTTGATTATGTAACCCCTAAACCTTTCGTTAAAACCTCACCATACTTCCTGATATATGGCAAATAATTTATCTTACCTCCTAACCTGCATCTCCCAGCCTTGCAACTCTCCCAAGAGTCCCAAGGAAGACCATGCCTTTTGGTTCAAAGCAAGATAAATAATTTTCTTAAACTTGAGGAAGAAAGGCTCAAAGCTAAAGAAAGATTTTCCATTCACCAAAACCATATTAAGCGTTGGTTCGATAAGCAATTTGCAAGTACTAAGAGTTTAGATGTGGGTGACTTAGTATTAAAGTGGGATAAATCCCACGAAGAGAAAGGAAACACACACAAAATTCCAATATATGTGGATAGGCCCTTACACCATCGAAGAGAAACTTGGCCACAATGCTTTCAAATTGAAATATTTAGACGAGAGGAATCACCCTTGTCCTGTTAATGGCTGATATTTGAATCTCTATTTTGAGTAGTAGCTCTAAGTTATGTTTCCTATACAATTTGTTTCTTCATTGTCTGTTGTTTGTCTCGTGTTTTTCGTGTCGATTCATGTCCCATCTTTTTTTGTGTCCTAGTAATTGTACATAAATAAGACCTTGAGTGAAAGAGTGCACGGCTTAAAAATGCTTTGTGGTGGAGTAAAGAGGAAATGTGACAACCACAATGCTTGGCTATCTATTAATTCTCCTTCTTTTGTTTGGGAAGATGTCGTAGGTTGAGCTAAGTCTAGACAGAAAATACGATACGTCCAAGAAGTAAATCTCGAGATAGCCTATAAGATCTACATATATTCTAGTACCCACTTATTCAACTTGGTGTTAAGTCTATTTGGTGTTTTTACATGCTTATCCAATCTAGTAGAGAAAGGATAAGGGGGGAATATAAAGCGAGAAAACTAATATCAGTGGTTATATTAATACTTCTCTAAAGGGGAAACCTCTTATTCTCTCAATAAGTTTGGATCCCTCTTCCACTCGTTGAAATAATAAGTGTCAAAGTGTAGTCCTATTAAATATAATTTAATAAAGGGCGAAAGAAGAGAAATGCTTCTTCCGTAGGAAGGTGAAACAAGTGACTTCATCGAGGTACTATTCAGGCTCACGGGCAGCGAAGCAACACTTTTGATCCTGTAGTGACTCTATCGGGGTACTTTCCAGGCCTACTGGCAGCGAAGAACCACTAGAGATTAAAATCATACTATGAATATCTAAAACTCATCATGTGCATGTTACCCTTTCCTAGATTGAAACAATTGCAATATGGCATATATGTTGTGTGTTTGAACCAAGGAGAAGAAAGTAAGGTGCTATGTATATAACCGGGTCAAGAGGGGAAGTCAAGGCAATCTAATTGGTGAATTAATACTTCCTTAAGGACTTACCCTTTAACTAAAAATCTATTCCTAAGAAGAGAAGCTGAAGTTCACCCAGTGTGTCGCTAAGTTCTTTCACTACTACAACACCCTCCAAAACTTCACTACATTCAAATTTTGGAGTCTACCAAAATGTCACATCAAGTGTCGCTTTGGTCATCAAGTATTGTTTCTAGTCATTTCACATTCCTAAAATGTTCTTGATCATTCATAAGTATCATCACATTATTTAGAACATCTCTAGTGGACTTCATGGTTGTAATGCCTTTGTTTGTTATAAAATGACACTTTTGGTCACAGTCGCATACACTTTGCCTATTAGGCTTGGAGAGTGTTTATAAACTGGTGTTTTGATGTGTACTTTTCATTTTCTATCTTGTCTAAGTCTGAGTTCCCATGTCTTATATTCCAAATTTAGACAAATTTTGGTTGCAAAAGTTATCCCACTAAGGCTAGGAGAGTGCATGGTGCACTCTTAAGCCATATTTAGGACCCCTTCCCTCTTCAGAGTGTGCCCTGCACCCTCCAAGAGCGCATGGCACACTCCCAAGCATCTTCCTCTCATTCCCTTACCAAACTGCGCCCTCAAAATAAACCTTCCTCTTTGTTGAGTGCATGGAGCATCACCAAAGCAACATCATGATCCCTTTAGCCTTTATCCCTACACCCTTCTTAGCTTCTCTTGAGCGCACAAAACACTTGGGAAGGCCCAATCTTAACACCTTCAGCCTTAGGACCCACACATTGTGCCCTTCTTGGCCTCATAAGGCACATAACACACTTCCAAGCCTCAGTGGCCTTCCTTCGCCCTTTAGACCTATGCCATGCGCCCTCCCTTGAGCTTCCTCTCTCCTAGTTGAGTGCACAATTCATCCTTGAGCCTTGAAGCACTCAGTCCTTCCTCCCTAGCAGTGTGCCCTTACACCCAAAAGTTTCCTTTTCCTTCCTAAGCGCACTGTTAAATCACGAACAAAGAGTGTACATGAAACATGTTAGAATAAGAGGATTTTCAGATTGATGTTTTCTTTCCATGAGTGATTTCAGTTGCAGGTATTCCAGAAAAAACCTGGAAAAGATGCATGAAGAGATCAGGAAAAGAGGATAGTCAAAGGAAGCATATAAAAACGAAGAACATGTGATGTGACAAAATGAAGAACATTGAAATCCTTATGATCAAAGCAGCCCAAATTACTCCATGTGATCAAAGACCCTTTAGAGGGAAAAGACATCAACAACATGGAAGTTGCATGCGATATCAAAGATACAAGTGGCGACATTGTCACCTATGAAGAAATTCCATGTCATCAGTCACTATGAGCCCAAGTCTTAGATATAGTGACTTGTCATGTTCACATGATATGATGATGTGGAAATAATGATATAATCATGTAATTATTGTAAAGACAAAGAAGTGGAAGTCCAAGAGTCATATGTGGACAAAAGATCCATGTGAAGAAGTCCAAAGGACATGTAATTCCAAAATTCATTTAGAAGTCCAAGAGTTATATAGAATTCCAAAGGTCATTATAAGTTGAAAAGTCATAAGAGAAACTCAAGATTCATGGGAACATGAAAGGTCATGCCTCAAGTTATAAAAGGAGACTCATTACTCAAGAAAAATATTTTCACCTTGCCTTCTCCCACAAGGCATTAGAGATATAGATATATTATTTTTGGGGAGCAAGTAGTGGCTCTAACGCTCCACTATTGGAGCTAGTGATGTTCATTGTACTCATGCATCTTGGAAATTTTGCTTAATACTTGAATCCATTCGGCCAACACATTGTCATACATGGATCATGGATGTTTTGAGAATATTATTCTAATGTTTACGATTTATGTTGGCTTTCATATGTACTAAATGAATTCAACTACTTCGGTGACTTTGGTGCTCAACTTGTTGGAAATATGTTCTAATAATTTTAATGGTCATAGCATCTATGTGAACTATTTCGCTTGATGTCTAATGATTCTTCCTTGTTTATATGTGTGTATCTTTACTAATAATTCTCTTTTAGAGACTCACTTTTCTTACTTGCAGTGAAATAACCTTGATACATTTACAATCAAACATTCCACAAGGCACACTCTCTCTCTCATTCAAAAGCACGTGCACACTACTCTCTGATGCTAATTGCTTAAGCTAAGGAAAATCTCTAATTTTATGGCAGTAAAGTTGTCTTTTCAGATGGTACTCCTACCCCAAATGGTGTGAGGCCTAATTGGAACCTCATATCAGAGAGATCCTTTTTATGGTTGCGAGTTCTAGCACTATCAGCATAAAGTTTTTTTTTTTGAAATTTTTAACCAATCTTGGAACATTAAAAGCCTTTGCTACAAGGTGTTTTCCTTGTAGTTAGACTAGGTGGAAACATAAACATTTGAAATGGATGAATGAGATGATCATCAACTAATACACAAAGAGAACACACATTAGAATAAGTAATAAGTAAAATAAGTAATAGAAGAATGAGTTAATATAACCCCTTAGTCATTCTATAAAAGGTTGAATGGGACAGGTGGAAAATAAAAAGATATAATATGCATAATATTGTGGACCCTCATTGATCTAAAAGGAAGAAGAGTTATTGGATCAATGTGTCATTGAAGCGTTAACCTCATCTAAGTTGAGGGATGAAAATTTGTTAGATGTGAAAGAGGATGTAATCTCAATGGTTCTTAGTCTGGATGAGAATATGTAAATGGTGGAGGTAGGATTTAAAACCATGCATCTATAGAGAAAACATGGAGGTCAACTATTGTGGACCCATAATATGAAAAACATCACATCTAGCATAACTATGTCTCAATAATAGTGAAATTCCTTAATATTTCTTGCATACTGAACCTAAAATGGCACTAGTTTGATTGATTAAATGATGCAGGATAATTCACAAATAGTATCTAGATATAAATGCTATATGGAGAGGGTAATTTGATATATATCACACCTAAACTAGGTGAAATTGAATTGCCTATACATTTTGAGGATCTCATGGGAGCACCCCCTACTGAAATTACTTATGAAGGAAGTTCAAAAGGCATCATTAGAGAGTTGCAAAGAAGAAACATGACTTAGAAGAGATAATGTAGTTGATTACAAAGAGAAAAGTTGTCAGATATAAGAGGTTGCATAAGAAATGTGTGGTCGAGAGAAACAATAGTAATCGACTGAGGACACTAGTTGAAAATATGAAGTAGTTACGTAGACCACCAACATCACCACCTCTATTATAGAGTTAGTTAGTACCAATAAACATGTTCCAAACCAACATTTGACATGTCCATATATAAAATGGTAATGAGTATCTTGAGAGGCATTGTTTTATCTATGAAATGACTTGGGATGTTATGGACATAATGGCTAAAACCAAACAAATGGCATAGTTTGTAGGGGAACTTATACAAAGAGGTTTGACATGATTTATGAACTTCATTAACAATTAAAATAAGTAAAAGGTGGGAATAAAGTGAAATTTCTTGACTTTATTCAAAACCTAAGATGTTAAGCATTTTCTACCTCATAAATAAAGGAGATCAAGCAAATTCCTAGTGAATTGATCAAAGATTATGATAAAAAAATTTAAGGATCTATTGAGCCAAATTCTTCATACCATCGATAATGAGTTACTCATGCAATGATTTATTGTTGGGTTGTTTAGATAAATATGACAACATCTAGGACGCATGATATAAAGCCTTGTGAAGAGGATATTCAAAAAACACAAAAAATAATGTACGATGATGAAGGGATAGCCTTATTGTCGTACAAAATCTCATTATTGGATAGAAGAATAAAAGAGGAACTAAAAATGATGAAAAAAATAACTTGTGACTTATCCATGAGAAGATTAGATCAATTATATCCGTGAATGACATTCACATGAAGGATAATTGCAAATGTATGGAGTTTAACCAAGGTGTTATGATAGTGAATACAGATTATTTTTATGACATCTATGAAGACATGTCAAACCATTCCATGAAATATTGTCTACACAATCTGCATAATGTCAAATTAAAATGGCATGCCTTATCTGAGGAACTAATCCACAACACATTGTAATTCCAACTAAATGATAGAATAAAACTAGTTACTGTATTATGTACCATGCTTTAGTTACGAATAAAAAATAAACCCCATAGGGAGGATGCTACTAAGGAAGAGGTGATGGGGGCTACTTTATAAGAGGTGGTTACAGAGGTAAAGGTTGATATGGAAGTTGACGTTGTCATGGTTAAGGAAGACTTGCAAGAAAACGTTACATTTTGATCACAAGGAAGATGATTTAAACCCAAACCTATGTTTCAAGGATATCACTAATCTCAAATTTTGTACCAAATTTGGTGTAGGAGATCATTCCTTAGAGGATTGTTAGATTATGATTCAAAAGACAATGGATAGAAATAATGTCAACTTCTTATAGGCTATGCCAAAGAATGAAGTGCTAAATTCCAAAAAAAAAAATGTAATTAACAAGCTAGGGGGAAATAAGGGAGAAGGAGCATTGTTGCAAAGAACTCCTTGGATTAAAACTAGGAGAAAAAGAAAAATATTAATATCTAGATCCAAAAGAGAAAAGAAAATTATTATCAAAGCATTAAGCATATTTGAATAAATGAGCAAGGAAGGAGACACACATGAATCTTAATGAAAAGAGGATAAGAAAGGAAAATATGTTGTACTAGAAAAATTTATTAATCTCCTAGAGGAATAAGAGTTAACAACTAGACTGCCTAAACTATTTAATGTAATCAAATACTACAAGGAACAATGAAAAACATTCAAGAGCCTATGTGAATTGCAACAAGATAAAAGGGTTCTCCATAATTATGATTGATAAATTGACATAGATATCGAAGGATTATTGATCCCCTAGTTTATAGTTGACTTCGGATCCTGAGTGAATATTTTGTTGAAGGAAACATGGGTTTAAATAGGCAATCCTAACCTTGTTAGGTCAAGAAAATTTCTAAAATTGGTAGACCAAAGTTTTTTGTGCTTGTTGGCATATTGAAAGGCATGAAGAACGACTATTATGTGAATACCAAATATGGTTGACTTTGAAGTAATTAACTTAAACGAAGGTGCTACAACATACATGGGTTTAATCAATGAACCATGGGATTGAAACATGAAACAGATTATATTTTTAGAAAAAATATGGAATTGAGCTGAAAGGGTATGGAAAGAGGACAATAATAGCACTAGATACTAAAGAAGGAAAAACTTTGCTAGATTTATGCCATGAAGATGGTGACACAGGAAAACTCTGCCAAGTAATATAGGGAAAATGAGACAACAATGAACCAAATGGTGGAGGTGAATTTCAGTGATGATCATCTACGTCTACTAGTTAAATTTTGGATATAAAACTAGATGACCAATAGATGGAGAATTACAAATAAAGTGTGAGAGATTCTTGGACAATAAAATCTACACCAAAGGAAAATTTCAAACTTTACTTCTCCAATAGTGCAATACCTACCATTTATGAAATATAATCATATAGCAACCTAGTCTAAAGCCTATGTACATAGATTTGATTACAACCCATCCAAATTTAAAGAATGAGAATATCTTATTGTTCATGTTGACCAATTGTCACAAACTATTGGAGAACGGGGGAAACTTTAAAGTCAAGTACAATCATTTATGAGACAAAATGTATGTTAGTGGGTGCTCACACTCCTTGACTACAAACTAGACCAACACCACGACAACCTTTGTCAAAATATTTAGAGATAAGAAATCAATAGTGGTAGCAAACATTAAAAAGTTAAAGTCATCATTTGAGCCAGAGGCACACATTGAGGAGTACAAGAAGGAACAAAGGTGAAATGAGAATTGGGACGAGAGAATTTTGCCACATAATTTCCCAAACAATCTAGATCTTGGTTGAGGAGTTTGATTATCTTTTTTATTCAGAGGCCTTATTTTTAGCTACGTTTGGACCTAAGTTTTTAATGGGGCGTGCATGGGGGCTTGCTCCCCAACTTTCGCTAGGGAGTAAAGGGGGGTTAACAACAATTATTTGGAGCCCCACTTTACGAGGGTTAGGGGTACCACCACCAAAGCGAATATTTTAGAAAAAAATACCTTCTAAAATATTATAATTTCATAGTCAATATGGATCATTCATCATTAGGTTTGGCGATAGATATTATGTTGGGGTATTTCTCCCCTATAAAGAAACCATGTTTTTGTGGGGGAATTGTATTACGATTGTGTGATATTGAGGTAGCTACTTGTAATTAAGAGAGAGGAGACTATGAGAGAGAGGAAAGGAGGTTGTAGTGGATGTTTTTCAAGTTGTAATCCCTTCATTCTGTTGGACAAAATTAAAGGAAGGACACATTATTTATTTGTGGATGTATCCGAAATAGAGTGAACCATGTATATTGGTGTCTCCTTCGTATTGTTTCATTCTATATTTTATTTCCAAATTCACTTTGATTTTATTACTCAGTGATTCTATTCCTAACAATTGGTATCAGGGCCGAAGGTTTATTTGGCTAATAAAGCTCACAGGAAAAAAGGGCTTCTAGTTGGAGTGGGAACAATGGCAGAATAAGGTTTTAGGGTTGAGAATTTCACAACCAAAACTACTAGCTATGGAAGATGTAAATAGAATATTATCTATATTAGGGGAAAAAATTATACTATATGGTAGAATAACAAAGAAGTCAATAACTATGAAAGACAAA
Source organism: Pinus albicaulis (assembly GCA_034641835.2). Taxonomy (NCBI): domain Eukaryota; kingdom Viridiplantae; phylum Streptophyta; class Pinopsida; order Pinales; family Pinaceae; genus Pinus; species Pinus albicaulis. The sequence goes on along the minus strand of CM076575.1, from coordinate 794,281,241 downwards.
AAATGGGAGATTTTTAACAGAACAATACGACTATGTTTGGTATTGTTAGTGCTTTTCAAAATTTTAAAGGAAAAGACAACGAAGGGTTTGATGACAACATTGGATAAATTGTATGGAAAACCCTTAGCTTCCAACATGGTATTTCTTATGAAGCATTTATTTAATATGGAGATGTCATAAAGTGGGTTTGTTGTTAATCATTTAAAATTTTGAATATTGTCACTAGTCACTTAAGTTCGTTAGGATTAAACTTTGATGATTAGGTTACAAATATTTTGATTTTTTACTCATTCCCAAAAAGATGGAATAACTTGGTCATGGTTGTGAGTAATTATATCTTTGGTTCAAACACTTTAAAGTTTGATGATGTCATTGGTGTTATCCTTAGTAAGGAAATGTGACAAAAAATCACATGTGAGACATCAAGTAATGCTTTGACTATAGAGGATAGGGGAAGAAAAAGGGAGAGAGGAACGAGCCAGGGGAATCGTGGAAAGTATAAGAAGGGAACATCCAAATCGAGAGGGAGGATAGAGTGGTGGCTTTGTGGGAAGAAAGGACACAAGAAGAAATATTATTAGACTCTAAAAGGAAAAAAAAAAGGGATGTGAGAAATGAAAGATTAATAAAGAAACAAATATATGATATGATGTGTTACAAGGTGATTTAATCTTTGCAGTAGATAATATTATTGATTCTCAAGTGATATACTCAAGCGCTTCATTTCATGCGAGACCCCATAGGAAATATTTTCAACACTATGGTCAAGGTGATTTTGGATAGGTTTATTAGGGTGATGATGAACCATGTAAAATTGTGGGAAAGGGTAAGGTATGTGTAAAACTACAGAATGGAAACCAATGGTTGTTAAGGGATCTAATACATGTTCCAAATTTAAAAAGAAATCTAATTTCAATAGGGAAGTTAAGAAGTGAATGTTGTACAATTAAATTTATAGGAAATTCATGGAAGGTCCCTAGCGGATATTTGATAATAAAAATAGAAGAGAAGGTAGGAACATTGCATTTGTGTACTATTAATGTTGACCTTTAAGTTTTTTAGGTTCTACAAGAGCATATACAACATTATGGTTTCACGAGATCAGGCACATGAGTGAGAAGGATATGCAGATTCTTCACTTAGGGAAATTATTGCTAAATACAAAGAATATATATATATATATATATATATATATATATAGAGATATACGTCAAAGTCTATATTATATTATCATTTCAAAAATCACATCATGAGACAACAGTGTTGTGATACATCCAAGAAACTCGAGTGGAAAAAAGGGCCCTACTTGACTCAAGTGTGTTCCAAGCCATATAGTGCCATTAGTTATTTCTGGAACAAAGCTAAAAAAAACAAGCAATTACAAAGCTTCACGGAGGAGGGTTCGGGGGGGTTGGTGGTGGCCCTGCAAAGAAACCGGCATGGTTGTGCACATGGTAGTCGATATGCTCGATCTGGATTTCCAGTGCTCGGAGGTGGTCGTGGGAGCACCGCAGCTGACGGTGCAGACTCTCTAGAGCATCTAGAGTTTCATTTTTCATATGTTGGATATCATTTATATAATCAATGAGCTCGTTGCGTTCTTCATACCTCTATTTCCATATGTTGTCCAGATTGAGCTGGATTCTTGCATCTGAGCTGAAACCATGTCCAGGGTAGCTGAAACGTCAACTTAACCAGGTGACTCGGATAGAGAGACCGCCATTGCAGCCACGGAGTGCTGGCTCTCTGTGGATTTTGAATACGAACTCAAGTTCCCATTTTTCCTACACTCCTCCATCCCGCGACCGAGTCCTCCTCTGTGTGCGCGTCCATGTTCCCGTGGCATGAGATTCCCTTTCCCGCACCTTACTGCTTCTTGGCTATACTCCAATTTCCCATGCGAAGTGCATCCCCTTGAACAATAATGCAGTCACACAGACCGATGCCTCCTATCCAACCGTTTGCACCCACAAACTCACGAAACACTGTTGTCGGCCCGAATGCCACTTCTTCACTTTGTCCATTGGTGGAGAGGAGCCTCCAACCACACACCCACCAGACTGTGGTTGGGTCAGAGTCGCCTCTAAGCCCGAGCTAGCACCACGGTGTAGTCGTCTCCCCAACCGTCACAAACCTCATCCCCTCAGCGGACCAAGAGTGCCACAAAAGCCTTGCCCAGGTGGGTGCCTTCCTCACAAACAATCTAAATGAAATTTCTACCTCTTCACTCCTTTTCTCTTCAGTACCTATGCTACCAAGATCCCATGGGAATCTGCTCCACCATCCCCAATTCACCGTCTCCCTCTCCTACCCCCACACTTCCTGCAATTGAAGCTCAAGCTTTAGCTTTGAGAGCCAACTTCGGTGCATAGAGAAAAACCTCCTCACAGAGTTCCGCCATCGCCCACACCTGTAGAATGCTGACTACCTTGCTCGCTAGCTTGATATGCTCACATCTCCCTCCACGCCTCTCATCCCTAGGGACCATAAATACTTTGAGCGTGGGAGGTTAATGTTGCTCAGTGGTGAGTGGCATCAGGCCTGTCCGGCCCATGCAGCCCGCCCCCACTTGGCCATCAGATGTGACACCCCCATCAAGGATAAATACAAAGAAGGTTGATTTAAACTTTTGTGAGCATTTTGTTTGTGGAAAACAAAAAAGATTTAGATTTCTGAAAGTTGGGAAGGAAAATAAGAGTGAAAAGTTAGAGCTTGTGCATACAAATGTATGGAGACCAACTCATGTATCATCCCTTGGTGGCTCTTATTGTTATTACTATTATTGATGATTCAACCAGGAAAACTTGGGCTTATTGCATTGTAAACAAATATGATGTTTTTTATACTTTTAAGAAATGAAAAGTTTTGGTTGAAAATGAGACAAGAAATAAGTTGAAGTGTCTCAAATCAGATAATAGCGATGAATATTGTAGCAAGGAGTTTGATAGTTACTATTCATACCACGAAATTCATAGAGAAAAGATAGTTTTAAGAAACCCACGAGAAAATAGTGTGTCAAAAAGGATGAAAAATATAATCATGGAGCATGCAAGGAGTATGAGATTGCATGCAGGATTATTGCCCGTCCAATTTTGGGTAGATGTTGTTGATACTACCAATTACTTAATAAATTAAGGGCCTTCAAGTTCCTTGGGTGATGGCATTCCAAAGGAGGCATGGATAGGTAGAAAGGTAAACTACTCATTTTCTAAAGACTTTTGGTTGTGAAGCATTTGTCCATATTAATGGACAAACTAGAACAAAGCTTGAGGAAAAATCCATGAAGTGTACTTTTATTAGATATGGAGTTGATGTTTTTGGATATCACTTATGGGATTGTGAAAAACACAAAACCATTAGTAGTAGAGATGTGGTATTCAATGAGAAGGTCATTTACAAAGATCAATTGCAAAGAAAGAAATAATAAAATGAAAACACAATATACACAGTGCCTGATCAAATCACAGAAAAATAAATTCCAAAAGAGTCACGAAACCAAAATGTTCAATAACAATAGTAGCATGTACCTAAAACTCCTATTTATGTTGTTAGAAGATAAAATGATCCATAAATTTCCATGGATATTCCACTAAATAGTTTGTCACAATATATAGGATAAAAATCACACTTTAAATCATAAATAAAATATATATAATATTACATTGTTGTGTTCATGAATGCAATATATAAAATCTGGAAAATAGAGGACAAAAAAAAAACGCTCACGACCATAATAACACAAAATATGATGTGGGAAACCCTTACGGGGAGGAACCCAGTTGGGAGGTGAGACTGTTTTGCTCTCTCTTTCTATGAATGGAAATGGATGCAAGTATAAAGGAGTGAGACTCGTGGCCCTTGGGCTTCTGTAATGCACAAACCCTCTCTACTGCTCTCTCTCTACCCACTGTCAACTACTCTGCTCATTTATGGAACAAAATGCACTTGAATATAATGGAACACCTTTTCCTTCTAGTGACCCAGTTATAACACAACTTGATAGCCCACTAGTTGTTAAATTTTACTCCAACTCTTAACTAGAGTTACAATTACAAATCTTCTAGAGTCTTATTCATCATGATCACTATTGGCCACCAATTTTGGTCAATTTTGCCTATCATAAATCCACCTATTTACCATCATATTCCACCTTCTATCGTCCAAATGTGCCTCATTTTAGCCTTACTATGCATATTCAGGTAATGAAATTAAGTTTTTCAATTTTTAGAGATTTTTTGTAAAAATTGGGTTTTAAGAGTATTTTTGGACTACGCTAAAAATTCTCGTAATAGCTTCATGGAAGTCATATGTGCAGGACACCTGGGCGCGAGCTGAGCATATATTTGGAAAGCTTGGGAACCACAGATGGAAAAATACCTATGGGTTCGGTCAAACTGAGCTAAAATAGGCATGGTCAACTCTGGTCAAACTTGACCCGTTTTTCAGAAATCCCTAGGAAAAAGGGTAGAATTAGTATTTTTGGGGATTTTCTTGATTTTGTGAAACATAATGGATGAATTCGATCTAGATGGATGGGATTAGGATGGATAGGACTCTTAGAAACATTATAGCTCAGTTTATTTATTATTTTTATATTTAAACCAAGCTTATGGATCATTCAAGCATGTATAATTTGTGTAATTTTGTATTGAGAATTTTGAAGACTTTTTAGATAATTTGAAGAAAAAGTTCCACTTTCTATTTGTTGTTCATGTTGTCGATGATTGATTAAGTTTTTTGTAGCTGAGAAGTGCTTCAAGTGTGCAAGGCAAAGGTGGAGGGCCCCCACACTAAGCTAGGTACACTTTGGTTAAACTAGCATAATTTTCATGCAATATTTTTTGCTTCAAATTTTATTATTCAGTCATTTAGATGTGTGAAGATTTCCTATGGTTGTTGGATGATTATTGCTTTAATTCTAATTTTCATATGAAGGGACAAACAAGAATTTATGTTAAATTCTCTTTCTATCTAATTATGAACAACAACTAAGATTCATCATATTTTCCTTTCTTGAGTTATTTCTTGAATTTACAGTTTAATGCAGTGGTAACAATGTTGGAATAGAACTGTAAAGAACGACAACCTGGACCTCCTAAGTTCGGAGCCTCTTCTCTTAATTTCTATACATCATAAACTATTGTTATTCAGTTTCTCTTCATGAAGGTAGTACTGTAGGGAAGGACAACTAGGATCTCCTAAGTTAGGAGCCTCTTCCTTCACTTAAGAATCTTCTTAGTTAGATTTTATATTTGTAATATGCGTTTCCATAAATCTTAGAATTTAGAATATATTTGTAATATCTGTTTCTTTCAACTTCTACACTTTGTCTTCTAAAATTGACTTCATTTGAAATCTATATATTTTGGACATGCTTCCAAGTCTACAGACCCGGATTGACAAGTAAAATATATGTGTTAGTTTACTTAGTAAATTGACCCACCATTTTTGGCTTCGTTGCCAGGCAAGCATACTTCAATATAGTTAATTAGGAAGATTTAAAAAACACACACACACAACAAAAACAACAATAAAATTTAGTTTTTTTTAGTTATGTTTTTTTATGCCTATAAAAAGAGATTAAAAAGGTAGATTTTATAAACAGAACCACCCCCCCCCCCCCCCCCTCTCAACCACCCATAGGAGCAGGACCATCAAGACTAATTACACCAGTTGTTGGGAGGCCAACTTTAGAAGAATTGGAAGAAAAACAAAGATCACGACAAAGATTTACTCTTATTAAAAGACAAACCTTGTTAGCCTATGTAGTGAAAAGAAAACAAACACCAAAAGAAACACCTTTCATAAAATACAAAAGGAAACAAATTCTTTTCTTTTCTTGAGGGATTTAGCAGATACAATCATATTAAGATAGCATTGGAGGATCAGGATAAAACTACATTTACTTGTCCTTGGGGAACATATGCATACAATGTTTTGCCTTTTGGGTTATGTAATGCACCTACTACTTTTCAAAGAGAAGTCCTAGCCATCTTTGCTGATTTAATTCATGAATGTGTAGAGGTCTAAATGGATGATTTTACTGTCTACGGAGGTACATTTGATGATTGTTTGAATAACCTTGAAAAAATTCTAAAGAGATGCATAGAGACAAGCTTATCCCTCAACAATGATAAATTTTTGTGATGCTAACTGAAGGGATAGTGTTGGGACACCACAATTTATTCTCTACCCCTATTCTGCTACTTGGAAAACAGACATTGATTTTCAATGGACAACAAATTGTCAAAATGCATTTGAAATTATATATATATATATATATATATATATATATATATATATATATATATATATATATATATATATATATATATATATATAAATGTAATAAAATAAATAAATAAAATAAAATAAAATAAAAGATTAGGAATAAAGGTAGACCCAACAAAGATACAAGTCATTGTAAACTTAATGCCACTAACAACACAGAAAGAAGTAAGAAGTTTCTTGGGATATGCAGGCTATTACAAAAGATTCATTGAAAAATTTAGTAAAATAGCTCTACCCCTATTCAAGTTACTTGCAAAAGACATTGATTTTCAATGGACAACAAATTGTCAAAATGCATTTGAAATACTGGAAAAAATAAAAAATAAAAAATAAATAAATAAAATAAAATATATATATATTTTTAAATTTTTATTTTATTTTATTTTATTATTATTTTATTATTATTATTATAATATATATAATAATAAAATAAAGGTGATTTAGCAGATTTTTTTTTTATTTTCGAGCATTTTGATTTCGAATACACGTAGATTTCAGACTCAGAGCGAAATGGCGATTAGGGTTATGGTTTGTTCCACCCAGGCGGCCGCTCCCTCCTCTGCTGCTCTCGCGCCGCATCTGCTTTGGCAGCCATCTCCATCTTCCTTTGTCTCGGACGGTCCCTGCTCTGCATTGCCCGCCCAGTATCAGCATTGTCCCGCAGCCCTGACGTTGCTTCTGCATCTATCAGAACGACGACAGAGTGCTTTGATCTTAGGGAGCCCCTTTCGCTCCTCTGAGGCACTGCATGAGGATTCCAGCGGTAGATATCATGCTCCAAAACCTCTGGACAGGCGTGCAGACTTTGACCCTCTCTTTTCTCAGTACGCCGGTAGCAATGTAGGTTTTTGCTTGCGGAGGAAGAACTTGACGCCTTTTTATTGCTCTGTCTCCCTGTTCTTAGTTTCGGATCTGAGATGGAGCGTCTGTCTCCCCTTGCAAGAGAAATGTTCTCCCAAACAACACCCAGGCAGACTTTCTATTGGAGACGTTAAAGATCCTTTCTCTGTGTCTACACAGCAGACTTCCAAGATCTCCTCTGCCTCCTATCAAATCCAAATTTCAATACCTTCTGGAAAGACCATTTTGCATTGGGTTCGCTCCTCAGATCTGGTGCAGACTCTTCAACTAAATCTGGAGCACAGGATTGGGATACCCTCAGCCCTTCAGAGGCTTCTCTTTCGAGGTAAACAACTTGAAGATACTCTGTCCCTCTCTGCTTACATCATTTTTAAGAATAACTCTTTAGTACTCACCCTTCGTTTGAGAGGTGGTGTTGTTGGACAATCCTCGTCTGCTCCTTCATTCTCATACAAAGAAGCGGTTCACTCGGAGGGCCCCAAACCCCCTGAAGCCCTTAAACCAAAGCCTTTTTTGGTTGACAAGCTTGAGGAGGTTCCCTCTGTTGAGTTAACCCATTCAGACATCACAAATAATCTCCATTCGTTTGTAGAAAGAGCCATCATATGCAAATTTAATGGGCTATGGTCGCGCTCTAAGGAACTCTACGATTGGATCCATGCCAAATGGACTCACCATTGCAAAGTCAGCTTGTGTTCAAAAGGATATTTCATAGTTCTGTTTGATAATATTAAGCATTATGAAAAGGCTATTGAAGAAGGTCCTTGGTTCATGGGAACTGCAGGGCTCTTCTTAACACCGGGTTCCCAGATTTTGACCCAGCAACTGCTGTCATCACCAGGACACCTATATGGATCAGGCTTCCCAACTTACCAGTCCACCTATGGCATGTGAGGGTCTATAGAGCGATTGGAGACACCTTGGGCAGTTTTTTGATGGGAGATTTTTGGCGGGAAAACAAGGGTCTCTACACATATGCTAGAGTATGTGTGGAACTAGATTTAAGCAAGGGACTTCCAAACCAAATCAATCTCAAGATAAACGACTCTGTTTGGACTCAGACACTGGATTATGAGAATACTACCTTTCGCTACCGACATTGTCACCAAACAGGGCATCTACAGAACTCATGCCCAGCTCTCCCGGTAAAACAGAAAAAGGAGAACAACTCCAAGCCTAAAACGAAACGATGGACTCCTTACTCTCTGCCACCTGCAGAGGACTCTAATTCCTTAGGTACAGATGGAAGTGATGCAGAATCGGATCAGAATCAGACAATGGATATTCCCACCGATGCTCCTTCGCATCCGCCCGATACTGTCGTCGCTCAGAAGCGCTCCCATGTTACCTCCTCTTCCGATTCTGATAAGGAGATCCCCCCTACGGAGAACTCCGGTCTTCACGTTGTTCTAGCTCATACACCCTTGGATGGATGGGTTAAAGTCAGGAAAAAGAAAGGGAAAAAGCTTTGTGTAGAGGCCTCTGCCCACTCTGGGTAGTTTTCGGTCTTTTTGCCTTCCTGTTTTTTCTTGTCTTTCCTTGCTTGTTTCTTTCCTTCTCCAGAACCGAGGTTGATAGTTTTATCATTTCCGGTTGCTGGCTTCTTGTTTCTCTTCATTGTATCACCATCTTGTACCATATTTCAGCTTAATAGATTCGGTCTTATTCAAAAAATAATAATAATAATAAATAAATAAAATAAAAATAAAAATAAAATAAAATAATAATAATAATAATAATAATAAATATATATATATATATATATATATATATATATATATATATATATATATATATATATATATATATAAAAATAAAATAAAATAAATAAAAAAATTAAAATTAAAATTAAAAATTAGAAAGAAAAAAAAAAAATATA